>JAHREE010000567.1:1429003-1596503 GCA_033628505.1 Tringa tobata
CGTGGTGGTGTGTTTGTATTGACCCCCCCGCCCCGACTGGGAGAGGGGAGAGCGGTCTGGGGTTTAACCACAGTCGGTTGACTGGGTGTTGCCGATTTATTTCCAATATTTAAGTGTTTTGTAGGCCTGGGAGGATAGGGCCATAATACAACGTTGTAAAACTAATCGATTATACTTCAAATTGCAATTTAAAGCCCTACAGAGAAGTGTGGGGGGAGGGCTACCGAGGATGCCTGGGTGAAAGCAGCTTAAATTTATCAAACTGGTTTCATCTGTTGGCTACTGGGTTTTTTAAAGTCTGCTTTCACTTAATATAAGCACCCTTTATAAGTGTTTGTGTCCTTTAAAGAACAGCTTATATCCTTACTAGCATCCTTATATCCTTACATTGGGAGACTGGGCTTGTACAAAAATGCATTTTTCTAAAGATGTATTTATTTAGATTGATTAGGGATACACATATAAAAATTGTTAATCTAATTCTCTTGTGCAGTTGCTCTAATTACCTCATTTCTGGTGAAATATTTTTATGTTTGTGACAATGAAAGACAAGTAATTTTCACCAAAGGCTTAAAGTAACATGTAGAGTAAAAATAATAGTTGTTTAAAATGATATTGAGAGAATAATCTGAGGGATCAAATGTACAGGTGAGCTAGTTGTTGAAATATTTTGCCACTGAACACTTACTGTTGTTATTAATTATTAATTAGATGTTAGAATTTTGAATATTCCGTGTTACTGCTTGATCTTCTGCCTGAATAAAAAATAGGAAGCATAGTAAGAGATTAGTTTCTGGCTGTATCTTGAGGCCTTTGAAGGCCTTAAACCAACAAGGTTCCATCCAAAGAGAGTGAGAGCAGGGAAAAGAGCTTGTGAGGTAAAATGAGTAGTGCAAGTATGAAAGTCAGGGAGTCTGAGGTATGAAATCCCCTTCTGCTAGGACCAACAGGAAAAAGAGTCTTAAAAATCATAGATGTTGCAAAAATGCTGGAGCAGTCAGTGCAGCCTGTGTTCAGTTTGTTGGAAAAGTTGTAGCCTTGCTAAAGCTGAATAAAATTATATGATGGGCATGCAATTGGAATAATAACTTTTAAAAAATAGCAAGGCTAGCCAAGCTTTGATCCTCTGAAATATTGTGAGGAGAGGGCTTGGAAGGAGAATTTGTCAGTAAGTAGAAGACAATTAAAAACAATGTGCAAACAGAAAACGGACTAATTTGGTTTGTTAAGACCAGTCTGGATCAAACTTCTTTTTCTTTACAGTAGCCAATGCAGTTAATGGGGAAGGAATAGAAAGGGTTTGCCTGGAGTTTTACAGGGTTTCTGCCATTGTTTGGGTTGATGTTAAAACAAGCTACTCAAGTGTGGTCTAAAAATAATTTTTCTGAGATCTTGTACAGCTGATTGAAAAATTGCTTTTGAAGCCAGCTTGTAAATAATTCACATTTAAACAGGGATGTCATGAAGTGTCCTCCTAGGGAGTTCTGTTTTGAATTTTTTTTTGTTGTTTTCTGTAACGGTGAACACAAAATAGATATGTTTCCAAATTGGAAGGATTGCAAGCATTGTACAGCTTGGGGTCAGAAATCAAAATGATCTTGAGAAGATTGATAGCAGATTGGAAATCAGTGTAATTAAGCTCAGTTAACAACAAATGAAGGAAGAAGAGAATACAGGGAGGAAAAATCAAAGGCATAATCAGCAGAAAGGGTATTTCTGAAGAGCAAACAGTGTTCAAAAAAGCATTTGAGCACTGTAGTGCATAGTAAATTAAATATTGATTGATAATATGATGACCTTTCAACTAGATGAATGTTGTTTTGGCATGTTAACAGGTGTGATTAAATATAAAGACAAGGAAAGTGATTGCTCTGGTGAATAGGGCCTTAGTGAAAATGATATGGCTGGTTTTTTAACCATAGTATGTAGATCTCTAGACTTTGCAAGAATATCAGGTTTAGGAAACTTGATTTGTGAGGGAAACTTGAAAGGCATAAGCACACTAGAAAAGAAGAAGCGGGAAGCAAACTTGATGAGCTCCCTCACATCTAAAAAAGGGTTGCTACCTAAAGGCTAGTGATTAGTCTCTGTAGAGCAAGAGGAAAAAATCATGCTTGATTTTAGAAGGTAATACTTAGTTTGGATGTTCATGAAAAATGTTTGACTTTAAGGTTGATGAAACACTGAAGCTAGTGACCCACAAAGATTGTGAAATCTCTTTTGTTGGAGAAGTAAATGGCTGGACAGACAACTGTTGAGGACAGTCTGGTCTGTCAAAGATCCTTACAGGTGTGTGTTTGAACAGTTCTGTGCATACTACTGTGGTGGAATTGGAAAACGTAATTGCAGAAAACTGCTTTGGAATCTGCAAAAGTTTCCTTGAGCCTGGATTTTTACGGTCCTTTAGCAGGAAAGCACCACAATGTATCCTCCTCTATCTCCTCTCCAGTGTGTTGCATAAGACATGTATGTGCCTAGTGAAAGACCTGCTTTCAGGTAGGCACCTTTTCAAAGTGTCTTCCACTGGTGTATCTGAGAATGACCTGGCTGTTTTGATTGTGAGAGGTAGACTGTTGAACATTAGACCATTTACATCCATTTCACCCTGTTTATAAACCATATGTTTGCTTAAACATCTTCAATGGCTATTATTTCACAGGGATTTCTCTGGAAATGAGTGAACTTCTCTAAAGAAGATACTGAGAGATAAAGTATTCAGGGTGGGGGGGAGGCTTAGCTGCCTTCTTGTTTTGATCAAAAGTTGTGCGTACCATATAGTAGAAAGTGGCAAAAGTGAAGTTTGAGGTTGATGATGTCATTAAGACATTAGTATAATCAATGTTGTTAATAAGGAAACAGCAGCCTATTTTAATGGTCTTGGAATAACTGAATTAGAAAATTGGAGATGTTTCCAGCCAATGCTTCTATAGATGCAGTGTGTCTTTCCTTTTTTCGGTACATGTCAGGGAGAAGGGCTTCTAGATAGATTGCTTGTTTTTACACAGCCTGGAAAAAATAAGGAAAAAAAAAATTCTCATTCCATTATCTTCTTGGGCTAAGAAAAATGTTTGTATTTCTTAAAATCTCTTTTATTTGGTGATTTAAATTGCTGTTAAATTGTGTTTATGTCTTATCCAAAATGAGATACTTGTGCTTTTGCTAGTAAAATGTACAAAAGTGTTACATGAGTGAGCTGACCTGTTGCTGTATTATTTTTCCTTAGTACTTCTGTCAGCTTTCTGCTTTTAAAATTCTTAAGAGTACTGAGAAACCTCAGCAATGCTATCCAGAATGTATTGGTACTAAGATGGTTAAACAGAAGTTCTGTCATGAAAAACTGACTTGATTAGTTTAACTTATTTGTTCAAACATGAAAGATTTTCAATCTGATCATCACTAATGCACAATTTGTGGGTGACTTATTTGCCAGCAGTGGTTTGGAGTTGAAATCTGGATCTTGAGTAGCTTTGCCTGCTACATAGAAGGAAGCAACCTCAGTTTAAGACAGTAGGAAACTTGGATGGTGTTTCTCACTATGTATTTAAGACCCCCAAAGTATACACCTCAAACTTTTGTGAAGCAGTGCAGTGAAGATCTTGGCAGTGTTATTTGTGACTACCCTGTGAGCGCTGCAGCTTGTAAGACATCATTGTCTTAAGGGATTCTGCATACTTTAAAATTCTAGTAATTTTTTCAAAAAGCATGTGTAATCAACTTTCTGAGATAATCTGAGTATACAATGTAATTTCTGTTATTTACCTTATTTTGGTGGATTTTGACGTGGTGTTTTTCATTAATCCGACTATAGCTATTTCTAGGAATGAAAATGTCACTGTCAGATTTGGAGTTTTTTGTTAATTTTCTCTTGAAGTCAAAATAATAAAAGTGTGAAGACCTGCTGGTGACGATATTCCAAAGTTGTTTTGTATGGAATGAATAATTCAGCTTTATTTTCTGAAGTTGAATTTTCTATGTTTATTTTTAGAGGTGGGAAGAACAGCATTATTGGTTTCTATATAAATCTGAGAATTAAAGTGAATGCAACTCAACCTCTCTTAGTTGGTTTATTGTCACCGCAAATATAATGAAAAAGTGCAGAGTTAGGACTAGTAGGTGATTTGAGCTTCAAAATTTGTAAGTCCTGGAAAATAGTCTCCCCAATGCTTAATAAACATAATTTGAATTTTGGTGTAGTATGGGAGTTGGACTTGGTGATTTTTGAAGGTCCCTTTCACCAATCCAAACCATTCTGTGATTCTGTGAAAAATACTTGGTTTTCAGGTAGCTGTGAATGAAGTGTCTTGTAATTTTTTCCAAGACTGTTTTAAATTCTTAGAAGATTAGAATACTTGTGACATTGTGTTTTACTAAAGTTGCTATAAATAAATTTAAAGTTATATTAAGTAGCAAATAAAGTGATTTATTTTCTATTCTAGTCCATAATCTACAGATATACAGGTTTATGGTGTAGCCAATTCAGTAGAGAACAGCTACATTTTAATGAGCCTATTGTCAATACCTGATAAAAGTTTTAAAACGGATAATGCAATATGTTAATACAGTGACTAGATAAGATTTAAGTGCCAATGTCTTGTTATAGGAATGGCCAAATGGATTGCCTGTTTCATTTTTTTAGTAGTTTGATATATTTTTTTTTGATTAAAAAATTTTCTGTGTGGACAAGGACTCCAAAACATCTTGTTGCATGAGGTTTGTTTTTAATTGGGTGCCATTACGATTAGTATATCTTTGAGTTATGTGAATATATATCTAGGATTAGCTGTGTAGTGTTCAACCCACTTTTCTGGGAGCATGGTGTTTGAGCAAGGATTTCTATTTGTGGCCTTTTGTGACACTTGCTGTTGTCAGTACTTAGATCGTACTACACATAATTATTTCTTCAGATTTTTTTTTATTATAGTCAGAACTGCCATCTTGTTTATGAGAAATTAGCAAAAGAATGCTGGAAGTCTGTCTCAAGTCTGTGTTAGCAAATTTTTTAATATTTTATTTTTTTGCAAAGGGCCAACACAAAGTCTTTGGTATAGACAGCAATGTACACTACAGAATTCACATTTCCTGGGTCCAACAAAGAGTTTTTAGCTGCAGAATTATTCTTACATAGAAAATCTTGTCCCTGCCTTGTATCATTTCTGTAGGTAAGGTCTGGATCCTATGGATACCAGGGTGGTTCAGTACCTCATTTGCTATCTAGGAAAGGCATTGGAAGACTTTTTCTGATCCTAGCAGAGCATAATACGATGTCATGCATGCAAGCAAAGGGTTAGAAGTCAACTCTAATTCCCTGACTTTTGAGTGCTTTACGTTTAATTTTAAGCTTTAATATAGTTCCTTGCATGGAACTTGCATGTCTTCAGAATCCTTTTTTTTTTAAAAAAAAAAAATCTTTTAAGCTACTTTTGAGGAAGTAGTAAGGTGCTGTTTACTATAATGAAACTCAATATGATTATGTTGTAGTATATATGGCAATAGTCTAGGTGTTGAGAGTGAATGTGATTATTTGAGGCAGTGCAAGTCACAGATAAATGATTCCAGATGAAGTTGTGAAGTTAAGGGAATGGAGCATGGATGAATGTGGCAATAATCAATCCCTACCAAATCAGAGACTATATGATTATTTTTTTTTTAACTCCCATTTCTTGTTTTTAAGGAGAAATATCTCCAGGAGGCTTGCTTTAGCTTCTGAATAGGCTTCTGAATGTGCAGCTCAAGAAAACTCTTAAGTGTATGCAGGGGGCGGGGGAAATGAAGTTGTATTGCTAGCCTCTAAATCAACAGGGTCTGTTTTAATTTCTCAAAAACAAACAAAACTGTAAAAAGACAAGTTCTGAAACCCTGATTAACTCTGTATGTATGAATTGGAATGATACAAGTAAAATGTGTCTTGAGTGTTCCAAGTGTGTTTTAAGGACACAAAATTTACGTGTATGTGGAACCTCTTATTTAAAGATACATTTTCTTTTTTACTTTTATATACACATTTCATTATATATAAATAAAAAGTTCTATAGACATGCAAAAATGTATACAAATATGTATATGTTTATATGTATAAACCACATATTCTGTGAATTACTACGTAAGTGTGAGGCCAAAGAATTGAAGTGCCTATATAAACAAACACAACCCTTTAATTTTCCTATCAAGCTAAAAATGTATCAACTGACTCACTTGTTTTCTTTTACTAGAATGACTACCCCAAACAAGACACCACCCGGTGCTGATCCAAAGCAGTTAGAGAGGACTGGTACTGTTAGAGAAATAGGCTCACAAGCAGTTTGGTCTCTTTCATCCTGTAAGCCAGGTAAAATCACAACAAATTATGTAAAAACCCGAATGTACATTTTTCTTCTTAGAATAAGTAGTGTTTTATGTTTTGATAAGAAGACATACATACAGAATATAGCAGTGAAACCACTGTCGCGTAAGCCGTATGCGTAACCACTACAAATAATTTTGTCCTAGTCTATATTTGATCCAATACAAAAGTTACATCTACATCAGAAATCCTACAATGAAGAAATATGTCATATTAACAAAACAGATCCTTTACTGATTTTATACTTAATTGTTTGGGGGTTTTTTGTTTGTTTTGTTGTTTTTTTTTCACTTGCGTGGTGAGCAAACTAGACCATGTGAACAGAAACACACCCAGCACTGAGCAATTGCTTCTATGCTTCAGCATTTTGCCTGCGTATCTTCAATTTTTAACTTAGAAATCAATGCAGCTGGGCGACCTAAATGTTCTGTCCAAACTTCATGTGGACTTGGCTGTAATAGTGTAGCTCCCTAAAATCTGGCAAGTAAAATGAAGCTATCGTAAATGGTCCTGAGATGCAATTAATGACAGTTTATACCTGTCTGTATTCTTTTCATTTGAGGTGGTTGAGTTGCTATTTCAGAAACATCTCTTGGAAATCTATCTGGTATCTTGCCGCAGCCTAGAGTCAATGATCCCTTTATGTAATAATATTGTGTTCAGGCTGAACGCCTTGGGTCTGATACCCTGGTACCTTACTTGGAGAAGAATACCCATATGGTTTGGTCGCTTCAGACAGAGCAAAGGTAGTTTTTTTGTTGCAGATTAAAGTTCAACTGCTGAATTGAAACCACAGCTAGTGTAGGCAGTCAATAAAAGGATGTGATTGTTAAAAAGACAGATAATGAGGGAATGGAAAAATCGGGATTTGAAGTTGTTTCTTTAAGTGTGATGGCATTAACTTTCAGAATTACTGGTTTTGGCATCTGTTGCTTTTTCTAGCTGCTAACTTGAAAAAGTAAAAAGTATTTCAGGAGACTAGTTGAAAAGAAAATGTTATAGTTGGCTAAAATTTTATAATAAATGAATGGTCTCTGCTAAAGATTTTCCTTTAGTTCAGTAGTTAGCTTATAGAATAGGTAGAAAAGCCTAACCATTAAGCATTGTTCTTGCAATTAGCATACATTACTACTTAACCATTTGAAATTCCAGGACATGTTGAATGGTTTCAAACCCCACAGACTTCAATAGGAAATAAGAATGTAAAGACACTCAAGTACTGAGCTTTGATTCACAGATTCCCCTGTTTCAGTTTTGTCACAAAAGCATAGGCACAACTTGGATATATCTATAATTTAGGATACATACTTTAGTTTGTAATAGCTGAAGAAAACTTATGTCTGTGATGTCTACATCACAAAAATGGCATATTCAAGACTATCACTTTTTTTTTTTGTAGGATTTGGAGTGGATCAGTTACGAGATGATAATCTTGAAACTTACTGGCAGTCAGATGGATCACAGCCTCATTTGGTCAACATCCAATTTAGGTATTAAAAGTTACTCTATATGGATGTTGTGGTTTAACCCCAGCCGGCAGCTGGGACCACGCAGCCACTCGCTCAATTCTCACCTCCCCTCTTCCTCCCACAGGAATGTAGGGAGAAAAGGAGAGGAAAGGGGAAAAAAAAAAAGCCAAACTCTGGGGTCAATATAGACACTTTAACAGAACAATAATGGGAAGGGAAATAACAGCAATAATAATAATGGTTAAAAAAATGTACAAGATAAAATAATACAACACAAGTGACTCTCACCACCTGGTCAATTGGTTGCCCAGCCCAACCTGAGCATTGATTGCGGATTCCTGACCCCTGGACAACCCCCATTTATATACTGAGCATGAAATCTAAGGTATAGAATATTCCCTTGGCCAGCTTGTCCTGTCTGTGCTCCCTCTCAGCTTCTGTGGGAAGGTGAAAAAAAAAAGTCCTTGAGTAATATGAACATCACCTGGCAACAACTGGAACAATATGCATTATTGGCATTGCTTTCGTACCAAATCTGAAACACAGCAGCCACTAGAAAGAAAATTAAGTCTGTCCCAGCTGAAACCAAGACAGTGGGTTAGGGTGTTTTATGTAACTTGGTATTGATTACTGTTCACCAAGACAGGAATTTTGGAAATGCAAGGACTCTTGGGTTAATCCTATTACCCAACTAATAAGAAGCTAGTTAGATAGCATTTATAAAAATGAGATTTTCAAATGTTATGGTTACTAAATGCCTGAATAAGCAACAAATAGGAATGTTTAATAGTCTGTCATTTGTAACAGTTTCACATTTACCTGCCTAAGGTGACATTTTTGTCCTGATTTTTCTGTCTTTGAGCGTAATTTGAAGGGTAGATGTCTGTTGTTAAAGTAGTCCTGTATGACTTAACAACTGATCATTTGAGAAACCTCTTCCTGTTCTGTTCTGTGTAGGATGCTTTCAGTCCTTTTTCTTTAACCAAACTCTTAGATTGAGGTTAGATGTTTGTCAACTTTCTTAGTTGCCTTCTGGAGAACTCTTTGGTATAGTATTAGAGCCCATAGTTGATAAGCTAAGCATATCCTTCATCGCACTCAAGTGCTTATTTGGCATCTTGGCCATTCGTTGTATTTCTTGATATACTGACACTTCTGAAGGCAGGCGAAGGAGGACAGTGAAAATCAACTCTGTGTACACAAGTTAATGTGGAAAAACACCTAGTTGCTTTAACAGCTGGGTATTATAAATCCATAGACACACTTGTATTAAGTTTTAGAGTATTTAAATCCTTAGCTATTACAAGCTAGCAACAAACTTATTCAGAATATTTCTCTTTACAATGCTTACGTAGTTTTTGTTGTTTCTTGCAGAAGAAAAACAACAGTGAAGACATTATGTATTTATGCAGACTACAAATCTGATGAAAGCTACACTCCAAGCAAAATCTCTGTCAGAGTAGGAAATAATTTTCATAATCTCCAGGAAATCCGGGTAGGTCTATGATGCTTTGCTTTCTGTCTCATAATAGTGTGCTCTCATTAGGACATCTGATGTAGTGAAATTGTTTTGGGGGGTAAAATATAACATAGTGATCGGAGGGGGAAAATGGCAGGGTTTATTTTGATGTTTGCTTCTAGTTTTTATCTTGTAAATTTCTTAGGCTGGTTTCTCTTTTTATCAGGCTCCATTACCAATATGGTAATAACAGACTGGATATATAGGTCCCGTAATGGAACAAAGAGTGGGGTTTTCCAGAACAGGGCTGTTTAGAATTGGTTAAACTTTGATCTCACTTAAAATATCTGCAAACCTATGCATTGCATACATCAAAAGGGCGACTTAGCTTTTAAATGCTTGCATTTTTCAACTTAACTGGAATTCATGCTTTTTTTTTTTTTCACGAATGGGTTGCTCAGCTATCGATTCTCTTTAGGAATCAGAATTTAGAACTACTTTTTTTAGCTATGGCTGTGCATAAATCTTTGGAGTCTGGATTTAATTTCTGGGAGGCTGCATGTACTCTAGTAGTATCTGATTCAAAGCTCACTTTGACATTTTGGCAAAAAGAAATTGGGACATAAGGCCTGATCATCAGTTATGCAAAGGTTTCTTCGTATTCTGCTGATTAGAGAATCTTCATGTAAGTGAGAATTTGTTACATATTTGCTAGTAGCTGACTGTAGCCTCTACTGATGGTGAGAGCTAGGGGAATTGCAACACTAACTTTTCCAAAATCATATATAAAGCAAATAATATACCAACTTAAATTGGAAGTCTAATGTAAATTACAATCAGATGTGTTCATAAATGATGCTTTACTCTTTCCAATTTTTTTTTTTTTTATTCTGGACTGTCACAAGAAGAAGGGATGCAGTATTTTGTTTTTAACAATACAATGCAAAAATCCTATTTTAATTTCTGTAGATAGGATATTTGATACTTAAGACTTGGAATAAGTATAGATTTGTAGTATTCTGTTAATGTTTTAATTTACAAAAGTGTGATAGTCAAAACCAGTATTTTTGTCAGGGTGACACTTCTGGCCTGAAAAAGTTTCTTTGATGGAACAACTGAAATCAGATTTTTGAGTTGTTTTAACTGCTTAGTTTTGCTAGCCTTTTGGTAAATAGTAAAAGCAGACTTAAAATAATCCATGATTTTTGTAGAAGTCCACCTTGTAAACTAATCAGATTACTCATCAGCAGGTATCTTTGCTAATTTTGAGTTACAGTAGCTTCATGTTTCAGATTCCTCTTCTCTGGAGCTCAGCAGCTTCTGGCTGATATATTGGGAAGGTTTAACTTTGCTCCCTTATGTGGCAGGTATTACAATAACAGAAGGATCGGAATGATGAGAAAAGGGAGGTGCTAAATAGTGGTTAGAATTTTTACTTCTGGCATTTTTATTGTTTTCACTTTGTTTTTCAGTGCTTAAAGATGCAACAAGAGCAACTTATAAGTGGAAGGTTATAAATGCAGTGGGAATAAGAAGTGTAGGAAACATGTCCACCTCTGTGTTGGCACTATTTCTATATCTTTTCAATAATTTGTGATGTTTTCTCAAGTTTTGACCTGTATTTTTATCTGAAATCTTAAACAGAAGGGTCTTGTGTTTTGTTCTTTTTTTATTAATTGAATATTCTTTTGAAAGAACTGAATCATCACATTGCTTTGACTTCTGTCAGCTGCAAATTCTGTCTTTTAATCTTTTTAATTGCATCATAGCAATTTGGGAGTTAGGCATGGTATAGCAGTAGCAGCAGCTGGATCTTTCCCTTGTGCTAGGCTACGGGTCCGTTTTCCGAGTGTCCACTAGGTGTCAATGTTGTCTTTAATTATCGGTTTGATTTTTGTGCTTGTAGTCTACTCTTCTGATGCCTAAATAATTATCCTTTTATAATAATGTTTAGTACAGCATTATACTTATTACTGCAGTAACTTCAGTTTCTCATACAGTGGTAAACTTCCAGCTTTGAGGGTATATGTGTTATTAAAGTTCTATAGGAACAATAAAATGTATAATAAGCATATTAGTCTTCTACAGTCTCTCAGGCAATATTTCTTTAGCTCTTTTCATGCTAAACATGGGATTCTATACACAATGTTATTTAGTTTAAAAAGGCACTTCTAAACGAAACAAGTTACTAGTATCTTTTATAGTGTATTAATATGACTAATATGTTGCATGAGAGCAGTAATTCTTATGCATACCACATGCGCTTATAGTTTTTTACTTCAAAACTGAGATGAAAATTTGGTCAAGCTGCTTATTAATGAGATACAATACTTTGATGTTGTAAAATACTAATGACTAACTTTGTTGCCACTGTAATGTTAAATATTGCTATCAATGTTCATATTTCCTAAACTGCTTGATACTTAGCATATGTTTCTTAAATTTTCCTTCAGTCCTGAAACTTTCTCTTTTCCTCAGCTTCTCTGACACATAGGTAGGTTATTAAAGCAGTGTGAACTGTTATGAGCTCTTTAGAGAAATCTGCTTAATTACAGAATAATTCAATTGGCTTCAGGACTGATTAACTGGGTGGAAAATCCAGCTAAATCATTTTATATTTTTCCATGGATGCTTGCCCAGCTTGCAGTATCTAATGAAAGTCCTATGATGCCTCCATGTGTTTTCTTCCTAATGGTCTAATTTTCAAAACAATGCAATGTGCTTTTAGGCTAGGTTTTATCACTAATTTAAGATGAGCTTTAGTTTGTGGTCTAGTTATGTAGGCATGTCCTCTTTGGAACCTAAGATGAAGTTATTTTCTAAATGAAAGGGTTTTTTACCCTCTGAGAAACAAGTCATTTGTACCCCATCCTATGGGTGAGAGCAGCTGTCATAGTCTGGCAGTATTATTCCTTCGCTCAGCTGGAGGAACTACAGTTAAGATGTGTGCAGTGAGCCTTCTCCTCTGACTTAAGTGCCTCTTTATCACAGCTGTCAAGCTTGGAGAGCAAATATTTTCTCATTTCCAGTCTCAGAGTTCTCCCACATAGTGGTGCAAACAGTCTGGATGGACAAGATAGTCTATAGAGGCGTTTTTGGAACAGCATCCAGACTCTTCAGTGTGTGATTTAAGTTATTGGACTTTCTCATGATATGAAAATAACCCACTGCAAAGGATGCGAGTGAAATGTTGGCTGCAAGAGATCTCTGGTCTCTTCAAATAATGCTTACCTGCTTGTTGCCGTTGTACTTCTCCAAGACAATTTAGGTCATCAGCAGTTCATCTTGCCATAAAATGATTAAGTGTTATGACTAAGTACAGGTAGGGTTTCAGGTTATATTCACCTAGTAGTTTCAGTGGCTTCTGCTGTCAGCCAGTCATGTAGGTACTTTACACAACAAAGCAAGACACCTGTAAAGTCTTATAATAGGCAGTTCTACATCTTCAGATATAAAAGACACTCTGGGAAGGTGTGGGTCAGGCTTTTTGAAAATAATTACTCACATGAGTTCACATCTGAGAAGCCACTGGTGTCTAATCCCAAAATTAAAGTTGCTTTAAAAGGCAGAACCCCTCCTGAAAGAGACAAAGTCTTTATTCTGCTGTGCCCCGTAGAGGACTCAACAACAGAATGTGGTGTACATGTCTTGGCTGTTACTAGGTAAGATGCAACTAGACAAGTACAATTTCCTGCCTATTCCAGTAGGAATTAGTTATTCCAGTACACTTCTTGGACTTTCCTATGATTTTTAATTTGGCATAGGACATGTCTTTTTTTGGTTGTTTGTGTAGTTCAGAGAAATTGGCAAGCTTTGTGATAGGACCATGCACTGCTAGTGCATGGCATTGCTGTGTGTACTTTGCTTTTCATACAATCGTAGAATGGTTCGAGTTGGAAGGGACCTTAAAGATCACCCAGTTCCAACCCCCCTGCCCTGGGCAGGGACACCTCCCACCAGACCAGGTTGCTCAAAGCCCCATCCAGCCTGGCCTTGAACACTTCCGGGGATGGGGCAGCCACAGCTTCTCTGGGCAACCTGTTCCAGTGTCTTACCACCCTCACAGCAAAGAATTTCTTCCTAATATCTAATCTAAATCTCCCCTCTTCCAATTTAAAATTGTTAGCCCTTGTCCTGTCACTACACTTTCTGACAAAGAGTCCCTCTCTGGCTCTTGTGTAGGCTCCCTTCAGATATTGGAAGGCTGCTGTAAGGTCTCCCCAGAGCCTTCTCTTCTCCAAGCTGAACAGCCCCAGCTTTCTCAGCCTGTCTTCATAGGAGAGGTGCTCCACCCCTCTGATCATCTTTGTGGCCCTCCGCTGGACCCGTTCCAACAGGTCCATGTCCTTCCTGTGTTGAGGACTCCAAAGCTGGACACAGTACTCCAGGTGGGGTCTCACGAGTGCAGAGTAGAGGGGTAGAATCACCTCCCGTGACCTGCTGGCCACACTTCTCTTGATACAGCCCAAATTGCTTCAGGGTAGTAATAATCCACATGGCAGATAAGATGTATTAATGTTCAGGCCTAAGAGGAAATTATCAGAAATAACCCACTGAAGGGACAGACAGGAAGCCTCTGGCCATGAATATGCTGTCTTTATGCAGTAGGGCAAATCTGCAAACAGGTAGCATTGTGTCTTTGTGTAACCTAGGTACCAAAGGGGTTTGCTCTTTGCTTTTTTTGAAAGCCATTCAGTCTGAAACAGTGCTGCTGGAACAGCGTAGCTCCCCTGGTTGACAGCCTTTATAGGTACGCAATACTCTATCATTGGGCGGTACTGGGTGGCTGTTATGTAGGAAACAGACCTTGCTTTGGAAGAGGCCTGCTTTAACTGAGTTACTGTATGCTTTCCTCCTGGAGCAAAAGCTTACTTAACATTTTCAACAAGACTCGGTTCTGAAGATGACTTTTAAGATAACAGGGCTTTCACCTGAGTCTTCACACTCCTTTCCTGGCAACAGTGTTTGTTGCCTTTGTTTCAGCTTCTTTTGTTGAATTGCTATTTATTTTGTTTTCAGTTTGTTTTCTAGCCCTTTTGGTCTTGCTTGGTGTGTTGTAACCAGGTACTCCAGAGCTGTCACAAGCCCAGCAGTCTCCCTGGTGGGCTGGATTGTGACCAAGCACCACGGACAGGGCTACCTCTACACTGGTTGAAGAGCTTCTCTTCAACCTAGAGCAGGTTGAAGAGCAGGGAATTATCAACCAGAGGAATGCCCAAACCGGTAACCTTTTCCCAGAGGTAGTTAAGAAAGTCTGTCACTATTGTAATTTCCTTACTCCTACAGTGTCCAGTGATTGTAGTGGAGAGACTGGACTTTTCTAGACATCTTCTATAAGTCAAGAGCTAGCAATCTCAACCTGTTTTCTGTATATGGAGTAATCTTGGATACTGAGGAATAAGGCGGTGCTAACTTGTCACAGGACATGTAAACTAATGAATCAAGAAAAGGTGCTGCTTCTGAGTCTCTGATCAGACATCTCTAAGGTCCATTTTAAACTGCTTTCCTTTGAAGATGGAGTGCTGAGTTGTTACTGCTTTGTTTAGATTCCTGACTAGGCTTTAAGTACTTTGGTTAGAAATCATTCCCCTGTGTTCATTCTTCCATATAAGAAAAGATGCATTTTGGACCCCTAATTATTTCTTGGGTTCAGAATGTCTATTCAGTCTGCTTTCTGCAAGCTATACTTGATGTTAAGAAAAGATTGAGTAAGCTTTAGTTTTAGAGAATTTCAAACTGTAGGCTTTCTTGTCTGTCTCTAGGATGCTCTGCAGATGAAGTCAGCACATCAGCTTGTTTGTTTTGATTGTTATCTCGCTGTTATGCTAGTTGGGTATGGATTTAGTTCATCGGGATGCACACAGTACATGTTCCTTACATATAGAACTTACCAGTACTGGAAATTTGCAAAGTATGGGAGTGGAATCATCCACTGGTTAGTTACTAAATTTTGTGATTGATGTCAAGGGTAGGAGTCAAGTTTAGGAAGCAGGGTTACCTCCATTTGATTCAATTGGTACTCCATATTTTCACCTTCTAGCAAAGACGATGTTTTGTGAGTCACCAGCTGGGATGTTCACATGAACCCCTCTGTAAAGGAAAGGCTAATTTAATGACATGGCATTATTGTTTCCTGCCAATGCCACCAATCATCGTGTAGATGATATGACCTACTCATCATTCCTATGCTTATGGAAATCAACCAATATATGCTTAAAACTGTGGAAATTATGAACAGGATTGCAGCTTTCCTACTCTTTATACCCTGGAATGATAATAACATTGAAATAGAGCTTCATATGTAATCATAAGAAATGCAGTTATTGAAATAGCCTTTTGTGCATAGGAGATACGTATGTACAGATAGCGAGATTCACATTAGATTTAGAAAAAAAATCCAAAGATTGGAAGTTTATATTGGTCCACACATCATAAAATTGTTAAGCATTTTTATCCCACCTTGCTCTGAAATGGTATTTTAAGAGAAATAAACATCTCTTCTGTTGGATCTCAGGGAAAAAGAGGAAAGCTAAACATTGTTTTTATCCTGTGGCATGTGTTGTGTGTAGAAAGATAATTGTTCTTGTTTTGCATCCCAGCATTCAAAAATGAATCTATGAAGGAACCTTTTCTTGCCACAGAGGGACTCAATTAGGCAAGAGTACATTAAAGAGGCCCTCTATTTTTAGTGCTGTCAGTCTAACTTTACCTTCTGAAGCAGAGGGAAAGCCATGTAAAAGAAAGTGGCAACAGCTCCATGGAAGGCAGGAAGTTGATGAAGTACAGAGCTTTCCTCAAGGGAACTCAAGTATATAGAGGCTAGGAACTGATAGAAGCACAAAATTTTTACATATATGTGAAAGCCTCGCCTAGAGTTATAACCTTTTTCATGATTATTTAATCTAAGTTCCACCATGGAAAAGAAATTAGAACATGTGTATGATTTTTCATGTATAAGTGAAAGAGCTTATCTCCCTATTGCCAATAAGAAAAGGCAAGATAACTTACTAATCAATTTAACAGTAATCACTTATGTTATGCTGTGTAATACCTGTTTTGTAGCAAGTGTTTGGTTTCATGGTTTCATCTCTTCTATGCATGAAGTTCTGGTAGAAGGATTTGAAGAAATTTCGTAAAATACTTGGTGACATTTTATTTCTGTAAAAATCTTTCTAGTATGGATGGCTTAAAACTTCAGATTAAAAAAAAAAAAAGGTGTATTTTCAATGCAGGGAAACTGTCCTCCAGTATGATTGGGGATTTTCTCATAGGCTAGTGTATTCTATGTTACAATACTGTAAACAAATTCTGGTCTTCTCTGTGGTGGACAAGAGCAGGTTGCAGATAGTGTTCTGTGTGTGAGAGTGCCAAATGCTTGAACTTTTTATATAATTTCTATTTTTAAAACAAGCAGGGATGTAATTGTGGCCTTACAGCAAGAAACTAACTGCAAATTTAGATGAGCATATTCTCCAACATTCTTTTGAAGTATATAGGATGAGAATACTGTTGTACAATGGTAGTAGTATTAGCCATCTTGTAGGGAGGTTAAGTGATTTATTCGTAGTCTATGCAGATTATTTATGCTATTGAACCAATATTGCAAGTCAAATTCCACATCAGATTGTATCTAGTTTTTACCTGAGTGAAACTCGTAATTGTGATGTTCATTGGTACCAGATTGTCAATGCTTGATATTTCTGTTCAAATGAATTGGTTCTATCTAGAATTGCCTGGTTTGCACTGATATAATTTACCTCTGCCTAAAAAAAGCCCAAAACAAACCACCCCACAAAACCAAGGTAAAGCACCATACACACTTATGTATAAAGTTCCTTCTTCAGTTAAGCCATGATAAAGCACTCCCTCTTCCAGCCCTTAAAGCTCTTGTTCTCATTTGTTCATCGATTTGTTACACTGAGTCAACATTTCTTGGTAACATTTTTCAGGAAACCTGTTTGTTTCCAGTGGTGCTTTAATATTGATTAAATAGCTATTAGAGATTGAATATACTGTGTATACTTCTGTGTTGTTCACCAAGTTTATTGCTTTATGGAATCAATATTTCCTTATTGATTATCTCTGTGACTTTTCTCCTGTACTACAGACTTCCCAGATGGCTTCAGTGGGCTTTTCAATTTTTGTAGCATCTGTATAATGCCCAAAGTGGTAGAATACAGCCATGAAAGATTCTTGGCTTTCCATGATAGTTTCTTACGTTCTTTCTGTCCCTGACGGGTTTGTTCAGGGAAGATTTGTATAATGAAGAGGAGTGTACTAATAGACTAGATCCTTTACCATTCCTAATTAGTAAAATGAAGAATATCTTCTTTGCAAGATTTTTGTATGAAAGGAGTACATGTATGTATTAATAAAAGTTCTGTGAGAGTCTGTCATTTTTTCCTCTTCGTGCTACAAAAATTGTAGCTAGAGTTGTGGAATAGTATGGGTTTTTTTCTTCCCCCAATTTTTTTTAACTCTATCAACTTCTGCAGCTGATTTCTACTACCCCACCCCCTCACCCCCGTGCTTCTGGCTTTTGTGAAGGCATTTTTTGTAGCCTTTAACCCTTAGTGCTACATATAGCATCTCTTTGTTTCTTTTAAACCATGGCTTTTTTCTTCTTAATGCCTGGTAGAGCAGAGATGCTGATCTGTCTGTCTTTGATAGCATTACCAAATTTTTGGAGCTCATATAGAGATCAATCAAATGTCTGTATTATTTAGCTCCTAGGAATTGGTCCAAATACGTATATTTAGGTACAATAAATTATATATAAGTATATTTAGAACTGTAGCACCCCCTCCCCTCCCTTGAAATTCAAGCTGTAATCAAACTTATGTGCTATCAGGCTGAGAGAAGAAAAGCACGTTTTTCTTTTACATGCCCAAAATGTAGTGAAAATCCCTGTGGACAGTCGTGTTTACAAGGGTAACTGTCTGCATTCAATTGTGGGTTATAAAAGTGCTTGCTTGAATAAATACACTGAGCTATCAGACAGAACAACCAATAGTTCGTTGGACTAATTGACCTTGTCAGTAGAATAGAAACACTTGCAAATAAAATTCTGATTGCCAGCAAAGTTGCAACTGAAAACCCCTGAAGAAACTGTGTATATCCTCTAACTATCTTGGAATGCAGTGATTCAAGCAGCAGACATGTGCGGTAGGGGGGTTAGAGGGGGAATCAGTAACTAAGAAAGTTTATACCAGCATTTTTCAGTGATCTTTATTGGTAGCATGAGGTTATAGATGTTCCAAAAATCATTTAAGTAGTTCATTTTCCCTATTCAGTTATGTTTTCTAACAATTGTTATTACTTTTACCATATTTCAGGTCCCCTTGCATTATTTGTTCTGCTGGTCTGCTTTTATAACGTACCCTTTTCAGAAAAGGCAAAGATGTTTGGCTAGTAACCGCAGCATGTTGTAATGAGGGTGGAGTATGTTTGTCATTCTACAGCAATGGTTGACTTACATGAATGCCAGTGTCTATAACCACACATACTGGGGCAGTTTATCTTTTTGAATATATTAAAATTGCGTAACAATGGAGAAGAATCACTGTAAATAACAGAATATCTGGTCTTCCAATCAAAAGCATGGTGGAACCATTTTTTACTTTACCAGTGATGAGTCATGTATCTTCTTATTAAAAAAAAAAGGAAAATATTTCACTCCAGAAATGTCTTCTCAAATGAATTAGTCATATATCAGACATTTCCTTTTAAAAAGTTGGATAATGTCACAGGTGGAAGTAGTATTATTAAAAAAAAAAAGCAGCAGTGACAGACATAACAGGCTTCACTATGTACTTAAAAAAACATGATTTTATTTTGGTTAGAAAACAAAACAGGAAAAATGGCATTTGGGAAAAAAAAGTCTGAAAAACAGTCTAGTTAGCTGCTAAATAAACTTCAGAGTTGAAGGTTTTAAAAAAGCACCAAGATTTATAAAAGGGGGGGGATAGTGTATTTCACCTTAAGTAAGGGACAATGTGTAATAAGGGATTTTGTGGTTTTACAGCTCGGTGCATGTGTTTGAAAGCTGTTCTCTCAGCAACGTGGGTGGCAGGTTATGCTACCATATAATGTATTGTAGTTGGCTCTCCACACTTGTCAGGGTTAGCGTTCAACCATTCGGAAAATTTTCCCATTGTTCTATCATGTGAACCAAGGCTAGTGTTGAATTCCCAATAACCTTCTGCAGGAAAAAGAGGTTTAATTAGAAAGTTTGAAATTTGATTACTTCTGTTATTGTCTTAGTGTACTTTTCCCTAATTTAGGTGCTTATCTGCAAATTTTTGCTCAGAAAGATGAAAAACAAACTTAACACTGTACTGCAGTTGCTTCAGCACTTTTGAAAGAAAACTTGTATACTCAATTCTGTCTTTCTTCAGCATTAACACTCTATTTCCATCTTAAACATGTTTGCTTTAGATGGATCATAGCTTTTGGCAGCTACTGCATTTTTAGCAAATAATACTGTTTCTAGTAAGAGTTGCAAAAAAAAAAACTTTGTGTGAGGTCCTTGTAAACTGAACCTTGGGAACGTTATGTTATTTCTGTATTTTCCCTTCTTTTGTGCTTCTTCTCTATTTGTGTCATGGTTATAAATTACATCGTTTGAAGTAGAGAATTAAAAACATTTTATTTTGTGATTCCTGTAATTTAAAAAAGAGAATGTTTGTTTTATGTGTATGTTTTTTTTTTTTCTCCTTTTTACCTGTTATTTCAGAGGCTGGCACACAGAGAAATAAGCAATTATGGTATTGAAATTCCATTGTGCCAGCACCTCCAGGGCATAATCCAAAAAAAACAGAAAAATCGCCTGCTGGGTTGTATGCAGTATGCTTGTGTGAACATCAGTGTCTGCTGTTCACACATCATTTTTTACTGAAAGTTCCTGTTGGAATAAAGGTTCTGTGTTTGGAGGGTGCACTGGGATATTCGTTGGTCAATGGCTTTTCAAAGTTTGTAGGGATTTCTAATTACAGTTTACCAATGTAGGCTCACTAGATACTTCTTACAGATAATCATTAATGCTTGAGAAGTAAAGAATTGAGAAGAAGCAAGCAGAGATTTGGTTTTGGCAACATAAAACTGTATCAAGAAAGTGCTCGGTGCGCTTCCCTCCGTTTAAGCATTCTGCTTGAAGACAGAACATTGGAGTGATCAATAAAGTGGGTGGGTGGAGGGGGAGATGATAGCATGACAGAAGAGACTCAAATACTTAGGTTCCCTACTCCAGTATTTTGACACCTTTCCCCTGCCCCCCCTCCTTTTTTAATGCAAGCATGTTGTCTAGTTGACATTTTGAAACAGTACAAGTGCATCCAGTGTTAAAGCTCACACTGGTTTTCAGTGTGCAGGCTCATCTAGAATGTCTTCATGGTGCTTGATCAGATCACCCTCCTCAGTTGATCAGAATTTGTTTTAACTGTATTTTGCAAAAACATGTAATGTTATTCATTTGAAAACCGTAGTGCATAGCAACATCTATTTTCTCATTTGTTTTTAATCTGTGTGCACTTGACCATGTTGTTGGAGACCCTAGTAGGCAAACTGTTTAATGCAGGAACATATCATTACAGTTTCTAGTCTTTTGCTAGGCTCATAAAAGTTGAGAGAAGGAAATTATTCTAAACCAGATTATAAGGTTCAAGCTAGGTAAAGTGTGGTAGTTTACTTTGATACTCAAGATAATTATCTATTGATCTGACTGCCTAAACTCTGCTAAAGTCCTTCTGCTAATATAATTGCTGGTGGCAAATGATGTCAGTGTATGCTTGCCAGTATAGAAATTGTGCTTTTGGTTATCTATGTAGAAAAACTACTGCAGACTGACTTCACTGGTGGATTTTCTTTTGGTTCCTGCCCCTGTCAGGTGTGGTTGCTGTAACAACATTGTGCATCTCTTTTAGTTTTTCTCGCTTGCAAAGATTTTTAAGGGAAGTTTCTAGTAACAATTTTAATTACGTGTATCCCCAAGGGGGAATTGATTTGTAGATTGTCACTCAGGTTTTTTCTTAGATGTTTGAAGAGGCTCCTGGTCACTTAAGGTTTCAAGATTTGAGATAAGGAAAGCTGAAAATCTTTGGGTTTTTTTGTTGCTGTATCATTTGTTGGCTTTTGGGGAAGTGTGAGAGGGAATGATGAATATTCTGGGAGGAATCCAGACACCTGACTTTACCTGTTTAGCAGAGTGAGAAGGTAGGTACCATTTAAGAAGCTGTCTGTCTGGACCAAGGGACTCTTCTTTAATCTCCAGGGAGCAGCATGTTAGGGAGGAGGTTTTGGCAAAGTGCTTTCTGGTATCAGCAGACTTGTATTTGAAAAGAAAATACTTTTCTGTAGTAAAGGGGCCTGCGTACTGCATGGAAATTGTAAGAGAGCTGATAACCTATCTCCTTTTCTTTTTCTTCCCCTCTACCATGTTCTACAACCATGGTCTTTCCCATCCTTGAAGTTCAGCAGACCTGAGAAATCCAAAGTTATCTGCTCTAGTTTTGGATCCCATATGTAAAAGAACATCGTGGGAGTCTAATACTGAATGCCAGCAACTTCCTTGAGAGATTTAAAACTGAGTTCTTTTGTGTCAAAGATGATAGTAAGATGTTGCTCACTCTCCTGCTTTTTTCTTTGTGGAGAGGTTGCTAGCCAGTTGAAATATCTTGTACTGGCATTGAGCTATTTTTTTTTTTTCCCCACAAACTGCGTATCAGGATTTGAAGGATAAAGTCAGTGAGTTATGAATAATCAGCTTTGATTTACCTGATTGTTTTCACAGCCTTAATTGTGGAAAGTAATCCTTAGAGGCAGTACTAGATAATTTCAAACAGTAAGAAGTGCTAAATATGTGCAGAAAGGTCAAATGAAAGATTGATTCTGATCCCTCTGGGTGCTACTACTAACACAGTATTAAAGTCCTTCAAAGAAGAAAGGCAGCAGTTGACATTTCAGTTCAGTTAAACATAATAAAAGGAATGGGAACTTTCTAGGATACCTAAGAACTAAGAAAGTCTTGTGCTGTCATCTCAACTGGTGCTGGTGAACTGGTAGACCACACTTTATTTTCTGTTTCACTTAAACAACTTAGAATCATAGAATGGTTTGAGTTGGAAGGGACCTTAAAGATCACCCAGTTCCAACCCCCAACCCCCTGCCCTGGGCAGGGACACCTCCCACCAGACCAGGTTGCTCCAAGCCCCATCCAGCCTGGCCTTGAACCCCTCCAGGGATGGGGCAGCCACAGCTTCTCTGGGCAACCTGTTCCAGTGCCTCACCACCCTCACAGCAAAGAATTTCTTTCTGGTATCTAATCTAAATTTCCCCTCTTCCAATTTAAAATTGTTAGCCCTTGTCCTGTCACTACACTAAAAGTAAAAGATGAACAGATGTATTTAATGTACATGTGTGAGAAGGGGTTATCATTGCAATAATCCTTTTTTTTTAATTACTATTATTCCTGAAGCTTAACATTTTAGTGGGAAAACTGAAATTATGCTGTTCACATGACAAGTTAAAGCAATCTTTGAGTTTCAGATGAAGATGCTGCCTTGCAATGATAGATATCTAGAACAAATACAGAGCTCTTGAGCAAGAGATTCAGTTGTTCCAGAGCTATCATCACGACAGTCTGTTCTAGAGCCTGGTCTTGATCCCTTGGTTGCTGAAATGTTATTTTGGTCAGGGATCATATGTCTGCTGGAAGCTTTGATGAAAATACTGCTTGACAGTGCTTACACCATATTCTTTGCGAGGTTTTCTGAGGGCAGGGGGGAAGTGCGTATGGTTTTATCCTGTTCCTTATCTCAAGCAGTGCATGGAAAGGTTTCGGTAGATCTGAAGTATAATTTATTTCTTTCTGGGGGCTTTTCTCTTTCTTGTTCTGTCATAAGATAACAGAGATCATGCATTTGAATCGGAAAAACCTCTCCCAGGATTTTCCCATCTTCTGCAGGAACGCACAAGAGGGTGGAATGAGAGTAATAATGTAGCATATGTCTGGCTTGAGGGCCTGTGCTCTCTAGCCTTCTTCGTCCAATTCCTAAACTAGGTTTATCTCGCACTTCTTTTTTTTTTTTTTCCTTCAGAATGAATTCTGGAGTGGTTTGTCTCATGTTGAAAGAATGTTAACAAATAGAATTTTTATTGAGGCTTTTTATGAACGCTGTTCTCAGTCACAGTCTTTGAGTGAATCATGAGAGTCTAGCCCCTAATACTTTTATTACTCATTTAATATGCTCCTTTTTAAAATTTTTGTTTCCCCCCCTTTCCCCTCCCCTGTATCTGTCCCAGGTCAAATTCAACTGTGTGTATGAAGGATTTTTTGGATAATTTCTACTAGCAAATGCAGAAAATCCTAATTAATTTATTTTGTTGATCTTCATTTCTTAATTCTTACCGAGATGATGTTACTGAGGATAATTGTTAAATCAAATAGGGTTTGTTGTTGTTGTTGTGAAAAGAGTTACAGTTCCATATCAGGAGAAATGATTTATTAAAATTTTCAAGTAGGCTTCCCTCTTTTTGAACAGGTCTCTTTTGTGATTATGACAGTCACTGTGTTTAACGGAGAGGTTTTCATAAATCGGCTTTGGGTAAATCCAGCGCTGCTGGAGTAAGAGCTTATATTGTGGAGTTATTAGACGTCCTTCTTTTTTTTTATACTGTCTGTCACGAGGAGATAAAGATTTACTTGCATAGCAGAATTAAGTTTAGCAGAGGAGCATACGTACCCACAGGACTTTAAGATATACAATAAGTCACCTACATTTTTAGTCCAATTCCATCAGCTTGTTACTGACTTCTCTAAGCAGTTAAGATGATATCCAACAGTAGCTCTAGATTTAGGACTTAGTAGGCCTAAGTATGCAAATTTTCAGTTATGTCACGTGTTTTGTTTTGTTAGGCTTGTTTTTTTTCCACTGCCCCCTTATTCTTCAGGAGCATACATGATGTAATTTTATTTTGATTCTCATACAGTTTATGCTGAAGAGCTGATATTCTTACATCTGTTGAACTCAATATTAAGACTATTCCAGACTGCTGTTTACAGTAAGACGTGTTGTTGTGATAAGGTAGTCATTAGTTCAACACTGTATAGCTCCATCTGAATATCTCTTTGTACTGCACATTCTTTCATTGAATGGTGACTTGAGGAATCTTTGAGCCCTAGAAAAAAGTCAAGAAATAGAATTCATCTAGATTGAGAGAAGCGGAGTCCAAAATCTGACCTCCACACTAAACAATGAAACATAGCCTTGCATTTTTCTGGACGCACTTAAATATGGATTTGTAAGAAAGCACAAGCAAAAGGTAAAAACTCTACTCTGTTTGTACCAGTACATTAAAGCAAAGGAAATGGTGTGTAGATGTAAAATTAAATGCTTCCATTGGGCAACAGTCCTGATTCCAGCTTAGCAAATTTATGAAAGTGTATTCTGGCTCATATAAAACTACTCACTGAACCTCTGACAGATATACTCCTATTTCTTCTCTTTTAAAGTTCATTCGTACGAAAATATATCTCCAGTGAGACATGTTTATGAATTTGGGATCTCTCTCAGACATTGCGTTGCATTTTAAATTTACACAAATAGTTTTCACAACGGTTTCTTGCATTTGTTTCCAATGAGTAAATATTCCTTGAGTTGAGTATTACACCTACTATGGATCCTGTGAAATACTACTCTGCATTTGCTTACTGAAATCTGGCGTGTTATAATGAACTTGTGTAATGTTGCAGTTTATCAAGTTTTGCCCCACTCGCCTTCACTGAATGTCTGCATCCACAGAGTCCTTATCCAGATGCAAAAATGTTTTACTTGTATGCTATGCTTCTACAAGATTTGGGGATTATTTACTTAGGTTTATGATCTTTAAATCCCTTGATTTTAGGAGAAGCAACCCTCTTTTGTTCTCCTCTTCAGAAACAAGTCATTCCTGTGAAACCAGGAGAAGTGCTTTCACTTAACCCCAGTGTTTTTGGTGTCTTACAAAGCAACAACTTATCCTCTTGCTGGTAAAGAATAAGTAGGATTTTCTTAATTTGGTAGCATTCGGATGTAATTTATTGCAGTATTTTTCTAACAAGAAACTCGGGAACTACATTTTCGAGTAACAGATAAAATGTTAGAGCCATGCAATCTTGTGGACCAGTCTTCTGGTGGAAGAAGAGAAATCTAATTCTCTTCGATGTGTAATAAGAGCCCTTTTTTGGTCAGGAGGATGTACTTTCTTCCTCTCACCTATAAAGGGTGTTTGAGAGCCTGCAGTTGTCTGCTGCTGCTACTACTGTTGACATTTTTAAATGTCATGATATTCCCATTTTTTTGTATTATTCATTTTCCATATTAATTTTCTGAAGCATTCCAGCATTCTCTGAGGTGCAAAGTGCAAGGCATGAAGTGTAATCACTAGGCTATCTCACTAAGTTGTTCAAGATGATTTGATATATGATTAACTCAATGTGGCTAGCTTTCAGACACATCTTTAATATTCATTGCATAATCTGATTTTTTTTCAAATACTTTCTTTGTATAATTTAACTGTAGCTATGTCTAGACATATTTCCTGGATATGGCTAAACAATTTTGAAGGTAAATTATGAGCGGATTTTTTTTTTTCACTTTCACACGGACATAGTATCATTCCATTATATACATTGGAACAAATGGGAACTGCAGACATCGGAGGTGCACTTCTCATCTATTGAACAAACCCCTGCACCTTTGTAAGATCAGTTATTTCCTAGTACTGTTTTCAGTTATTTAACTTCCATTTGCAATAAATTTGTACAGTGCATCCATACAGTCCATTTACATTGTTTCTGCTCTTACCCGGCAGTTCTAGTTCAGAAAAAACAATAACACATCTTCCTTTATGCTCTTCAGTCTCCTGGTTTCTGATGTCTTAATTCTGTTTGCCTTAAGGTCATCTTGTATAAGCTTAACAAGTAACTATTGTAGGATTTTCCTTTAAAGCACTTGTTTCTTTGCTTGCAGGAAATTCTGCTTATTCTCTCCTTTGTTGTAGGATTCTGTGGTGTTCTCTTACATTTTATAAAAGGCAGCTGCCAATATCAACACCTTGTTCTGTTCTTCGAGCAGCAGCCGTGTTTGTAATGTAAGTTCACCTGAACTTCAGAGGGTTTTTTAAAATATATTTTCAGACTTTTTTTCTGTAACATGTTCCACTCTTCTTGTTCAGTCTGTTTTCTGTTCTCTTTGTCTAGCTGTCTGCTCTTCCACTTCCTGCTACCCTGCTTCCAGGTTTTCCTACCTCTCTTCAGTAGATGGTTGAAGTGCTGCTGTCTTCCCTGAGAGCAGCCTTAATCACCTGGAATTCATAGGAGATAACGTCCTTATTTTGGACAGATGCGGCTTTGAATAGGGACTAAGATTTTTATATCTTAGTACAGGAATTGGAAAATCTTAGGTCTTCTCAGTGCTTTTTGGGAGTAGAGAGGAACTCAAATTCATGACTGAGATAATTTAAATAAGAGAGCTAGTACTGTATCATCTTAAGTAAATTTTAAGAACTTTGTTTCCTGTTTTGTTTTTCTGTGAAAAATCACCTAGTTAAGTATATGGACGAAGGTTATTTTTTTTTTTGTAGCTCTGTCACTGTCTTGTATTTTGTGTTGTGACTAGAAAGTTTGAAAGCAGATAGTGCCATTTGTTGGAATGATCTTGGGAAATTGTCACACAGCATACCAAAAATAGCTTCTGTAAGTTGGTCATTGTCTGCCAGACTCCTATTTGGTAGGATACTTGCCTGTTACATTGTGTATATGGGGCCGCCTCCTTAGTTCCTTGTCCATAAAATGAAAAAACATGGCAGTGAGATCAGCTTGTATGATTTGAAGTGCTTCTTGAAAGGTAAAAAATGTTTGATTTCGCTAAATGAGATTTGTACTTCTTTCTAAATGTGCAGTGTTTGCTATATATTTTCTAGAAAATTCTTGTGAATTTTTTAATATACTGCTTCCTTTCTCTCATCTGCATCTCTAATACTCTGATCTACTGATAATTTTAGTTGGATAGTATGCTGGTTTTTTTTTTTTTTAAATAATAAATAAAAAATCCCTTATCCTTCTTCCAGAATGCTCGAATTCTGGAAAGTTTAAAGACTTGCAGCAAACCCATGGCTTTTCTACCATTCATTTTTAGGACCAGACTGTCCAGCTGCAGTCTGTTCCAGTATGTCTGCAACTTAGACTTTAAACAACTTAGGTACCAGAAGTAGGCAAACTGAAGCAGAAAGTTTGTTTTGGGCTGTGTTACTTATTTTTGACACTGTCAGCCAGGCCACTACTCTAGAGCATAAGCTCAAGAATTTTATTTTTTTTTGTTGCTTTTTCAGCTTCAGCATACTATCTGCCAAGCTCAAGGGAAGTAACTGAGATTCACATTGGAGCCAAGTCCCTGTAGGTCTGAAGGATTTCCCCTGATAGCAGGAGTCTTCCCAAAGTCTAATAGCAGTGCACCTGTGAAGGTATGGCATTCCTGTCTATTGTGACAGCTGGTTAATGAGACAGAGGTCCCAGCAGGAGAATGCTAATGAGCTTATAATATGTTTGCCTTGCCTTCCTCCACTCTCGACTGATCCTTAAATGAATTATGAAAGTCATTTTTCATTAAATCAGAGATCCAAAACTTCGCAGCTGTTATGACTGATTTCAGGTGGAGACAGTATTTCTTCTGGAGCAACAGGTTCCTGTTAATATGGAATCTGTTTTAGCTGAAACCAAACTAAACTTAGACGGCTTCCTGCTGCGTGGTGAAGGTTTGCTTTGGAGTTTTAGGCCTTATTTCCATACATGCACATATGAAACTCCATGCTAGACTCTGTTGTCATTCTGTATTTGCTAATTTGATCGCTCTGCTTTCCAAAGGGACAAGGAGAAGGTTTTTGTGTTTTTCTTATGATCTAGTGGATAGGATGGCTGCCACTTAAAACATACACAGACAGGCAATTCTTCTCTAATGAGTCAAGCATAAACTTTATTATGTAAAAGTTCAAGTGACGTAGATCAACAAAAAAAACAAATAGCTTTAAAGATATGGGATTTAAGAGCAAACTGTTCAAGCATATTTAACATTTTTGACCTTCTCTGATACATTATATACATCTTGAGATATATATTTTTGTAATGAGTTTTCAGTTGCCTAAGCATCACCCCTCTCAGAACATACTAAAAAAAAAAAGCATATATGGCACAACAAATGTGAAAACAGTGTTCTTTTCTTTCCAGAGGGACTTTACTAGCAAACAGTCTGTGACAAATTCCTCATGGTTTCTGCAGATACATTTTCTAGAACGGAGTTGTTTTCAGCCAAATTCTAGAGGAGAAAGTGTTCTAAGATTATTGTCTGTCTATTTCTTTCCTTTTGCTTGCTGTTTTTCTGCCACCCAGAGTTAAGCAGACAATATTTTTATTTTCTTTTTAAATTACAAGTGGTTAAGGCAGTTTTGGCTGATGGATCCACAGCAGCTGAGCATTTGGCAGGCTGTTTATTTGTCTCAGGCTGCACGTACCTGATTGTACAAGCGTTACCGGCAAGTCCTCTGAGTAGACACAGCAGGGCCAGTGTTGATGGGCAGGGTGGTGGTTGCTTAAGGACCACGGACAGGGGCCCCTCCACACATCTCTGGACCATCCATTTGTCAACCTGAGGGACTTCACCAGAGTGACTTCATCTCTCAGGAGTTTGTTTTGGTTTTTTTTTACATGGCCAGTTTAGCACAGCCTTGACCCTTTTGCAAGCATCGGTACTTACAGTTCTTTATCACTTGATACTTTTGAAACAGCTGTTTTTTTCCTGTGAGTCCATGTAATAAAATTCCAGGTGTTCCACAGCATGTGCAATTGTACACTACTTTCTCCCATTTAACAGTAGTCTTATGTGCATACATACTCACCAGAAACTCCCCTCCTGTCTGAGTTAATTGTTGTCCTCTTACATACTCCTCATCTGATTTCAGAAGACTTCAGTCACAAACTATGAGGGCAATAATAATGCAAAACCTTACCTTCCCTGTTCAACATTTCACAGATTAAATTTCAGTGTTGTATTCTTCCTAAATTTATTCCTGTCATTGTATTGAAATTCTGAATCAATTAACTACAGCTAGCAAGAAATTACATTGTTTTATCAGCAGAATCAAACCAAATGATTTCTTGATTATTTTTTTTACTGTATTCGGAAACTCTAATCGGGACACATAATTCTAAGGAAGATCAAAATGGACTAGTGAATGAAACCATTTCTCATGCTGGCTGGTGAATCACTTCTGCTAAATGAAATTTAGGTTACATCATAGCTCAACTGACATTATCTGCTTACTTCAGAAACATGTCTGTTTCTGTGATCTACAAGGTGGCAATATCATATAACCCACTGACATTGTCCAACATGTTGTGACAAAGGCAGATAAGAATCTCTATTTGAGCATCCAAGATGCTAATCCTTGGCCTACTGTGCAAGGAGGATGTGACTTGCTGGTTACCCACACTGGATACTTCTGTACAGTAGCTATTTGCTTACTTTGTGATTGTTGGAGGTGTTGCAGTTTAGCTGCTATGATTGAACCTGCATTGTTTTATGGAACCGTAGGAATTTAGGTGTTAAATCATAAGGAAATTAGAATGGATAAAGT
Organism: Tringa tobata; assembly: GCA_033628505.1. Classification (NCBI taxonomy): domain Eukaryota; kingdom Metazoa; phylum Chordata; class Aves; order Charadriiformes; family Scolopacidae; genus Tringa; species Tringa tobata. The sequence goes on from JAHREE010000567.1 coordinate 1,458,936, forward strand.
TTGGTTTTTATGTAGGAGACCACTAGACAGTATACGACTTACATATGACACTGTTTTGAGGAATTCTAGTTCTTCAGACTTATTTTTGTGTCCCTGAGGTGATGCCCTCTGGCAATTCTGTATCACAGTTCCTGTTGGACAGCCATGACAAACTCCTACTGATGCTCAGGATGGTAATGACAGCAATGAGCTGGAGGAGAGAATGGGGGCATGATTTGAATAAATTTCAGATCAGACTTTAGACAGGTTTGTCAACAGGCTCTGTTGCATTGTATCAGTGATCGGTCTGTAGATGTCCATCCATCTAGTTGCGCATCTTGTGTAAAAACTGCTTGCAAGTTTTCAGTAATACTGTGTAGAAGCATTCTATTTTTAGTTCCAAGCATTACACTGTCCTGCAATTTAATGGTTTCATGCTACTTATCAAGTATTGTGGGATTTTTTAAAAAAAAGTCTTCTGTGACTCAAGTCTTTTTTGCACCTCAGTCTGTTGCTGCTTCACAACTCGTCAAGTGTATATAAAACTTCGCGGATCATATTTTAAAGGATGAGATCCTCATAGTGGGGTAACACCATCTTAGTTGATTCCTTTCCCATCAGAGGCTATCACTCCAGTTTTTAGATGTCTGCCTTTTACCAGGGGTTCACAGTGAAAGTTCCTCAAGATAATGGTGAGCTTCTCTTGCTTGACATAATAAAGCAGAAGTGTCACTTTACAGAGCATTTTTTCTAAAAAAGACTTTTTGCAAGACTTCTTACTGCTTCATTCAGCAGTTCAGAAGCAAGTGAGATGAAGACAAGCTATGGGTCACTTAAAACCAGCTTTATTTCATAAACTGATATTGGCACACTTGATGCATTTTATTATTTATATGGGTACAAATGATTCTGAGAGAAACTCAGCAAGATGGGTTGAAAACTAGTATGTGCAAAATGAGATCAGACTTAGTGCATTCATGAAAATGTGGCTTAGCATATTTTGTCATTTTTCGTAGTGTTTCCCTGTTATGTTGAGCTGACTAGAGCGTTTCTCTAGTATATTTTCAGGATCTCTGCAGTCTAGTTGACTTCTGTGCTAAACTTGTAGGCCGAGATACATATTCTGTGGCAAATATTTATTTTTGGTAATCTATATTAGTAAACTTTAATCTTTCTTGCTTGCTTATGTGTTTAGTTGTCTTTATTTTAAGCAGATACAACTTTCTAACAGCTGAGCACTGGTTAATTTTTAGTGTTTTAATGTGGAGCAGAATAGTCTGAAGAAAGGTGTTCTGTAAAACTTTTTGCAAGGATTTTTTTGACCTTTTTCTTTTTCAACCTTCCCTGTCTTCCCGAAAGTTATTTCTTTTAGCTCATTTGAACTAAAAGCTTACATATAATAGGAATTTTCAGTATTTGCCCATTTCACTACCTAATATAGCTTATTCTGCAACTAGTCTCCTGTCTGCTCAAATCCATAGTTGAATCTTCCTGAGGGATGGACTGTGCTCCTCTAGAATCTTCAGGAACTGCTATTTGGAAGAATGGAAAACTTCTTTTACCTAATGGACTGAAGTTAGATTTCTTGACCGTTTAAGGAGGTGACTGATTAAGACCACAGTGCCACCTCCTTAGGTGGTCGTTGCTTCGTTAGAGCAAAGAAGTATGCTTTTCACAGTGAGTCCTTTGAGCGTGTTTCTGTGTTTCTTGTTAAGCTGCTAATGTGGTGTCCCTCCTTTGACTCACTTGGAACTTGCAGAGTTTCTTTTGGACATGCTTCACTTTTCTGCTGGAACTGGTGCATCACTGCTATTAACTGGTTCTCTTCCTTCCTAAGTGAAGTGATGGCTGAAGCCCAAGCTCTGCTACTTCATGTGTTGACAGTTCCAATACTTGGAATTATGCAGAGGTCTACCGATTCTGAATCGTGGTAGCTGTATGGTAGGACACGGCAGTTATGGAAAGAGAATTTTGAAAATTTAGCCAGCCTTCTTTCTCCTCGCCACTTGTTGTGAAAACATATTTGGATAGCTGTAAAAAAAACACAATGGCTAAACAGGGAAAAGCCTTCCCCATATTTGACCTCTCAACTTGGAGAAAGTCTGTGTATTGATAAATACTTCATTTCTGAAAATAACATTTATTTCCTCTGGAATTTAGTTTTATAATCTTCTTCCGCTTAGAAGAATACATTACTTATTGAGATGAGAAGTTATTGAGAAGCTTAGGTTTTTTATATAACTGTGTGGTAAGAACTAGTTAAGCATGTAGAAAGGCAAACTTACATTTGAAGAAGAGTGTAGGCACTAATTTTAATTTCAAAGGTGGTGAAATTAAAGAAGGAGCTTTACCAGTTTTATGAGAAAAGTAGGAGTAAAATCAAATGCGGCTTAGTTTCACAGCCTGTTTTAGAGGTAATCACCAGAAGTATGTTGCCATTTGGATCTAGTAGTATAGATGATTAAATGGAAATGTGATGAGGTACCAACATCTCAGAATCGTATTGTATCATGCTAAAGCTGTGATGGCAGCAGTAATTCTCAGGTTTCTGTCAGTAACGTGCGTGCAGAAGAGGATTTTTTTTTTCTCCAGAAGACGAAAACAGACTTTGTTTTCTTCTTACATATGCACAGAAAAACCTACACCCCTAAAATCTGGGAGTCCTGTCTAACATACATTCTGGGATGTGTTTGTAATGACCCTGAATATGAAACTACTTACAGTGTTGTTTTTTTTTTTTCTTTTCTGTATCTTCATAAGAGATATCTTCACAGGGCAACACAAATAATGTGTTGTTTCAAGGATGTTAGCCTACCTTAAATATAGCAAACAACTTGGGTTGGGTTTATAAGTCTGGTAATAGTAGCAGTTTGAGTTATATGCCACTTTGGAGACACCACAGAATTTAAGCAGAATATCACTGAATATGGAAAAGAGGTTAATATTCCATTTAAGTAGGGTTAAGTATGAAAGAAAAGCTTTCTTTGGATAAACGATTTCCTATCCTATAAGGAGGCCAGCAATACCAGTGAGGAAAAAGCTTCCTCTTAAAAGCTCTGGTCTTGTGGTCAGTCATCTTTCTGAAGTGTAGTTTCAAGTTGCTTTGGCCTTAATGTATTTATTTATTTAATCTTTATTTTGTTGTGTGGTTTCCATCTTCTATGGTAGAACACCCATTAGTTGCAATAGAAGCTTTGCCAAATGTGTATGGAATTCTGTAGAACCTCTGCAACATACAATAAAGTGAAGAAACAGGGATATTAAAGTGGTTGGGAAGGAGATTTCCATTGAGAACATTATTTCTGCTTTGGCTTTCAAAATAACGTGGATTACTGGAGTGGAAGTGTATGTCCATAGGTAAAGCTGTAGCACGCAGAGGACAGGAAAAATAAGAAAGCAATGGAGAGAAAGCAGGAGAAGAGATAGATAAGAGTATAGAACAGCAGCAAAGGACAGGTGAGTGATTTTTCCATTTTTATCCCTTTGTTCCTTTATTTTGACTTTCATGCTCTTCTTGTTTATTGTCACAAAATTCATAGTATTAGAAGCGAATTTTAAAAAGAAAACAAAAGAATTGAAATCAACCAACCAACCAAAAAAAAAACAACCACAAAAAAATCCCCAAACCTTAGACTTTTTAGTCTAGAGCTGCAAGAATTGTCTTGAGTTACTGATCTTGAACTCGTTTTGATTCTTTCTTTTCTTTCCCTTTTTTAACCTTTTCTGGTAAAACGCATAACAGAAAAACTTCAAATTTTTAATTTCACTCAGGTAATTAATAATATAGCTGTTTTTTTAAACTTTCCTGAAAGCCAGTTAATTGTGACTGATTCTTAGTGACCTATATAGGAGTTAAAAACTCAGGAGGAAACTTAGTCTAGTATGTTTTCAAAGTGGACTTACACTGTAGAGTTGCGGTAAAACACAATATACGTATATATGCACATACATACATATATGTAGTGGCTAGTGCTTTTAAAGAACAGGGTTGACAGCAAAATCATCTGAAATGGATTTAAAGTATAGTGTTTCTTACACATAGAGCTGCTAGTGCCACCTGTACTTCAGGTTGCGTGACCCTTTACATTTTAAAGCTTAACTCTTAGTTACTTTATAGCTTTTGCCAAAGTTCAGTTCAGACAGATTTTTCCATGCCAGATGTCTGCTTTGGGTTGAATTTTTTTGAAAGTTTCAGCCAAAGCAGTTCTGTTCCAAGAATAAGGCGAGTGAAAAGTATGCTATTTTGCTTGTGTGAGAATATTCTGGTGTCGTCCTTTGATGCTCCAGTGCCCCCAAGCTCTGCAGCAAGGATTTGAAATTTGGCAATAGTTCAGCCTTTGTGTTGAGGATGTGCCTTTTGCCTCCCTGTAAAAATCCACCCAAATTTCCAGACCGGTTTACAAGGCTTTGAAAGATTGCCATTTGCTTGGGCTTAATAGGAATTTCTTAAAACTTCACAGTAAGTTTCCTTTAGATTCTGTTCACACTGGGAATGCTCCAGGCAGAGTAGAGCTGCATATTTCATCCCACTTCTGCTAGGAGTTGTAACGGCTGGATCTGGGTGCTGACATTGAACTAAGAGCGGGCAGCGTTTTGTCTTGTACCACCACTGCCTATTCCCATGTTCTATTCCCTCTCCACGGTGAAGGACCTGGGCCCTCTGGAAAAAGAAACTATCTCGCTCATCTGAAAGAGCATGACAGATATGATGAGAAGGATTTAGGAGCGCGTGTGTGTCTCTGGTTTATACCATTCCTTTGATCAGGGATAATGTGTGTATCGTACTGGCAAAATATTACTTTCTTTTCTAGTGGATGTTCATATAATAATCCTTAGGTTTTATTGTATTTACACTTCAGTAGCTGAGTAGGTCTTAAGGTTTTAATCATTTTACTGAACTATCTAAGCATCAATTAAAAAAAAAGTTAGACTTGGAAAAAATCACAGTATAGTAATGTTCTTTAGAGGACAAAAATCAAGAGCTCACTTTTTTGCAAACATTTGTCTTAACTCAGACCTTTTGCACTTAATACATTAATACACATGTACACTTAAGTACAGCCTCCAGCTTCATCACAAGGGTTGCGTGCATAGTCCAAGAGGCAACCGTTTGATTGGAATGAGGATGAGTCTGGGATTTGTAGAGTAAAGGACGTGTACTCATGTGTTACAGCAGTTGAAACATGTGGAGTAAGTGAAGCAGAGATTTCAGGAATAAAAAAAGGCTTTGTGGCTAAGACAATTGAATGCTACTTGATGAATTGTGTGCAATCTGTGCTTAGTCATGGTGTTTTTACATGATGTACTCAAATAACTGTTCCTAGGTGGCTGCTCATACTGTGTGTTCTAGCGGCTGGTTTGAGAACCAATTTGCAGAAATGCAGATGCTTATAACTGCAAGTGAAGTTGATGGGAGCTAAACCTCCTCTGAAATACTGTATATTACTAAGGATAGTAAAACTCAGGTTCAAAGTATGTGAAATTTGACATCTGGAACTAGGGAATATTTTAGTCTAATTAACCTAATGCCTCAGTTGCCTGTTTTACAGATGTAGAAATTACTTGTCCTGTCTCTGTAGAAAGGCTCACGAGGAAATTGGTTTCATTTGTAGCATGACTGAAAAATGAATATGCTATAAATAAAGCATATGAACACCTCCCATGGATCAGGGATGAAACAAAGCATTGATAAATGTGCAGTCAAAAGTTTAGTTCTGTAAACATTAGTAAAACTCCCTTTGCAATTCTTAACTTTCCAACGCTTACCTTTTTTACCCTAATAATTCTCTTAAAATAAAAGATGTGAGTTCTGTTTGGTTTTTTTTTCCCCTGTGAATTTAAAAGCATCCAACTTTTTGTCCAGTTGCACCAATCCCTTGGTAGCTCTCTTGGTTCTGGAGGTGGAGTTATTTCACTCTTTGCAATTTCTTTACCAATAAAGCATGCAAACCTAATCATATTGGAACTGTCTGAAACCAATTATGTCAACCTATAGAAAGTGGTACTTTTAAAAAACTGTATTAACTAATCTGTTTCATACTGATCCAAGCATAAACCCCCCAATATCAGAGCTCTGGAACTTAAATTTTCCACTTTGAATCAGCAGTCAAAATTTTTAAACTCTGAGAATAATATTAAAATGCAAATCTAATTAGCAATAACTTTTTAATTCTCTTCTAAATCATATCAGCTGTACTGTAGTACTGGTTGAATAAAATATTACTGGGATCTTCATCTGTTCTGTTCACTGTGGAGATAGAAAACATATTTGCTCAAACCATTGACTTCTACCTCACCATGATAAATTCCCCCTTGGTAAAGCTGCTTCAACGGTACCTCATTTTTATCACTGTAAAACCAACTGTTACCTGAAGTCTCCTATGCAAAAAATGATTTTTGTATGTTTTTTGAGTGGGACAGGGTTACAACAAATAAGGGAATGTGTGTTCGTGGAAGTGTCTAGCTCCTGGAGTGAAAAGGTTTGCTGCTAAGGTTCAGTGAATTTAATGCATTGGAAGTTATTTGTTGGAGAGGGAGAGCCTGCAGTATTGGAGAGGTTTGGGTTGTGGGGGGTTGTTTTGGGTTGTTGGTTTTTTGGGTTTTTTTAGGTGTAAGTTAGAGGGCTTTTTTTGTCTCTTTAAACTTAAAGCAGTCTTCAAACGTTTTTTACTTGTTTCTTGGATCATCTCCTCAGGGTGTTTGCTGCTTCTGAAACAGTAGATCTCATATGGGTCTTTTGAAAGCTTCAGCAAAGACAAGGCATTTGACAGGATGTTTGTCGTGCAGTATTTTCAGAAGAAAGATGGGAATTTTGAGCTGCTCAAAGCATAGATCTTCCTTAGAGGAGCTCAGCTGCTACAAACAGCAGTTTTATTTGCTTAGCCGTGTGAAATCCACTTGCTTATGGACAACTGTTTTGGGTTTTGTTCCCCCCCGCAAGACTTCCGCTTACTTCTGGGCTCTTCCATATGTGTTTTGAGCTGTGCTTTGAAGTTGGGCAACTAGCTTTAAACAAAAGCTGTTACCACACTTCTGCATAGCATCTAGCTTGATTTCAGCATGCTGATGTGTTAGTGATGTGGTTTAGAGTTAATGAAATGCAATTCTTTGCTTGCTTTGACATTGGTTTCTGTAGGATTAAAATTAAAAAAGAAAACAATCATCATATTACACTTGGTTTGTTGTATAAAAGCCAAGTCAAAATGGACCTTAGAATGTGATTAAATGGATGTGAAGCTATTTTTCACTGGGCAGGCATCTGTCTTCACACATAAATAAAATGAAGTCTGAGTTACCCAGTATTTTTTTACTCTGTCACCCTCCTCTTACTCCTCCCCAATCCCCCTCATAATCTAAGGTATTTCTGAAAACCCAGTCTTTGTGTAGATTTAGTTTCCTACGTAAGTCATTCTAGCATATTTTAGTTCAGAGTGCCTAGATAAAGCAATTTAACTTTAAGACACATATTTTCTGTCATTTTTGAGCAGTGTACTTCCATAACAAGATCCAAATAGTACTGCTTTGAGTGTCTTGAATTTATACTCGTCTGGAATACTCTGCTCTATTAAACAGGTTTAGTATGTGATCACTTACTTTAACTGTTTCTGAACGTGTTGCTTTTTTGTCTTGTTTTTGGCAGCAACTTGAATTAGTGGAACCAAGCGGCTGGATTCATGTTCCTTTAACGGATACGCATAAGAAGCCTATTCGCACATTTATGATTCAGATTGCGGTTCTAGCTAATCACCAAAATGGAAGAGACACTCACATGAGACAAATCAAAGTGTACACCCCTGTGGAAGAGAGCTCTATTGGTAAATTTCCTAGATGTACAACAATTGATTTCATGATGTATCGCTCCATAAGATAAAATTTCTTAATGAGAAATAAAGACATTTTTTGATGGCAGTATCATTGCTTAAGTATCCAAATACTTAGAGCAGGGTCTATTTCAGTGTAATTATATGTTTATGTTTATACTTTGTATGATTTTGAAATAAAGATAATATTGTGCTACAGTATATTGTACTCTAGTTTTTCATTACTTTTGCAGTTTTTGAGTACTGTTATACTGTCTGAGAGGAAAAAACCTGGGCCCTTTAAAAGAACGTATTTGTGACTAGGAATCAATAACTGATTTGTTTGGGGTTTTTTTAGGTGATTTCTTTTCCTAATGGTCATGCATGGAAATTGCTTGTTCTATAGTGTTGCTGTTTATTCCTTTACCTATAAGCACTCTTCTTGAACAGACATAGTTTAAAGACATTGCTGGTAGTATTTTCCCGTCATTACTTATGTTAATACATTCTACTAATTTCTATATAGATTTTTCTGCTTAATGACTATGTGCATGGATTTAGCCTTCTTCGTAACTGCAAAGTAGATCATAGAATCATGGAATATCTCATGTTGGGAGGGAGCTATAAGGGTCTTTGAGTCCAACTCCTTGCTCCTCACAGGACTACCTAAAACTGAATCACATGACTAAGAGCATCATCCAGATGTTCCTTGAACTCTGATGGGCTTGGTGTCATGACCGCTTTCCTGGGGAGCCTGTTCCAGTGACCAACAGTGAAATGACAATGACACAAAGAAAAACAAACCTTTCCAAATCACTCAGTGTAGTGTCTACATTAATATACACTGGGTATAGGTCATCTAAACATGTTAGCTGTTCAAAATGGGAGGAGAGTTAGGAATGCTCCAACTTCATACAATAACAGTAGGAACAAATCTGAAGGTCTAATGCATCTCCTGAAATATGGAGAACTCAAATGTGTAATACAGGGTAATCTCAATAGCATGGAGTTTCTTTAACGTGTTTTAAACTAAAAAAACATTGCAAGGAAACATGCTTAGCCCACTTGCTATAAGTAGGAGTATTCTACTTCTACTAACGCTTCTACTAATGTCTCATAATCTAATTACTAGTTATTTCACCTTTTAAAAAATTAAGTAGATTTTTAGAAATGTTGAACTACAAGGATTTCTTTTAAAATGTTCAGTACTGGTTAAACCCTTTCTTCTACCTCGCACCATAAAAACTGATGGTAAATCCAGAAGGAAAACTTCTGACACTCTTCTTAATTATGAGCAAGGAAAGGCTAATAATAGTGGAGGCTCATCAAACAGTTGATAAAGCATCCTTCAGAAAAAGAAGGTGAAATAGAGGAAAATGGGCAGGTTGTGACGGAAGGATAAAGATTCAGCTGTTGAAATCCTTTATATACTTAACTGTTCAGTAAACAGCTTACTTCATTTTGTCCTCTGGCTGAGTTCTACAGCCTTTAGCAGGGTGATTAAAATGGGCATTTCCTGGTAATGAACCTTGCAGAGAAGTCTGTGGCTGGCACAAGTTCTCTATTTAAATGCAGATTCAATCATTTCAGGAGTACCTTAGTGGTCCTTTACTTTTCCCTTTAAAGGATGTATCAACAGTGGAACAGCAGAAGCTGGTTGAAGCTTTTCAGAAGCTTGTCACCAAGTCTTGTCTGGTGGATTTCTTTATATAGTGTCAAAGAGTTGTACATTCCTATTCACTTATTGGAAGAAGAGTTTGTACTTTAGATGTACCACTTCATATTCTTTTGTCAAGGAGAAAACCAAACAAACAACAAAACCCCACCTTGATTTATCCACTTGTTTTGTTGCGAAGTTATTGATTTGTAAGAATGGAGATTTAGGCATGCAATTTTCCTGTTTTTCTCCAAGAAGGTAAGATTGTAATTATCCATCCTAGCTTTCTGTTTTCAAGCCACTGTTCTCTACTTAATGATTCTACCACAGATAATTCTAGTTCTGAACTCTCATCAGTAACACTTAAAATATTCTGATTCAAAGATGCTTTTAAAGTACTCTTTTTTTTTTCTTACATGTCATTCTACATTATTTATTACATACTTCAATAATATATGCATTTATTTTCTCATCAGCTCACAAAAGACCAGTACTTGAAATGAATACATTCTGCATGAACCATGCCCAAGAATGGTTCAGGTAGGAGTTCCGTGGTTGCATAAACATTTAAGTGTGTCCAAGTTAAGGGTATGTATTTCAAAGCAGCAGCCGGTATCTTTAGGCTAATGAAGTCAAAATAGTATTGCTCTGTAACAAACATTATCCAGTAGACTAGGAACAGGCTTGTCAGTGCAGTCTTGTTCTGCTCGTTTCTGCCCTGCCTCAGTAGGCATCATTTTTGGATCCTTAGAGAGCTATTCCTGCTTTTATTCTTTTTCAGGGCTCCTGAAATACTGGTACCAGGATAGGTACCGGTATTTGTCCCCAGAGTTCGGAACTGTTATTCCTGACAGTGTAATTGAATAGGCTGAAACGGAGTTTGATGACTTATCCTGCTACTCTTGACATGATAGCTGGTGTTCAAGTGTTTTAAGAACCTATGATACCCGTGTTATACTGGATGATGTTAAGCTTTACTATTGGGGAGGAAAACTACTTATAAAGTAAACTTAATGCAGTCTTTTAGTAGATGCTAAGGTGCACAAGGCTCCTTAAATATTAAGGCTGTAGTTACACTTTGTTCTTCATTCAACAGCAGATCCTGTCTGAAGCTGCACATTACAGTATTTTGTTTCTATTTTATTACCAGCAATTACCATCTCCATGGTTGAGCCTTTTCAGATGCTTCCATGGCTGTTCATTAAACTGCATCTGTTAAACAGTTAGATCCTTGGTCTGTCCTTGGCCCTTTAAAACAATTATATTATTAATATTGGGTGGAAGCAAGTAATCTGTGGTAAAACCGTGGGAGTGAACAGTGAGTCACGATGATGAGGGTGGGAGTAGATTAAAAGGGAGAGTACAACTAGTAATTCCTTCAGCTGCTGCTGACAAAATAATATATGATCATGCCTGAAAGGCAGTATAAAAATGCAAACTCATTACTACAATTTGTGTCTTGCTCTTTGATATTCAATGTTACTGCAAAACAAGTGCAGTGGCCCTTCTAAATCCATCTTAAATGTCTTCTTGGTTGTTTCATAACAATTGCAGATACATTGCATTGGTATTAAACATCTGTGCAAGTATGTTTGTTTTTTAACATTCTTGGTGCTTAGTCACATAAGGCTGCTGATTTTTAAGTGATGAGATCCTAGAGGACTGTGTCTGAAAATAAAGCAAGTTACTGCCTTTGTGTATTAATATAGTACTTGGTATTTGAATTGGGATAAACAAACTGGTCAGCCAGACCATTGCAGGAAGTTACTACACATACGTTGTGTTTAGCTGCTACTTTTCTTGATGATTTTTTTCAGACACACAGTTGTCTGGAATCTTATCACTTGAAAGAGCAATTTTATGTGACTAAGCACCGAAATTGTTTAGCATACAGGTTTTACCAAAGATGGAGTTTGGGAGCAGAAAGTGCATGTAATGTTAATTCAGTTAAAGCTTATATCTTACCTAGCCAGGTGCTTCCTTGAAAGGTGTCAACAAGTGCTGTAAATTGCAGTAAACTGCTAATGTGTGCTAGAGATCCAAAATTGCAAACCTAAAAAAAACCCCACGAATGACTTGCCTTTGCAGTGAAAATTCACAAAAATAAGCATTCTTAGACTCATGTATATATATAGTGCTGATGTAATACTAGGACCATTTTGATGCTTGTGGTGAATTTGCAGGTTTTTAATAAAAATGCGAATAACATTTTAGTTCAATATATGTCTCATATTCACTCCCTGCTCAGTCTGAGAAAGATATTGTTAAAGGACACAAAGGAAATTTCTGTCATTTGTGACTATTTTGTTTTATTTGTCCCTACATGCACACTTTGGCTGCTGTTTGGAAGGAGACAAGTCCTGGGAATGTGTAGTCTTTAGTATGTTCAAGTTGTCAGCTTGTCAGTAGAAATGAATACAGAACTATATCTCTAAAATGCAGGAAGTCAGTAATTGACCTGTTTGCCCTAGAAGGTGGTTTTATAAATATTAACTTCTGGAGATGCTAAGAAGAGACAGGTTGTCGACTTGTTGCCAGCTTAAAACATACCGTTTTTTTTTTTTTTTTTTAATGACGAGCTGCTTCTTCAAAGTGAGGAAGAAAAAATAATCAAATATTCACCAACATGGCTTGCTGAGAATTATAACTCTGCCTAAGCGCAGGGTAGTTACATGAGTATTTTGGCTTGCTTCTCCAAATATGAAAGAGTATGGTGTACTGGTTACAAAGACAACTGATCTTAAATAATTTTGATCCATGGAAAAAAGAGCTTTTATAAAACTTTGAAAATTTTACATGGTGTATGCTCAGAGAGGACTTCTGTACTATTAGTCAATTAAAACCATACAATCTTAGCGTTGTTTTTAGCAAGCTGACTACTAATGATGATATTCAAAGTTTAGAATTGGATTGAAATCAGTGAACTGTCTGTAAAGACAGGTAGCTTCTTTACACTGGTGCTTTTCTCCAGCTGGAGACTAAGGTTATAGTGGATGATTTTGTGTTATTACCGTAGCACTATCAAAATCAGCTAGTTTATCAAGTCTTAACTATCCAAGAAACTGAATCAAGGGAGTTGAGAGTTGTTTGTTTCTCAAGCATTATAAAGCTCTTTAGAGCTGTATGCTGAGGGTAATGCTGTCAGGGAGAGGAGGGGTAGGTGGGAGGCCACCTTTATTTTGTGATGGCCTATTGTGGCCGTACCTTAAAATATTTGATAATTCATAGTCCCTTGTGACTAATGTGAAATATGGAGGAAATAACAGAGATATTTATAAAAGCTAGTAAGTCATGAGCTTTCTCTTTTGTTTAACAATGAATTATAGAAAAATTACAAGACTTGGAACGCTCTCTCTAAAGCCTGCTCTGCTTTTTCAAAAATGCGCTCTGGTAAGTGGATGAGGACTTAATTTACTTGTTTCTGTTAAAGTTGATGGAATGGGGCTCATTAATTCCAACAGAGTATTGGGTTAAGTGCTTTTGCATAATGGATTACAGTTACTTTTAAGACTTGGGTTTTCAAATTTTTGTCGAGTCTGATTAGTAATGTTATCTCGTGATGACTTTACCTCAGTCCTTTAAATTTGCATTTTTAAAATGTTCTTTGCTTGCTAATATTAAAGAAAAAGAGAATTGCAAGTTGCACCTTGGCTGGAAAGTTGGCAGTTATTCTAACTTCAGGAAGGGTATGAAAGTATATGCTGAACTTTTATGTTTAATTTCAGTATCAAAAGAAGAATTATAGGGTACATGAGAAAAGAAAGGTAGGAATCATCTTATTTTAACTTGTGCAATGTAGATTCCCACCCTAGCTGTAGCTAGAACATTGTCTCTCGCTGTCACAGCGGCAGCAGTTTATAATACTAAATGGACTCACTGGAAAACTAGAGTACTATAAAAAGGGATAAATAACAGACTATTAGTATATTATGTGTGAATTGCTATGATTAGCTATATTATATAGCAAATACCACTCCTTGATTACCGGATTGTGTTTTTCCATACATTTTGTCATGTAAGATGACATTGCTAAGTAGTCTTTTTCTCTCGTGTGAGAAATATCTAATAAATATTGAGTAGTGTAATATTAAGGTAATATTGAAATACACGTGAGACAAAATGGAAGATGCATTTGTTCTAAGAAATTATGACCTTGCAGTGATCTGAATCGTCACTTCAAATAGTAGTAATTTAGGGGCTTTAAAACTTTTTTTGGAAGATACCAAACTAAGGCTTTCTGCCTTGCAGAATAGAAATCTGGCTCCTAGCATAAATGGAAAAGCCTTTCTTTAAATAAAACCTTGGCTTAATTCTCTTTGTAGACACTAGGAAGAGGGACATGCACTTTGTAGACACTAAGTGATCAGGAACTTGAGGAACTCATGCTGAAATGAATGAGAGTAACTCTGTTTTGACTAAGTCATGTCTGTGAGTCTTTTCAGTACCACAGTGTAAACAAAAAAGGCAGATGACAGGAGAGGGAGAAAAGAGGTGTTTGCTGTTCCTGGTTGCTAAAATGAAGAATGGCAAAATATTTATGTTTTGCTTAAGCTTGCATAGGGAGTCTCTGGCAGAGCTGGAAGTTGAGACGATACCTTCTTTGTCTATTTTCTCTTTCACTGTGAAGCAGATTTTCAGATAATGATACTGTTTTAAAGGCAAGTTTTGCAGTAATGCAATTTCTGTATGTAATGCCACTTTAAAGTTTACACTGTATTTTTGCTTTTGCTGTTATAATTCAATCTGTAGGGGAAATACTTCTGCCAACACTGTGACTATAGGTGCACAGCTGAACATCTTCAGTTGCTGCCTTGCTGCTTGCTCTTAACTTACTAAAAAGGCATAGCGTGCTGTTTAAGACATAAGCTGCCTTACATTTTATATGGGATAACTTACCTGAAAAGAGGTTGTAGAGAGGTGGGGGTTGGCCTCTTCTCCGAAGGGAATAATGACAGGAGCAGAGGAAATGGTCTGAAGCTGGGGCAGGGGAGAATTAGATTAGATATTAGGAAGAATTACTTTACTGAGAGAGTGGTCAGGCACTGAAACAGCCTGCCCAGGGAGGTGGTGGAGTCACCATCCCTAGATGTATTTAAGAAACATCTAGACGTGGCACTTCAGGGCATGCTCTAGTGCCTGAGATTATTGGTTTGTGGGTGAGTGTGATGGGGTGGTTTTGTTTTGTTTTGTTTTGTGGTTGGACTCAATGATCTCAAAGGTCCCTTCCAACCATGACGATTCTGTGTGATTTCTCCGTGTGTGATACCAGCTTGAGCCAGACTGCAAGCTAGTATCAAAGATATGTGTACATGCCATTTTCCATGCTTTTTTTGGGTGTAAATGTAGAATATCAGACTCCTATTGATTTTTAAATATTTTTTTTATAGCTACTCTGTATATTAGACTCTTCAGACAGCTCTTGCCCAGACCCTCAGTTACAGGAGTGACTTGCTTAAAGCATCACTTGCTTCCTAGATCTATAGTTTCCCTAGTCTTCACAGATAGGTCTACTACTAGGCTATGGGGTGCTTGGAGCTCTATTTGAAGCTCAAGTTACTGATAACCCAACATGAAGACTGTCAGACTAGGTGTTTACTGAACAACTGGCAGGTAGGTAGTTTTCTGAGAACCGAAGGCTTAATCTGACATGAATGAAGTATGAGAGATAAAGAACAGAAGTGAGTCTTACTCTTGGGGTTCATCTGTGTTATAATAGTTTAAGGGAAGTAATTGAAACATGATTTAGGCTTGAAATCGGTTTATGCACTAGAGACAGATGCCCAGATGACCAGTACTGATTAGCAAAAACGCATGAATTTGTGTGTAATAAGGGGAAGGACTGAAGGACCATGGAGAGCTACCGGTTATTGGGGAGGCAAATCCTGGCTTCGCCTAACACCATGAGCAGCATCTCTAGGCAGCAGGCCATTGCTTGAAAAACCCACACCTCTCACAAAGCAAGAGCCACCATTAATTGCAATTGTCTTGAGTCAAGAGCTGCATAGGAAACAGGTGCTTGGGCAATTTATACCACCACCTTGTGAGGTAAGTTGGGCTAGCTAGAGAGCAGAGTGCCATTTGCACTTCATCAAGGTGACAAGACTGGACCTAATAATTGCAGCTGAGACACATTACATCCTATAAAGAAAGGAGAGTCAGAAGTTAGTGTAGTAAACTCCACAGGAAATCCTGAAGACTTTAGATATTGTCAACCATAAATACATGTCTTTGTTTCAAAATTACCAGTGGGTTTCCCTGTAACTCCTATTTTCAGAATGGATCAGGATTAGTCATACAAAAAACAAAAGTTCATTGCTATGCCAGGTCTAACTGAAAGAATAATTGGTCATCATTGCTATTAGTGTGTTTTGGTATGTGAATGAATTATAGAGATCACTTTTAGTGGCTATTTTTCTTGAATTTACCATCCAGCTCTGCAGCTTAAGTAGAGTACATCGGAATTCTTTGGGATCGTTGGAGTGGCCCCAGATTGACGTCAGCACGTGCCTGCCTACATGGGGGAAATGTGGGGTTTGGGGCTCTGAAGCAGAGTGTGTGAGCTAAATGTGCAGTAGAGTGGAATGCTTCAATAGCCTGACTTGTGTAATCAGTGGTACCCTTTGGGCTCTTCTTCCTAAATTTTGTCATTATATGTAAATGGTTATTAAACACTGATCGATCAATTGCAAGAATGCTTTGCATTCCTTTGCATGTATACACAAAAATAGCTGTTTATTTAATATTTAATTACCACATTATTTTACTTCTATAATTAAATGCCATCAGTTTTTTGCTGAAGCATGAGATAATAATCTAAATGCAATTAAAATGTTCATAATATTAAGAGTATATACACTGCCCTCCAAAGACAGGATTGCTGACGCTTCCAGGCAAAGGTATTGGGTGGTCTGCTGTTGTTTTGGAATACTTAAGTGTTCTGGTTTAGATCAGAAAGGTGTTAAGGTGCTTTTATAAAACTGTATAAACCATCATTAAACATTGTTCATTGAAGTAAATTTCAAGTAATCCTTCACATGACATATTTGCTGTAGTTCCAGGCTGACATTTCAACAAGCTGTTTTATGTCAGCCTAACAATTAGCTGTGACAGTTTCTCCATTTGCACTAAAGAATAAACATTTATTGCAGCCAGTGAACAGTATTAGAGTGGTTTAGTTTAATGGAAGAAGGGAAAAAAACCCCAAGTAATGAAAATGATGCTAATACTGGATGTTGCTGGAGGATATAATCCAGACATAATTATATATGAAATGAGAAAGTAAGTTTGGGATCACTGAAAGTATTAAATATCTGAACTCTGATCCCACTGAAGTGAATTACCACTGTTAATTATAATAGGGAACAGTTAAGCCAATATTTAATGCTATAATTCAAGTAAGTTAAATGGGATCAGCAATTTCCCAGTTATGTAGATAAAACCAGGCCGACCTGGAGCATTTTTGAAAATTTCTTTCTGAAATGCTTCTTTCAATGTACAAAAGTCCTTTAGGACTAAATCCCACAGACATGCAGTGTAGCATTAAACATGGCATCTGTTGAAATCTTTTACCTTGTGTGAGCGAGAGCATCAGAGCTCCACAACACTTAAGTTTTGAGACAGTTTATGGCTGTAGATTTGTTTCTAGTGTTGACTGAAGATGCCTGCCATCATCACACTGTTGACTGGTGAGCTAAGTGGGATTATTATTTTTTTTTCCTCCCCAGGCAAGACAGGCTGATTTACAAACACCATTTATATAAACTATCACTTGCTTATGAGTAAGGACTTGATCTCCAGTGTATGGGATGATTCACCCATGTAGTTGGCATACCTGAAGGGTAGTAACTGCTGGTGGGATGGGTTACGATGAGTGACTTGATTCACGGGTGGGGGTGGACCTGGATGCAGTATTCTTGCTGTTGCTGCATGTAGAACGTGGAGGTGTGTTTTTAGCGTTAGTAGTGCTTAAACTTTTCACTGCTACTTGTTTGAACTGGATTTTGGCAGTTGAACTAACACAAGTTGAGAAGGAAAAGCACTGGGTTTGGGTTCTGGGTACTTGGTTTGGGTTTGGTAGCATCAGGTAACACATGTAGAACTGGGAGGTGTGTTTTTAGCGTTAGTAGTGCTTAAACTTTTCACTGCTACTTGTTTGAACTGAAGTTTGGCAGTTGAACTAACACAAGTTGAGGAAGGAAAAGCACTGGGTTTGGGTTCTACAGCCTGATGTTACGTATCAGTAAAAAGCTCACTGAGAGATCTGTATCAATTCCTTGAACTGATTTTGGTTACTGAAATCAAGCTAGCAAGAACAATTTAATTCTCTAGTTTTCATCAATTAAGTCTTTAATAATTAAGGGAAATAACCCTCAAAGAAATAATGTTTAGAATTTGAGTTAAAAAAAAAAAAAGCTAATGTAAATTTAGCTAATTAATCAATTCAAGCAAAATGAGATCTGTAATGAAAAACTCATATCCTCACAGCCTGACAGCGCTACTAAAATAAAAGTAATATTTAGCAAAAGGAGTTACCTAGGTTTCTTGAGTTTAAGACTGTAATATTGCCTGGGAAACAACATCTAGCTTACAAAATTGATCAAACAAAATAGCTAATGGCAGTTTCATTTCAATGTTTACTATATTTTTGTACTGGATTTTCATATAATCTGTAATCGGAAGCAGAGGAGAAAGCAGTCTGTAAAACCGATTCTCATTCACCCTAGAACAAGCATTATTATGACAAGCAATGAATTTATGAAGAAGTAAGGCCCAGGCATTTTAATTAGAAAACACCTCATGAAAGGAATTGTCCTATTTTCTGCATTTGTGCATTTCCTTTAAAAATGTATTTCTCTATTTAAAATTATTAGAAATTTCAAGTAAAAGGTGAACTATAAACTCCTACTGCTCTCACACATTTGTCTGGTTTTCTGTACAACTGCTTCTGGTTGCTGTCCTGCTGCCATTGAAAATCAGTTCTAAAACAAATAGGTGTTCATTCTGATGCTTCAGGGTAGAATCTTTAATCTTGGACCACACATCTCTGAAGAGCATTTCTACTCTTAGGAACAAATAAACCTACACAATCTAATTCTCCAATTGTCTTTAATCATCATGTTCTGTTTGCGATTTTTGATTATTTAAGTTTTTTATCTTTAAACCCAATATCATGTTTAATGTAATACCTGTTGCTGGGCCAGGATCTTGTGATAGCTTATATTCAATTATTAAAGCTTGTTCTCCTGCTTTTAATGAAGACTGCTCTTGAATATTTTAAACATGATGCTTTATCTCTTCTGTTTGTTGCAGATATTATTTCCCGTTATTTGGCAGGCCACAGTAGAGAATCACAGCACTTTCTAAAGGTACATTTTCCATTGGAAAACCACCAGTGTGATTGGTAATTTAAGGGCGCACAGATTTAAACGAAAATCTTAGTGTGTGGAAATGCTTATGAGCTATTGTTGATCTTCTAGCAGAGCTAGCTAGTCTTTCAATATGAGTTATGTATACCTTCATTATGTTTGATTTTCCTATCCTTCAACGTATTGGAAAACCAGGAGAGAGTCTTTATTGTGTGTTGCTTCTCAACTAAGTCTCAAGGTATTCTACACCTTCCTAGTACGTAGATGTGTAAACCTCAGTGTGGAAGCACACGTACCACACCTTCTTGCTGTATCCTACTTATCCAGTCCTACTCTGTTTTCATGCTTTTATTCAATGTGTTTGTTTTTAAAAAAAAAAAAAACAAACGATAAAGCAATGACATAGGTAATCCAAAAATATTTTTTTTCTATTAATTTTTGTCTTCTTCCCTCACCTCCCTTTTCTACCTCCAGTAGCAATTTGCTTTTGATTCTTCCCTGTGGTTTTTTTCCTTCTCCTCCCTCTCCCTGCTCCGATTTTATGAAGGCTTGTTATCAAGTAGTGGTACTTCTAAAAGGAGATAGGTTATCTGTGTATGTATTTACAAAAGAAAAAAGCAGCAGCACATGATTTATCTTTGGTATTTACCAATAAAGTGTTTGTGTCCTCCCTGAATCTCTAAAAATACTATTTTCTGAGTATATCATTCCTATCAAATATCTGTTTTCCTGCTTTCCTCCAGATACTGTAGTTTTTGTTTCTTCCAGACAGAAGAATTAATTGTGCTCTTATGTTAACATAAAGGGAGGGCGACCTCATTAAACCAGTGGAACAGTGAGGAGAGAGTCTGGTCTTGCATATTAAATAAATATTAAAAAAAAATCAATACAAGTATCTTGCAAAGGTTGCAATGACAATTAGGTTTATCTATGCTGTAAAAAAAATAGGATTATCTACATTGTTTGTGCAATCCTCTTGTTCCCATAAATTGCAATGTGGTCTTTATATATTTATTTTCTTCTTTTTCCCCACCTTGTTTTAGGAATGAATCAAAGTAGTACAGTGAAGGGAGTCTGTTACCTCTGGCTCATTTGGAAATTTGAAAAGTATGGAGTGAATAAGGGTGAAGTCTTGCAGAAAGGGAGGACATGGTTTTTTGATTAAGACAGATTGCTGTTCTGGAAAGTTGAACTTCAGCTTCTCACATAGTGATTCTAGCAAAGTCACGTGAATATTTTCGTAGGTGATCACTAATTATCTGTTTCTTGGAGAATTTACTCTGAAACCCCTGGTTCAGATCTTTTAAAATACTTGATGTTCTCAGATGTTGCTGAAGGGAGAGGTTTGCTTGCATCTTCTGTTCTACTAAAGAGTTGGCCTATTTGGGAAAAAAAAGTTTTTAAAAAATATCTTTGAATTGAAAGCAGTGTAATTCACTTTTAATGGGGACAAAAGTTTGCATTCACTTACTCCATTTCTCTGGCTTATGGTGGCAGCTCTAAATTTCTTGCTATAGAAGTCATCATCTCTAGACCCTGCTTCACCCAGTTGCAGTGCTTGTTTCCTCCCCAGTCTTCAAATTGGGCCCAGACTCAACTCTCAAGTCCAGGTGCTTTCTAACCTGGCCTTTGGTTATCCCTCACTCCCATTCTGTTTCTTCAAGTCTCTCTGTCCCTTTCCCAGATTCACTGTTGCAGCATTTTGTATCCTTTTTAATCATATTTTTTCTCACCCAATACCCGTTTCCTCAATTTCCCCCTCAAATTCCTTAATCTTTCTGGTTTTCCCCCCAATCCTGAAGATTTTTCCATCCTTTCCCAGCCAATCCCAACTAATACCACATGTTTCCTTCCCATATTGCATAATAAATATTCTGCTTGTCAGCTCTCTTCCCGTCTGGCTGAATTAGCAAGATGATGAGATGATGGAGGGAGCACAGGGGGGAGACCCAGCCTGAGGATACAATACCTGGAGGCAGCTATTATAGCCAAAGGTTGACTTTGCCCTAGAGCTTCACACCAGGTGATGGTCAGGATTGTTCTGTTGGGGTGTGCATGTTTTTAGGCTTGGCCAAAATTGAACAGGCTTTCATGGACGGTTATAGGTCTATCTTCTACTCTCTCTCCTTTCCCATCTGATTTCAGAAACTCCACTGTAAAGCATTAGAGTGCTAAAAAGTTTCCAAATAAAAGATTGTGAGAGTATTTCTCTGAAATGGCTGGATAGTTTTGGCTGGAGTTTTCCAAAATAAATTCAGCCTGAGGCAGACATCTGGTATGGGAAATTTCAGCTAAAAGAGTTGCAATTTGGTTAAGTTTTGAGAAACTCAGAAGAGATCTGTGAGGGAATTAACCCTGGGTAATATTTCATGTTTCACCAAATATCCTCTTCTGGGTGATATGCTTCGTCACTTTGTGTGGACATTTTGGTTTAAAATCTGTTCTCTACAGTAACTAGCTAACCTTCAGTACAGCAGAAGAGCTATTTTTATTTGGGATTTATAGAGTCAAAAAGTTTTTGAAATAGCTTGCTTCCCCAGGCTAGTTGAAGTAGCTTTCTTTATAGGTGTACTCTGTCAGGGCATTTGTATTGGAAGTATCTCTGTTCTTTTATGCTTGTTCACAGCTTACACCAGGGATTTCTGCTGGAGCAGCACTGTCACAAAGCTAGCTCTCTGCCACAGGTTTAACCCACCACCGTCTGTAGCACCGTGCTGTGAATCCACTTCCCTAGCGTGCAGTCCATACGGTAGTAAAAGAAGCAAAGTACACTCCTCCTGCCCAGCTCTCCTTAACTACTTGTGTGAGCCAGACTTACTCACGCTCTTGTTTTTCAGGCTCTGTCATTATTAAACTTTTCTTTCTTAGGCCCCCCGGCTTTTCACTGGGTTTCAACCCAGGCTTGCCTTCATTACTGCAGGCCTTTTTGGGCTGATTGAGAGTTCTTGATTCCTGATGTATGGCTCTGACCTGCCCAATCTGTTCAAAACTGTTAAAAAGCCAGTATCTTCTGTCATGCAAGGTTCTCTTTGCTGGGTAGACATTCCAGCCATCTTTATTGTCTCAAAGTACGTACCTCACATACTTTATCAATCTGGCCTTCAAATACAAGAATTAATACTGCACATTAAGCCTATCGGGAGATTCTGAACTCTGAACCTCCTAGACCCAAAAGCGCTGCTGAAGGCAAGGGAAGTACCTGACAAAGACAAATGTGATTACATGGAGCCTTTTTTGTGCTCCTGAAGCACTCAAAACCCATGAAAGCAGCCAACAACAACAAAAGACAAGATGTCAGTTTACCCTGGAAGATAATTAAGGCATAGAAAGTCTTTCCCCATTTATTTCACGTTAGCTTCTATTACCGTCTGGATGGGTGAGTTGGGACAGAGGAATGCCACCTCCAGACTGTTTCTCCATTGAATGTAACTTCTTGTTTCTGGTTTTAGCAATCTGCTAAAAACTGAGCACTGTTAAATTAACTGATTAAAATAGTGAATACCGTGGAGTGAGTAGGGATTGATTTTATTCCCCCTCCCATGTCTTTTTCAGTACAAGGATGAGAGGATATCAAGTTATGTCAGCAGATGAAAAGTTCAAAGTAACTAAAAGAATATTGTTCTCAAATCTGTGTTTAAGCTGTGTAGCTCCTGACTGCTGCAGGTTGTAGACATTTAAAGCTCGCATGATTTCTAAACATGACTGAAGAAATACATGCGAGCAAAATCCGTTGAAGATTATTATGAAATACAGAAGACATAGGCCATAAATTGTTGGAGATTTCTATAGTACTGGGTGAAATACCATTACATACTTGTCCTCTTACACTCTTCCCTAGACATTTGCTTGCTGGCATTGGTCTATACCAGTTCCTTTTTAGGAACAGGATGGTTTCAAGCTCTAGCAAGATCAAAGAACTTTTGCTTGGAAAAGTAGGAAGGGATAATGGAAACAAAAGCTTGGAGAAAACAAAGTGACTACAGGGGACAGCAAATGCGGTGAAAGGGAGAGGGGTTAGGTTCAAAGTATCAAAGATGGATAAACATCTTTGTGGAAGGGATGCTGTTCAGAGCACCCTCCAAAACACTAGAAAGTGCCTGAAAATATCTAAGGACCTGGTGGATACTTCCCAGGGGCTCCTATCAGGGACAGGTTCTTGAACTAAATGGACCTTGTGGTTTTATTTGATGCTGCCATTTGTACATTCTTCAGTGGTTTAAGTTCTCAAACGTTTGGCTGTTGGCAAAATTTGCTTAGAATGTGAAGCCAACTGAGAGTAGAAACATTGTGATTTGAGAAATAAGCACTGCGTTTCTCTAGTCCCAAAAAGCAAACTTTTGAGGGAGGAATATGTTTAAGAAAGGAGGGGGGGAGAGACCCTAACTGTTTTCTCATCACAGTACACTGAGAAAATGTTTAGACTGATACATAACCTTCGTAGTGTTATGTTCTATAAAATTGGCAAGAGCTTAATTCTTAGTCTGAATGCTATGCTTGTTTTGAAATTTAAATAATAAACAATTTATATATGTATATATTTTAGCTTAAAATCACATTTTGTCGGATTTGGCTGTTAATAAAAGCTTATGGTGGAATCAGCACTCTGTCCATCCAGTGAAAATATGAACAGGACCACACAAAATGCTTCCACTGTGTCATTTCTTTTACTGCTGTTCCATTAAAATAAACTCCTTGCCACAGAACTTACTTGTCATTTCCCACTTCTCAAAAATATCACAAGTAGTGTAGTTTCTAAAGCTTTTCCACTTCTAGCTTTGGTGTCTACTTGACTGTATTTGCAGAAGATTCCTTTATATTCCTCCCTGCCATTCCTTTTCAACCACAGACATTACTAGGTCTTAAATATACTGTATTAAATGCAGCTTTTGGTCAGCGCTGCTTACAACTAAACCTAGTCAGTGTCATATTCGTCTTGGTTTCTGTCATCACTGATTCCAGAAAGAAAGTACTTTTGATCTTAATGTATGTATTCTTCTGTCCATGTCTACTTTAGCATTTACTGAGATAAATTCTTCATTAATTGTATCTTCTTCTGGTTACAGTATGCTTTTTCTCCTAGATTTTATAGCTTACTGAGTTTCACTGAATTAAAAAGAAAGAGACTTTAACTTTATGGGCTATTGGTTTAACTTTATGGGCAATGGATAATTGGTTTACCTTGCTTGCATGTTTGTGCTATCTCCTATAATGTGACCCTGTGTCATTGTCACCTCTACTGGGCTTTCTTAAATCCTAAAAAACATTACTATAGTCTTATTAGACTTCCTTGATTCAAAACTTCATTTTGTTTCATCTGACAATGAGATTTCCCCCCTTTCTTACAAAGTATGAGAATAATTCTTTAATGTGTGTTTTCAGTATGCCTGAGGTTTTTCTAAGTTACTTTTCTGAAGGCAAGTGCATAACTAGGATTTGTTTAGAAAGCAGAGGGACCAGTTTAGTAGAAAAATATTTTTTGATTTCAGCTTCATAAGTAAAAATGAAAATTCAGAAAACTTCTTTGGATGTTGTCTTAAAACTCAAAAGCGTAGGTAATGATACCTTCAAATCACTAATGCCCAGCAAGTAGTGAACCAGGACTCTGGAAATTTTAGGATGAGTTGTTGTCATGTGACATTATTATTCATTATCATCAACTTGGGTATTTCCTTTGGCATTATATCACCTTCAGAGTAGATAGATGGAATTATTATGATGCTTTCCATGAGACCCAATTATAGAGTCATACTCAAAGACGGTCTCCCAAATGATAAGAATACATGAGATTGGCTTCCTAATAGGGCTATAATTCTATTCTGGTAACAAGACATAATAAAACATTAGATGTGCTGTTAACGTCCGTAACAAAAGTTTTCATTTTAAGTATAATTCAGGATGCATTTTAGTTTGCAAATCAACTTACTTCACATCTTAAAATCCTGGGATCAAGTAACAGCACTCACTTGCTCCTACAGCTGATGAATACTTACAATATTTTGTTAAATTTTTCTATGCAGTTAGTTTCCAGCACCTTCTCTTAGTTTACAAGGGTGTGAATAATCTGCATTTACATGCACTGCCAGTGGTGTTCGCAAGCTGGCAGGCAGGTAATACTAACTCACAGGGCTGTGCTTGAATGCATCACTTCTGCTATGCTCTTACCCTCCCCTGTGCCAGCAGCTGAGAGAGCTGTGAGCTTTCCCTACACTCACATCTTTCTGGCTCATTGTCAGTCAAGCTATGCCAACTGCACCAGCCAGTAAAAGCATATAGGAAAAATAAATTTGTCATAGGAAAAGTACAGAAAAAGTGATTACTTTCATGCAAGACTACAGTAAAGGCACTGTTAGACTATACTTTGCTAAGGCTGGAAAAAATAGGTTTAAAATCAGGGGGTTTTGTCAGTGGTAGTGTGCTTGAGGACACTTCCATTCAAAGGGTTAGGACCAAAACTTGTTTTTTAAGAATTTCTGTAATGTAAACATTTTTAATAACTCTATGAGTGGATGAGACAACATGATATCCCTGTGCTGTATCATTCCCAAAGTATTCTGTGTAATTAATAGTAAAGGGATGTGCCAACTGATACAGAAGATGCAAGATGTATGTAACAAAAATTATGTTTGATGATGAATTGCATTTTCTACAATGGTTTATTCATTGTCTCCTAACAACAATTTTCAGGTTGTTTATATTTTTAATATAAAATAATATAAAGTAAAATAGTTGTTGAAGTACATTTGTGACTGTTCGAGAAACTCAGCAGACTTTTGTTTTTCAATCTTTCCTAAACACACCATTTCCTGTTGTTATTATAGGGAGGAGAAATAAAGCAGGTTCCTTTCTCTGTAGAACTTTGCTTCTGATTACAAATTACAGCTTCAGGATTTGTGTGATTATTTTCTGTCCAATTCCTCCAAGGAACTTTGCAGGACCATGCAGAATGTATTGTGATACTGAATGCTTCAGCTTACACTCAGTGTTGCTTAGTCTTGGCATACTGATCTAAATAATAAGTTTGCATTTTTTGTTACTCATACATGTTCAGCAGAATCAGTCTCATGACAATCAGCAGTGCTACTAAAATTAGCATTAAGTAGCACACACAGTATTTGTCAGAACCATCTTAAAGGACTGTTGTAAGTACATCAATTATATCACTGAATTTACTAAAGTAAATCTCATTAATCTCTATTTAATATATTGTATTGACATATCAGATCCCTAATTTCTACCCTTCGCTCAAGACTTACTCCATGTGGCAGAGATGGCTATCGCTCTGGAAATAAGGAGTACTGGTTATAGAATGGCATCAGATTTTCTGAAGTCAAAACGTTCAGAGAGTATAAAATTTGTATAACATTACAAGTGCGTAGCTTTGACATTTATGGACAATCTTGTCCAAAACTTGCAGAAACCAATCTGTACCAAAATCAATTCTCCTGAGGAGGCTTACAACACCAAGAACACTTAGGAGTAGGAGTTTTCACGGGGAAAAATATTCCCTATGTGGCAGAAAGCTAACAAAGTCTGCCTTCTCTTAGAGCTGCTACCTCCCTGATCCTGATGGTGAGGATCAGGTGAGGAGCTGCTACCTTATAGCAGCTACCTCCCTGATCCTGATGGTGAAGATCAGGTGAGGAGCTGCTACCTTATAGCAGCTACCTCCCTGATCCTGATGGTGAAGATCCTTATGGTGAGGAAAGGAATTCGATGAGAAACTCCAAGTAATAGAAGGGATTGGTGCCGGTAAATTGCTCCATATTAACTCCTTTCCTGACATGAAATGCCTAATCAGTTTTCATCTAATGATAGAAAAAGAGTGACTCACCTGTTGTTCTGTTAGTTGAATGTTCATAGCACATATAAAGCTGTGCACTTACAGAAAGTTACATATGGGAAATTAGAAGCCAAGAGAATAATGATTTATGCAATACAAAAATATAATTAATTGTAAAAGTAATATGAAAAGGAATATTAACATATTTAATGTACGATACTCTGAAGGCCAGGCTATTACCTGCCTGGTAGCGTAGTTTACAGCAGTCTTCCTTGAGGAGAGGAGACAATGCTCTTTTGGCTTCAGAAGATAGGAAAAAACAGTTTCTGTTTATGGCAAATCAATTTTTTTCAGTTGATCAGAGGATCTTGTCTCAGTGTGCTTATTGTGCATGGGAGGTGAACCTAAGAATGCCAGAAAAATGCTCTGTTTTGCTACATTTCTGATGGCCCTTCAGACACTATTAGTTAAAGCTATCTCTTCTGTGATAATTTAGAACTTGGCAGAAATGCTATGTAAAGTAGGTACAACAAAAGCGGATCAATTTCCCCATCTTTTGTAATGTGGTTTAGGTGAGCAAAATTCTAAGAGATACATATACTAGAAACCCTGCAAAGATTTTTCACTGGGCTCGTCTAAGCCCTGTGAAGCCCCAGGAGCTTAAGTTATTCCGATAGCTATGTGAAAGCTCTGGCTTAGATCACAAAGTCAATTTAGAGGCTTAAATGCTATCTAAGAGCCATCCTCTGTTTCCTAATACACTTGATCTCCAGGATCTCCACTCTGTTATCTGGCTGTATCAAAAAAACATAGGGCCTGTATTTGCACTGGTTCATTTCCTCTGGATATCTGTGGAATCATCCACATCTGATTTTAATTAGCAGTTATTATGAGACACAGGTGTGTGTTTATGAAAAAGAGCAGAGGAAAATGCTCTTCTTGGGCATGTCTCTAGGAATAAGGAAAAAAATGTGTTCTCTTCCTTGTGCTGGCCCAATGAATGTTTGCTTCAAGTAGGTCAGTTTAACATGAAAAAAAAATCAATAAACTGTCTTCCTTCCTTTGCTTTCCTCATTCTTGCATCCTCTCTGACCTGCCATGCAAGTGATAGATGTGGATTCAAATTGCTCTGGTGATCTGGAAGGTCAGTGAACTCTGGCTTTGTGTGTTGGTGGTGGGTGAGGCTGAAAGGAGAGGGAATTCCACTGTCCAGTCAAACCCCAGGACACGGTCCTTCTCAAGGAGTGCTCCTTCCTGGAGGCTGGAGTTAGGCCTACAGGTATATTTAAGAGCATATCTACACCATCATCTCAGACTCTGGGCTGGCTCTGCACACCAATCCTGAAGCTATCGGTACTGGAAACCACAGTGCAGGTACTGGTGTTGTAGATTTACTGGCTGGAATTCTGTTAGCGTTGTGTAAACATAGTCTAGTTCCAGGAGAAAAGGGAAGCCATCTCCAAGGCATTTGTGGTAGACAAGTCTTACACAACTCCAAGCTCAACTTGCTCCTCCCTTTGAGGACTCTTTTCTGAAGTGCCTGTCTCTCAGAAATCATTGCTGAGGGAACTGAGGTAACCAGCTTGGGACTGTGATTTTTCACTGGGTGGCAAAACAACAAAGTTTTGGAAGTTGTTTCAGTGAGTACATTCTGTAATACAGCTCTGTTTCTCTGTGATGTCACATCTTTATATTAATTGTGATTCAGGCTCAGTGGTGTTCTCTTGCATGCTCTTGGTAAGCTGGGAAAGGGAGAACAATTTGAATTTTTCTGACCTGTTTTCGGTTTAGAGCCCTGAGGAAAGGTGACATTACTACAGTGGCAGGTGACACCTCATCTATAGATGAGTGGAAGACTAAGCACGGAAGATCTTTCATAGGGATGGATCTTGGGGACGGTATCCACAGCCGTATTTGTAGGAAAAAGATATGTTGAAAGGGAAGAATGAAAGCCCGATGATAACACAGTACAAAACCGTGCTGTGAGTTGGAGTGGTAATTTATGGGCCATGCTATTAAAATTTGTTTTAATAGAATTCATATATATCTGAGTTACTGTTATGATGGCTGCTTCTCCTGAAGGTAAATAAGTACATTCCTCAATGTGAAATCCCACATAAATGGATTAAACACAGATTGTGACTTTCACTTATACTTCTTTTTTAGAAATAATTCTGTTTTTTCTTTCAAATTGGCATAAACTGTTCTTGAGCAACTAATAACTTTTGAGCTTGCCCCACCGTCTTTTCCTGGATTTCTCATGCTTCTAAAGGGCAATGGAATATGGTTAGCCATTTAATCACCAACTCAGAGTCTTTTAAATCCTTTGCTATGTGAGTTTTTAATGGAGATAGGTTTGGTTTGGTTTGGTTTTGGTTTTTTTTTCTTAGACCACCTGGGCTAGATGAGCTTGAACTTACCAATTTATCATCTGTCTGGGCTCTTTCATGTACAAATAGAGCAAGACTCAATAATTTAAAAAACCTACCTTATTGCTACAGAAGACCCAGTAGATTGAGATGATGTGTTTGAATCAGAGGGACTTCAGCTGCATCACTCATACAGAATTTGGTACATCAGTACTACTTTGTCTAATTGATGTGGATGAGGAATTCAGAATATGGACTTACATTTTCATCATTCACAAATGTAATATCAATAAAGTTTTAAGCATAATGGTATTTGGATGAGTTGCTGTAGTTGCAGGCTTTTCTCATTCCTACTTTCAACACAATTGTTCTAAATCTCTGGTCAGGCACTTAAATTGTAGAGGAGTAGTATTACTAATAGCTGGAGAATTTGTAAGTGTTAATTTCCTTACGTACTCAGCAGACGTTATGCCTGCTGATAAGCTGCGGGACACTACTGTGGCATACTTTATGCAGGTATAAAAGCTGGATAGATATTCTCCTATGTGTGTACCAGAGTAGCTCCTGCATCACCTCTTCTCAAATTCTGGTAAGATTTGTTGCTGGTGAAAAATGAGACGGTGTGGCATACAGGCACAGCAGTCACCAGCTGCCGAAACAGCTCCCGTTACTGGTGGTAGGTGGAGTGAGATTGGATACTTTCGATTTAAAACTGAATTTGCTTCCTTTCTTCAGTTGTGTGAAGTGTGGTTCGCTAAAAGCTTGGAATTTGGGATCTGGATTAACTGGAGTAATGAGCAGTTGTTGAAACTGCAAGACTGAGCTGGTGATACTACCAGAACTCATTTTCTTCCAAGGGGGCATGCCTTCAACTAATATAAGCAGACATGCTGCCATTAAGTCTAGAATTTCTAATGTTTTTAGTGCTTAGAGATAAGAAGGCAGAAAGAGATTAAAAAAAAAACCCAACAAACCAACAACTTTTAATAGAAATAGCTATTACTCTACAGCTGTACAATTTAATAAACTAACACATTATTCTATGGTGGTATTTATACTCCTTCTATACTATGTGGAGGTATAGCATTCTCCATTTTAAATATAATTTCAAAGGTATTTTTGTAGAATCCTTCCAATTGTCTGGTTCTCAACCGAGCCGATGGACCGTAAATTAGAATTCGTAATTCATTTCATCCCTATTGTTTGTCATTATTGCTAACTGGCAAGCAAACCAACATCATTAAATATTAATTTAGAATTTCATTTGACAATCATAGTTGGGTAAACATTTTTTTTCGTAATATTAGAGATACAGGATTGATGCCACCTTTTAGGTCATCAACTCCAGTCTTCACTTCTATCTTATATATGCCTATAGAAGTATATTAATATTATATATAGTAATTTGGATAATATCCATTTATCCCTACTCGAAGGAATATTAAGATAGACTAATCTCAGAGTTGATACCAGATTTATGCTGGTATAATTATATTGATTGAAGTAGCTTCATTGACTACAACAGAATTACTATAATTTGCAGCAGCCGAGGAGATGAAGTACAACAGTCATACATCGTTGTGCTGCTTATTGGTCATCAGTGGAACAAGACTGGTTACTGAGAATGTAACCAAAAAATGTTTTATTTTTTCCAAGGATACTGTAAGATGTATTTTAAGTACATCATGTTATTTCCACAATTAGTAAAACACAGTTTTGTAAGTGGCATTTACTTTAATGGTAAGACACTGATATTTGTGTGTGATCTTTCTTTGCTCTTGAATGCACAGTAAAAAACATTGCTGGCAAATTTTATATATGTAGCTTATTTATTTACTTAAATCTATTTATTTACTTTAAAGCTACACATAGTCTGTTCTCCGAAGTTAGGAGTTCTGCAATCTTAATAGGGTGCAAAATATCTCACTTAAAGGAGATTAAAATCCTTAAAGGCAAAATGTAGTTTTCTTGAATATCTAAGTTTGGGGTATTTTTATCTTTGATGTCACATTATTTTTGAGGTTGTATTTTTTTTCTGCCAGCTCTGGTGGTGTTTCATGATTAACTTTAGTGTTAAAAATGCTGGTTATACACTTTTTTCAATACACAAATGGTAACAGTGTACACTGTGCTATCGTGAAACAGAGTATGTGTTGCTCTAAGATGCGACTCATTAATATTCTGTCTTAGAAAAATGAACACTTGCTTTTGTTGATAAACATATGTGAATCGTGTTTTAGAACATACTCGAAAATCAAATTATTTGTACTTTTGCACTCTTGAGAAAATGTTACCTTGGAGCTGAAAAAAGGTTTCTTTTTGATGACATTGGATGCATTTCTCTAACTATAGGGCATTTGCATCATACACGGTACTTGACAGCAGGTAGAAAAAATCTGCAAACTTTTTGAAGTGTGGTCTAACTGGCAACTTGTGGGAAAGATTTTATTTATTTATTTTTAAACTTGAGTATTCACACCTGAGCCAAGAAGTAGGATAAAATGTGAAATAATAATGAAAAGAAAAATTAATCTAAGCAGCTTGTTTCTGCATGAGAAAAATATATAAACAGTTCCATCAGAAGCTTTACTGAAGATGTCATTTTACTTACCTGGGATATGAAGAACTTGCTGAGTTTGCAGTGAAAGATTTTAAAAGTGGCCTTTCCAACAGAAAGTGGAAGTCAATGACTGGTTACTTTAGCTTCATTTTAAATACCAGTTTATCCACAGATAAGAAAACACTGGGATTGTTGTCTATTAGGAATGTTAGCAATTCTTCGAGATAACTTGAACATAGATTACTACAGAATTAATTAAGATGTAATAGTTTGTGTGTCAGCTTCCCACGTCTCTAGAGCCTGATCTGTCTCACACTGAAGTTTACACAAGACTTCTCAGTTGACATTAGGTTTTAAATTAAGTTGCTGTGAGCTAAAAGTTTTGAACTATACTTCTTATAATTTTTTTGTATTTATTTAATTCAAACCTCTCTCCTTTATAAGACCACAATACAATCATGGTCTCCATTGAATTCAGAGGGAATTTTTATATTGTATTATCTGTTGACCTTGATTTTATGTCCATGATAACGAACTGTAAATCTCCTATTTCCGGTCGGGAAATAGATCACTTTAAGTTGTTCTATAGAACTATAAGTAGTATACGAGCTGCAAATGGTTTTTAATGGCCTTTTAGAAAGGGAAGGAGGATGACATGAATAGCCCAGAAACTCTCTTTAAGTCACACATGACTGTATGTGGGAGAGTTTGTCTGAGAACTATGACTTGTGCTTGCCTGTTCCTTTTTTTTTTTTTTGTTTTCCCCATAAGCATTCAACATGACTGTTTTCAGGTAGGGTACTGGGCTATATATATGTGCGTGTGTATACATCAGTGTGTCTTGTTTTGTTCTGTTAGAAGACTAACAATGATATATTCAAAATACTCAATACAGAAAAATGACGTGGACCTTAGAAAGTATCTAATTCATCACTGGAATTTGAAGTCTTTTAATGTCAACAAAGGTATTTTAAAGCTATTGCTTTCTATATGTAGCCTTCATTTTGGACAGTAGCCTAGTTTGGAACTACTGGAGTGCTGAGAGACAATCATAGCTTTTGCACTTTGTTCCGCTATTGATATAAATCACTCTCTTAGCAGTCGTACCAAGAGGTGATTAGGAAAGAAGACACGATGGCAACAGTACCCCTAAGCTTTTGTACTCCCAAACCAGCGTACTGTTTCCTTGAATGCCTTTATAAACTGATGAAATTATGACTAGTCCCAGAACTATTTTAAATTCTTGTGGGAACCGCAATGGCAATGATCTGCCTAAATGATTAAGCAGAGATAACAGATTCCCTGTGGAGTCCAGCTAGGCTAGCTCCCCAGATTGTAAGACCAGGAGCTTATTTCATGGAGTCTTCTACTGTAATTTTAAAGCGTACATTGATCTTTCAAAACCACTGAAGAGAAATTGAGCTTTACCAATCACAGGCATTGAAAAATCTTCAGTCAGAACTCTCAGAAGTAGGTGTTGTGAATGCACCTCGTACTCAAACACTATTGCACCCAGGTGTCAGATTAATACGAAACTATATGGTATAATAGAGAGCTGTTAAGTGAAACACAGAGCTCAGGGCTTTGAAAAGAACAAGCTATTGGGGATTTAAGAGGTTAGAGTCTCAAAGAAGAGCTAATCTGGTTTCATTAGATAAGCTGATAAAGCTGCAACTCCTCTTTCAAGGTCTCTTTCAAAATATCATTTAAAAGTTCAGAACTCCTTCAATTCATGATCACAAAATGATTTTACATTAGATACATAAAAAAGAGGTCCTGTGTGAGTTTATTGTACCCTTTCCTATATTATTCAAATTGATCTGGTAGCTGAGAGAGACATAGGTAAGTTATTTAGGGTTTAGATATCTTCAGCAGTTTTTTTAATACATGGCTTGTTTTACCTCATGGCAGCTATGAAAAATGTTTTCAGAATTGGGAACAGATTGTTGTGTTTGAATTGCTCTTCAGGAATAAGTTAGCAGAAATCACCATTATATGTAGAATTTTTCAGGCATTCATCCTCTTCTCTTTATCCTGTGCTAGAATACTCTTATTAATGAGAAATTGCTGGGAATAAGGAATATAATGCCACTTAAAGTGGCATTTCTCCTTACAGAGTCTGGGCTCTTGGTGCTGTTGGTCTGCACCTTTATGAGCAAAAATGTGATTTTTAAGTTAGAAGATAAAAAATGGAGAGAAAAGAAGTCGTGAATTAGCAACAAAGTGCATGGAAGTTTTCAGTATTCTAAGATAATATCTGTTCACATAAACCACCAGGCTACAAAGGAATTCAGTGTTTCACAAAGCTTCTGCTCAGCTTCCAGCTGGCAAAAATAACTGTCTTTTCAATTGTAGGAAAGGTGGTGGTTATGCTGTTTTGCATTGCAGAGTGTTCCATATCCCATGTTGTGTCATGTCTCAGAGTAGGTCAGTATGAAATCAAGAATGAAAGAAATGAAACTTTGAAGATATTTGTTTTTTCCAGCTCAGTAACTTAATATTTCATCAAGGGCCTTCTGGGAGCTGATCTGAATATGCTGCAGTGAAGAGAGCAGCCAGGGAGGAACTCTAATGAGTCCTCAGTATACATTCCTGACTGCCTTCAAACAATTTGGCGGCCATAATTTTTTAAAACATTCCAAGCAGTCATCTCTCATTGTCTTTTGTGGTTTGGACAGAGGATTGTTGATTGTTGGACTGGTTTTGAGGTAGTCCCTTGAGTGAAATTGTGGATCCTACCTCACACATTATCATCTACATTTGCATATAATTGAGACATAAGCTCTCTGGCAATCTGCAAAAGGAATGCTGTAGAGCTGTTGTTGAATTTTCTAAGAACAAACTCAATAGGGATGCCAGCCTAGGATGTAGGTCGAGAATTTGTCCATGGAACATTCTTTATTAAATCCAATTAAATCCTCTGGAGGTTGTTAGATACAAGTTTAAGGAAAGACCTGTATCCAAGACTTCCTTACTATGGGGAATAATATAAAATGAGATTTGGATCTCCTTTGCCTCTACACTTGTTTGTTTGAAACTAAAACCATTACAGGTTTTTTCATTTTTTCTTTTTGACCTTTTTTTTTTTTGGTGGAAAAACACCAAACCACTCACAAACCCATTGTGTCACTTTTGTAAATAACATCCACACATGAGAGTGTGTGTGTATTGGGGGTGGGAGGTGAGTGAGAAACCGCAGAGGCACTTTATACTGAGCATTGCTCCTGCAGCAGCTAGTGGGGTGAGAGGTGACTTTAGCAATGACTTACATTACATAATACCTCCCATCTCTCTGCAGATGTGTGAGTTTGTTTAAATGTTTTATGAGGTTTTTATTACACTGTAATATAGTCCCAACCCCTCCGCAGTTGCCAGTTTGGTCACAAAATATAATAAATTTTAAAATACCTAATGCTTCAGCTATTCAATAATTTTCTGACAGGGCCCCCGATGCAATTATGGTACCACTGTGTCGCTGAGCTACTTTTGTTTGGGATGCATGGAACAGCAGTTTTAATTCTCTGATCCTGTTCTACAAAATCCCCGTGTTTAAGCAGATTTGAATGTTCTGTACGCTCATAAAAAATTGCTGTTCTCTGTCCCTGTCTTTCATGTGCTGTGATACGATAGCAGGCTGTGTAACGATAGCCTGTGCTTTCATACTCTTTTGGGGTTGCCAAGCCTAGGAGATTTGTCGTGTTAGTAGCAATCCCAGCTACGATGTTTTTCAAAGTTCTGAAAGAAACTGAATTCATGGGAAGCATCTATACTGTATGCTGATATGCTGCTTTTTGTCCTTACAATAAGTTTACATTGGAGGCCATTGAACATTAAACACCTACTCATGAGAGACCTGAGTACAGGCCAGTGTGGTCTTCCCTTTATATTAGAGCATTACTCCTCAGTATCCCATTCCCTCAGACTCTTAAATTTTTATAAAAAGGAAGAAATTAAATTTCTGAAAGAAAAAAAAACAAAACCAACCCTATGCTTAAAAACATACTTTATAAGCAGATGATAATTTTTAACCAAGTATTTTAAAAAATACTAAGGGAAGAAATATATGCATAAGGAAAGTGATTCCCTATTTCCAGTTTCCAATTTCTAGTTCCAGTGAGGCAGCTTTCTGCTAGGCTCTGAACACTATATGGAGGGCCGACGGTCTGATCTTGATTGAGAAGGCAAATTTTCCATTTTGAAATCCCTCTCAAAAAGGAATGGCTCCTGAAATGCAGAAGCAGACAATAGAGCTTGAGTATTTCAGCAAATTTATGCTGAGGAACTCATTTCACTAAGTGGGAGATAGAACTGTTGGAAAACAGCAGCCTTGAAACTTTTGCATGAAGTCTCTGAATTTAAGAAGATGGAGAGTGGCTGCATTTATAGAACTGAGGAATATGAAAATTCTGTACAATTTCTTTGTATGATTATTTCTTTAGGAATGACAGGCAGGTTTCTGGCATTCAGACCCCAATGGAGACCTAAAATTCTAGAAATGAAAGATACGTGTGGTTTTCCATAGTTAGACTCTTCAGTGGATTTTCCAGCAGAACTAGATTCTGTACATTTCCCTGTTAAGACAACTTCTATTAAAAATATGTTGTTAAAAAGTCCATACTGATACACATATTTAAATGATATGTGTGAAGTGCCCAATTGTCGAAGACACCTGTCATGTCAAACAAATGGTCTTACTTTGGCCTACAGCTTTCTGAATGGTCTTTGTAATAATTGTCTACTCAGAGAATAGATTTGGGTTTCAGTATATGTAATCTATATCTCTATTTAAATATCTGTCTATTGTTTAGAAAAATAGAAGTTGTTTCCCTAACATAGCTTATTCAATTTTAAACTTATTTGTAAATTCCTTGGGTTACCTCAGCAATAAAAATATTTTACATTTAATTCAGAGTTCAGAAAAGGTAGTTTTTTACTAATAGGGATTACTGCAGGGATTAATAGACTTTGCTGATTTCACACAATTAGCCAATGACTCAGTAGGGATAAGAACTTAAATCCCTAGACCAAGTGGTATCTTCTGGTCTGTAAAAAATTACAAACTTAAGAGCAACTGTTTGTTACAGAGTGCTATTTTGTATGTCAGATATCTCAAGTTCAACAGAGTAATGTAAGATGGGTAGCAAGATGGGATGTTCCAAAGATCTGCAAGAGTTAACGTGAAATAATGCAGTGCTTTTTTTTTCCTCTGGATCAATAATTGCATGCCTCTGCTCCTCATGGTATCAGTAAGATATGAAAGCATTGCCCACACATTTCAAACATTTTATAAATACCGTGTGTATGCATCTGTGCCAACTAAAATTATATTTTGAATAATTAACTTATCCTTTTGATAACTTAGGTATGATATATTTCCATTTTTGTTCTGTTCCTCTGTGAGTTTGATTCAGTTCCTAGCTGTGTTGCTTGAGTATCTGCGTATTTGTACAGTGCTCTCTAATTTGGGGGCAAAAGATGGCATATACTTACACTCTTTAATGGTAGTGGATAAAACACAATTATCTTTACGTGGAAAGGAATCAGTGAGATGTTCAGTTCAATGGAGAGTGTAACATAATATGAAACACTTTGGTAATTTGCTGTTTTTTCCCCCCTCTGGAAATGAAATACTAGAAATATCAATCTAAGCTGAGAAGAAAGAATTTTAACTTAATTTTAGCCAGATGGAAGCAGTTTATAAGCAAGGCTGAGGTGGGAGAGATTTTTCTCTAATTATGGCTTTTGTGACTTGGGTGAAGAGCGAGTGTTCTACCTACAGGGAACACGGCTAAAGCCTACATATCTCACTTCCAAGGTGTTGGGATTAAAGGTACTGAAAGAAGGTTGTGAGGGCACAGTCAGTCTCTCGAGGTGGATGCTGGTTTGTGAAACAGATGTGAAGGGAGTGAGATACCCCTGTCCTTAGCTGGTATGTAGTTCATTGGGAGTTAACTCCAGTTGACATAAGGGTTGGGAGAAAGCAAGGGCAGAGATTTTTGGCTGGTGCTTTATTTTCTTCTGTGTAGCTTTGTGAAGAAAAGAGCCTAATTTTCTTAGAAGCTTTCCTCAATTCAGAAAGAGCCAGCCATCTCCTGTGCTGGTTTCCACCATCTGAATAGGAATTGGGCAGAGGGCCCAGGAGCCACATTCTCTACCTTAACCCAGTGACGCCTGAAGAAGCCAAGAGTCCTCTTCCAAGCAGTTGCAGTGGGAAAGGGCCAGCAGCTACTTAATGGTGCCCCTTACTCACATCCGAGATACTTTGGGGGCTAGAAGGGAAGTTGTAGAAGGCAGCTGGGAGAGCTG
Source organism: Tringa tobata (assembly GCA_033628505.1). Classification (NCBI taxonomy): domain Eukaryota; kingdom Metazoa; phylum Chordata; class Aves; order Charadriiformes; family Scolopacidae; genus Tringa; species Tringa tobata. The sequence continues at coordinate 1,496,751 of JAHREE010000567.1, forward strand.
CCAAGTGTCACACTTTCGGCAGCTTTGTCACACATTCCTTTAATTTTAGGGTTTGGCTCTCCCGCAGGAAGACTTGCAGGTTTCTGCTTGAAGTTTTCCTTATTTACCGCTTGGGGCCACTGTGGCACTCTCGAGCAGGAAGCGTGGAGCATCTCCCCCGTGTTGGATCCCAGGCAGGAAGGAACTCTTGGGAGGTAGAAGCTGCAGCAGCACATAGGCAGGACCGTTCCCAATTGTCCTCATTGCCTTTGCTTCGCTTCAGGTGACTGAAACAACGTCGAGCATCCCAGGAACTTCCTATCATTCCTCGGCTCAGCAGGTTCCCTGGCAGCCCTGGACTAAGCGCTGATGGACCCCCATCCCATTTCCCCATCCAGCTGGAAGCACCTATTCCAGGTGCTGGGGTTGTATAGTTCATTACTTTGCCCTTACCTGTCTTCAGGGTGGGGTGTGCTGGCAACAGGATTAGGTATTTGGTCATCAAGAATTTCACTGGGGAGCCAACTGAAGGAAAGATTATACAGAATTGTTATACAGCGAGAGAAAGCCAGGACAGTGACAAATTTAAAAAGTCATATAGTTACTGTTGAAGATACACATGTATCTTGAGGTTGTAGAGTTGTCTGATGATGGCAAAAACACTTGTAGTTTAAAGTTTGTAGTTTAAAATATGATTGGAACAGCGTGTTAACTCTTACTTTGTTAGGCAAGTGCTTTACTGTTAAATTCAATGCAGTTAAACTATTGTTTCTTCTACAGCAGTACCTGAAAGAAAGTTCCGCTTTATTTCTGCCTTACTATGTTACACCTTCAATCCGTGGTCAAGACCATAATTTTCCTGGTCACTGGCATTTGAAATATTGTGGAGTTTATGCTATATAACATTCCTTTTTCTAGTTGGATCAAAGCTGGTAAAGTAGTTATTTAATTTTACATATTATTAGAGTAGCACTAAATTGGAATGCTGGAGAACTGTATAAAAAAGTGTTCTCTATGTGTTTCATACAAACTAGAAGATAATTTGAGGGGCTTCACATTGACTCTCACTATTTACAGCTTCCTTCGGAGAGAGCAGGCAGTGGAGATTGCTTCTTTGGAGCGGGTTGGGGGAGAAGATAAACTTGCCTTTCTGTCTCGTTTTAATGATAACGAGTGACCTGCTTTGCCTGGAGCCGCTGCTGTCCCCGGGGCCCAGACATCCACTGGAAGCAAAACTGACCACAGTGACCCACCACAGCTCTGCTTCTCGGTTGCGGGGGTGTGGATTGGTATTGGTTTTCAATTTAGACAAGATGTTGTGTGAGTCACCCTGCCCCCTGCCCTCCCACCAGTGCTATGAATAATAAACTCAGTGAGGAGCTGCAAGCCAACTGATGTGCTGCCAGGGCACGGCTCCTTCTCCCCGCGGTCCTTTCCCTCTCTGCACTTTGCTGGACCTGCAGGGCCTGTTGTGGGTGGAGGTGAAACACATCTGGAAGGGGCCGATTCAAATGGCACTCGTAAGTGAAGAAGGAGGTTCTAAATCCAACCCACCCTGGGGAAAAGGGGCTGAGGTCATAGGAGGGCAGAATGCAGAGTATTATTATGATGAAAAAGTGAAAAAAAAATTACATCAAATGTTTGTTTAAGGATCAGGAGTCCTGGTCCACCCCCTTTGGTTTGCCAAATATTACATGAAGCTACATAAAAACCAACTCTAACCTCTTACAGCTCTCCCATTAGGTCACATTAAGCTTTGGCAGGGAGGATGGTCCTACTTGGTGGTTTTGTGATTTGTGGTTTGAATTTGGCCAACCTTACTTATTTAAATTTATTTTATTTTGTAAACGCTCAATGATAGAGTAAAACTCTAGAGTAAACTTGTTCTGGCCAACATTTATTGTGGAAACATTCTGTATTATCAAGAGATCTTTGCAGAACAGCTAACAAATTAAAACAAAGCATTTCAAGCACATATTGAAGTTCTTTTTGTAAATGAAGGAAATGTACTGATGGCTTCAAGCCATCACTTTTGGTTGTTATCCACTTCTAGCCCTCTGGGCTGTTATAAAACTGGTGTCTTTTCACTCTCCCCATGAGGACAGCCGTCCCTTTGGCTGTGGTGCAACCAGGGGAACTAATAAAAATATGTTCTCCTACTTTTAACTTTGTTAACTTTCTAACAAGTTTGTCTTTCCTTCCCTTATGAATACCTCGGTGAGCCTGATTGCTCACATGGAGGCTCAGTTTGACTGTTGCCATTGGACTATGAAAAGCTGATTCCAAGTAGGGATTTTCCTAATCTAAAGAATATTAAGTACACTATAGGTAAGCTATATTTTGCCCGCTGAAAATAGAATTTAAAAATATGTGGAGAATCACTTGTCTTTTTATGTCTTCTGAACGGAAAATTTGATTTCTCTAATCAGTAAAGTTTTCTTTATAGAAAATACCTTAACAAGAAATGAAAAAAAAAAATTTAAATCAGTTGCATTTTCTGTAATGGGACATTTTTGATTTGTTAAAAATAATAGAAATGCTTTATTTTGCCATCAGATTGGTAGGTGACTACCTGTGGTAAAGTAATAGCCATCTTCTTTCTAAGGACTGTGATCTTGTGACATACCTTCTCATCATTATAGCTTTTCCTAGAGCAGTTGCCAAGCTGTATCTTTGAAATATAATCTCGCCGCAGATAAAAATTTGTACTGCATGCATCCCAAATAGCTAGAGCTGTGAAGCACTTGAAGCAGCCTTGCTTATGAACCTACAAAGCTCTTACAATTTAGGAATGCTGAAAATTTCATTTAGATGAAAAACATGCTATTTGAAACGTTTCTAATATTTTTACAGAGCTTCAGGATTTGTGGACTTTCTTGATCTGAGGAGTAAAAATGGCACACTACTTTTTTCTTTGAAAAGAAATTCTGCAACGGTTTTAAAAATAAGTGACAGTAGTGCATAGGCAGCAATAAGCCTAGTTATGATTTTATGTATATGTCAGAAATATGTCTCTTAAATTGTTCTAAGAAATATGACTACAGTTTTGACTCAGCAATTACAATTATGTCCTGCCAAAATTCATGATTTTTTTCTGTGCACGTACCTTGCGTAGACCAGCTTTTCCATCGTATTGCTTCTGAATTTAGGCTCTGCACGTAGCAGAGTGACAGCCCTGTAATCTGGTGATTGTACAGAGCAGGTTCAATACACGTAGCAGTGTTTGTACAATGTTCCCCATATTTGGCACTTCGCTAGGTTAATCACTCTGCTTTTTTGGCAGGATAATTAACCAAATACCGTGCTCACTGATACCTCAGCAGAATTGTTTCTCGTCCTGGAGTTAGCTTGTTGAAACAAGTTTAAATGTTCTTATACTAAAACTGTAGTGCCGTCAGCAGTGTAGATTTAAAATATATTGTAAAAGTCATTTGAAGAAATACAATCTCTGGAGGGTTTTTATGCCCATGCAGTCTTGGCTGGTTTTTTTCACGAATGCTGGCAACTATAGCAATAATTTTATTGATATGGTCAATTATCTGCTAGTTACTGATAAAACACCAATCTGTTCTGTGGGAGTCACTGTCATACCAGCTAGCGATGGCCTGGCTGGAGGTTTGAAGAGTGACCTAAAGATGAAAAATTTCTGTATTCTCTGAGACTCTTGAAACATTCTGTTCAGCGTAACACTTTTTTCTCATGATCGTGAGAACACCTTTAAATACCAAAGCGGTATTTTCATAGCTGTTGCTGACTCTACAATACAGAGCTGGAGACAATTCTTTTTAAAAGGAGATGTGTCGATAACATTTGTATTGTTGTTGAGAAGGATGTTGAATTATTAAAAAATTACAGAGCTGAAGATTGTTGCAGTGAAAGTTTTCCAAGTCTATTTGTAAGCTGTATAAATTATTTCCATTTGTTTTTAAAGGATCTAGATAAATTTGGCTAAGAAAAGACCTGTACAAAATCTCAATAATGTGTTGGATGGAAAGCATCTGTCTTGTTCATTAAGAGTAATCTTCTAGTACAATTTATGATTTTGCATTTGTAGAGTTTCAAAAGTGAAAGAGGTAGCTTATGATGTTTAGTGTTGCAGGGTCAGCCTGTGAATACATCAGTTCCTCCAGTTTGTGACAGGCTCTGCTTACTAGCTTGCCAAAGGTTTGGATTAAGTGCTTAACCACCATTATGCTAAAGCTGAGAAGAGATCATTACTTCCAGTTGTATGAATGAGTAAAACCAAGGAATCTAAATAGAGGTTGTTTGGGTCAGCACTGGTGACTGCTCCCAAAAAACTGCTGCAAAATAAGTATCTTGTCAATCTGCTTATATTTGGTGTGTTTTTGGCATAGAAAGCTGTATACTTAGCTCCCTCAAAAATTTAAATGGAAATCGGCTAGGGAATTGTGCAGTTTTTCCTGACAAATCACACTGCCCCATTTGCATTACTATGCTGTATTTTGATTTCTCAACAAGCTTCTATGACAATAGCTTTTATACTCATCTTGGCTTTTATTGTGCACTGGCCAGATTTAGACACTCTTGCTTTATTTAGTATAGACTGATCTCAGAATCAGCCAGCACAGTATCATGGCAGTATCCTGAATTTAGGTTTATTGTCACATTTTGTTCACAGTATTTATTGTCTGTGATACTCCCCAGTTACGGAGAGGTGCTACATCTTTGCCTCGTCCCTTAAAGTCCCCTATAGCTAACTTCTGCATTACAGTTGCTTATTGGTACACAGGTATATAAGAAGTGGATTATGGGGTAAATCCGACCAACAGTAGGTTGCAATGCCAGGGCTCCCTTTTCTTATTTGATTCCAGATCGGTTAACAATATTTAAGTTATATTGATATAAACATGTAGTCTGTATGTTTAAGTTCATGATGCTGGATACGGTGTGAAGAATTTGCTGAAATAAGCTAACGGGAAGAATAAGTCTTCCTAAATTATAATCAATGTAAAAAAAAACAAACCACAACAAAATCCAAAAAACCAGCATTTAATAGAACAAGTTGAATAATGTTGAATTTGGGAAAGACTTGAAAAATTCACCAAAAAAGTATTTAAAACGCCTTATTCAAGCAAATGCCAAATATTGCATTGGCATTAAGATAGGCACAGAAGTATTCAGCCCATTGCAAGTGAGGATATACATCCAGGATTTGAGAACTATTGTAACAGCTGCTTGTTTGTTTACCCTGGAACACTTTTTAATGCTTTTCAAGCTCCAGTACATGTATCTTACAGTTCAGACCATGAGTATGCTTTTGAAACAAAGCTCACAGTGGTCTCCACTTGCTTCATTTTTGGTTTGTGTCACAGTGAAGTCCCAGAGGACAAAAACTGGATTCCTTTCCAGTGAAACTTGTGCTCCGGGAGTGCACCTGCTGCACTCCAGGCTCTACTAGTGTTCCATCTACAACCCCAAACTAGAGCAATTCTGAATCAGAAACCCTCAAAAGGAATGTACATGCAGGAGTAGCCAGTCCTCAATGCTGTCAGTGTAGTAACTGGTACTTCAATAGGTACTTCGATGTTAATTACTTTAGTGGACCCACTTCTGTTGTACCACACTGCTTACTAGTGCAGACGTAGTTGTAGTATCTCTTACCTTTTCCTCATGGGGTATCTGGTTTATTCAGGGTATGCTCAGTGAGGCAGATAAGCTGACAAATGCACTTTCCCATGTAATAATATTTATTCTATGTCTCCTATCATTCTCAGGCAAGGATGAGATACCTGCACGATGCTAAGAAATAGCTTGAAATTCTGCTGAGGAACGTTCTGCTCTTATGTGAGTTATGTATGGTAGTGTTTGCTTTTTCTTTGAATGTCGGAGCTACCACTTTTCCCTTTTAAGACTCCCCTGTGGTGACAGTAAGCATTGCCAGTCACATGGCTAAGATTCAGAGCTGGGAGAACTGCCATAGTAAACTGAATTTGAACTCTGGTCTTCCCATGCCTCCACTGGGATCTATAACTGTCTAAAAGGCAGGTCTGGCCAGAAAATTTTTGTGTTGCAAAATTACTTTTGATGTGCAGCTGGCTATGTAAAACGCTTCTTATTTGTGTGTCCAAATCCAAAGCTGATTTAAACCACACAGTCTAATCAATAATGTACGTTCTCTTAAAAAATGAATGTACCTTTTTTTTATTATTTGATTTTATGATAATTGAACACAAGTGTTTTTGAACACTGGATGCAACTGAAGCTCTCTGATTTATTATGGATTGGCTAGCAGGCTGGTGAGTCAGTGTAAAGCTACATTGGGGGCAATGACAAGCCTCAGATAAGTTGCACTTGTCAGGGTTTTGTATGTAATCCTAAAAAATATAACTTCTATATTATTACATGTTAATTTAATTGTAACAATGTTACTTTTTAAAGCACAGTGTTTTGTGCACAACGTCTCTTAGATCTGCTGGTGTAAACCAGTGGACCTTCATTGCATTCATGCGTTTATTAATTTAAACTGAAGCCCCTGTCCAAGCTCCTTGTTTTCAGGAATTTTGTTCTAGAAACCTGGTAACACAGCAAGTGAAAGAAAAAGTGTGTAGGAAAATATAAATCAATGACATATGTACTCATTTTGATAGTGCATTGGTTGACCTAATTTTATGATATATAATCTTGGAGGAAATGTTAGCAAAATCTGTTGTTAAAACAGATGAAAACAATTGAGATTAATTTATCTTTATTTTGGACGCATTGTAGTATTCAATTATAAATTGGTTAGTATGCTGTCATTTGAAAGTTGTGAAAAGATTGCCAATAGATTCTCACAGCTCAAGGAGCTGTAATAATTGGAGTAAGTGGCATCATTCTTCTACTGGATGGGAAAGGAAAGCTGCTTGTCAGCCTGTTTATGTTCAAATGTGTAGGAAAGACCAACAGAATGTGAAATGCAGCCAGAGTGTATATGAAATGTATTTTTCTATGCATGGAGACAATCACTTGTACATACTGTGTTTTTCACAGTTTCCACAATTTTACAAATATGATACTTTTTTAAAACACTAATTTAAAAATCAATTTGGCAGAAGGATAGAGGTTTGAAGGAGAGCATGGTCCTACAATAGAAATCAGTTTCCCAATGGAAATTGGTAACTGGATGGAGACCACTATTAGTGCTCTCGTTGAAGGCAGAGCATTTATTTGAGCTCAACAGTCATTTGTTGTATTTGTGGGTCAGCAAACATATCCTGGCTGGCCAGGCAGCACATCCGTACCTCCAAGCCAACCGTAGCGTGTGATCGGAAGAGGGAAAGTGATGGATGGTGTAAGAGAGACCCAGGGTACTACACAGGGGAGGGGAAAGGAAGCAGGGACAGGGGGCATGGATCTTGCAATGAGCAAGGCTTCGTTTGCTTCACCGACGACTGAATACAGTAGGCTGCATTGGGACTGGGATCTCAGGTGTGGCTGTCACTGGGTTTATTCTCTGCTCCTGTCTGTATGACCCTTAGCTTCTCTGTATCTTCTACTTCCTTGACTTCAGCTATTTCCGGTTCGGGGATATAGGACAGGAAAGACTGCAATGATTTTTGCACTGAGAAGATTTTCTTGGAAAAGATGTATGAATAGAGAGCAGGTGGAGGCAATTCTAGTTTCCCTGCATTGACTATAGATGTCTCTTGGACTTGCAATCTAGATTTTAGGCTGGTCAGCTTTACTGGGGAAAATTAATTAGAGGTCAGAGTAAATGTGTATTCTACAGTCAGCATTACTGCCAGTCAGACACAGTGCCACAATGTTTTTGAGCTTACTTGTTCAAGTATATGTATAAATGAAAATCTTTTGATGGCACTTTATCATTTTCCAAGAAAGCTGGTTTGGTTTTTTTTATAGTTTTAAATGGAAAACATCACTGTAATATCTAAGCTCAAAAGTGTTATCCTCTAATTTTCTTTTCTTAATTACTTTCTTAGAGATTTTTTTAGGGCAAGTATAAAAAAAACAGACTATCTTTTCTTTGAATTATTTTGTTAGAACTCAAAGATATTTGACAGATTCAGGATTTTCTTTTGGCCTGCTACAATGCTGTGGTCTGATTTCTAGGTTTTAATCATATTTTCTTTGAATATTTTCAGGAATTTTTTTTTTTAATTTATGAGGCTATATTAAAAAGGGGACTGTGGAAATTAATACTGTAGTTTTAAGGTAACCTAAATTATTTTCTAAACTATGTAGGTTGAGTTGATTCTAAATAAAAAGAGAAAACTTTCCTGCAGAGCTAATAAAACCCTTTGCCCATGCTTATGCAGCCTCACTTTTTTTCCAGAAACCTCATGACTCAAATTTTTTAAAGCTCCTTTATTCGTTAATGTATTTTTGCATTTACCGAGTAAGAAATAATTGGTGAGCTACCCATGATAGCATGAAGTATTCAAGCATGTTATGCACAAACCAGTTTTCCTTTTAAGTTTCCAGTGGGTCTCTCTTCCCCTTGAATACTGTTCAAAATAATTATAAAGCTGACCCTGCTAGGACCCCTGAAAGGTACCAGCATGACTCTTCAGCTGGTGTTGGAACCAGATGCAGTTTGGTTCAGTATAAAATTTATCCAAAGACGGTAAAAAAGACACACCCCCAAGCCCTGTAAGTATGTGGTCTTAAGAAATGCACACAGCTGCAGGAAAGAACTGCCAATTAATGTAATTTACAACAGGTTTAAAAATCTTGACTTAGATTGTAAGTTGAATAGTGGGGGGAAACAGAGAAGGGAATGGTGTAGAAGTTCAGGCCAAGGATGCAGTGTGGCAGGGAAAACATGGGTAAGCAACAACATCTGGAAACTTTGAAAGGGGAAACAAGCAAAAGTGCAACAAGTAAGAGAGAATCCAGACTATAATAGATTGGAAAAGATCAGAAGTAGCCAAGAGGAGAGCTTTGTGGTAATGTGGCACGCAGCAGGACATGAATGCGATCGTTCCTTTTGACTTGGAATGTTCTGTCACTTTCTTTAAGTATGATACCTGCGTAATTAGTTTGACATGTTGCGCCGGTTGCATGGTCTGAGATTAACAGAGATTTGTTTGCAAAGGTGGGAAGTGAGTAAACTCCACTACTTTCTTCACAGTTCTGCTATCTGTGATTGCCTTGTGGCTGTAAAAGTTCTTTCCTTACATGAGTATCGAGGTGATTTTATAATCGCCTTACTAAACTATGTGTTTAACTACCGTGTGATGTGCCTCTAGAGGAGCATCTTTGGTTGTGTACACGTAATATATCGCTAGATAAATACTTTTTTTGGCAGGTTGCTCATAAGTCATGTTATCATCACCTTTGCTGGTCATATGGAGCCAATCACAGCTTTCCCTGTTCATTGCAAAAGAATGCAGAGCAACCCATTCAAAGCGGTCCGCAAGCGCTTGCTTTAACTGTTACCAGTTGCTTTGCTCATCCCTCGTTAATTACTAATGGATGCTCTGGTCCACGTTTACTGCAGTGTATGGGCATGTGTCTCTCAAAGCACATGCTGACTGTGGGGAATAGCAGTACTGGACAACGCAGGGCAAATGTGCATGGGGAAACCGTTAGAGATGTGGTGATTAATTTGGTGCTTCTTTCTCATTAAAATTGGCTCTTTATTTTAGATTAGGAGTTTTTTCCAGTTCTCCCAAACTTAAGGAACGTGTCACTTCTCATGGGAGAAAATTGGGAGGTATGAAGTTCAAAAATAGTGTGAATGTGCTTATACAATATTCTTATAAGAAGAGGAAATCACCATTTGACAACCCAGAAGCAAAGGAAATTAATCTTCATGAGACTAGTTGGGGAGTTTTGCAACTGGCATGATAGTATAGAATTCACTTTTGCATCTGCCTGAGCTGAAAGCATTTTGCCTTTCCAATCTACACTTAGGGTTCTGGCAACAAAAGTGCACAGGCTTTTGAAGAAAGGAGGAAAAAAACCAAACCAACCCAACGTCTGAATTTATTTTTTGCAAGAAATGACAAAGCCTACTTTTGTTCCCCAGAACATGCTGTATTGGGGGTGGGTGCAGGAGGTCACTAAACAAACCCAATGTTCTTTTGCAGGGGTTTTCTCTTGACTTCAGAGTGTGAAGGCATTCCCCAGCTTTTCACCCAGTGGAGTCTTTTAGACTATCTGGTTGTATAGAAAGATTTTTTTTTTTTTTTTTCTTCCTCTTTGGAATAACGCAGCTACAAATCAAATGGACTGTTTGGGCTCTACCATAGTATAGGTGGCATGATGATAAAAATCTAACTTATGTTAATTTTCCTCAGCAGATGCTTAATGTCCATCCCCGTGATCCTAATGCAGAAATGTTTTCTCAAATGCCTGTTTTTCCGTGTTATCATCAAACCTAGTCTGGTTTCTCTGGACAAACTACTCCTTGAAGCATAAACAAGAATTTAACAGAGCACTGATGGGGCTTCTCTTGGATCTGTGTTAAAAACCTGAGCACCACCATAAATCTCTGGCTGGTAAAGCAAATGTCTGTACTTACATAAATGTATAGATGCACGTGAGAATGCACATCCCATACTTACATTTATACATACCTGCGCATCTTCTGAAAAGACAAAATTGTAACAGTAATATGTTGGACTAGAATCCCAAATAATCACAACTAATTTTGGTCTTGGTTTAGGGTACGTGTTTTTAGTAATGACTATTAGGTATTTTTGAAGGTTTTTTGGTTAAATTCTAATTCTAAGCAGAGCAAAGTTTGCAAGGTGGGCTAAGGAGAATGGGTGATGTGCAGTATGAGAAATAGTAAATGCAAAACTATTCTTCCAGAGAATAAGAGTTGAAAAGCTGAAAAGTTAGCAGAAGGCTACTTGATGACAGAGCCTGTGCCATTACAGAGCTGGCTGCTTCTATATTGTAGAACTTATTCATATACTCCACTAGGTGGCACATTTTAGGAGACTTGGTGACGTTGTGTTGTCAATACATCAATAAAATTGTATGGAAAAATTTTTCTTTAATTAATGTATAGCATACATTGTATGCTTTTACCAGTCATAATTTTTTCTCTGGGAGCTAACTTCATTAATCCTGTATTTCCTTCTGTGCAATAGAGGCTACACTTTTGGAGCAGTAATACATTCAGAATGTGTTCATATGCTTCACAGAATGGTAGGGGTTGGAAGGGACCTCTGGAGATCATCTTGTCCAACCCCACTGCAAAAGCAGGTTCACCTCAAGCAGTTTGCACAGGAATGCATCCCAGCAGGTTTTGAGTATCTCCAGATAAGGAAACTCCAGAGCCTCTCTGGGCAGCCTGTTCCAGTCCTCTGTCACCCTCAAAGTAAAGTTTCTCTGTAAGTTCAGATGGAACTTCCTGTATTCCAGCTTGCGTCCATTGCCCCTTGTCCTGTCATTGGGCACTACTGAGAAGAACCTGACCCCATCTTCTTAACACCTGCCCTTTCAATATTTATAAGCATTGATGAGATCCCCTCTCAGTCTTCTCTTCTCCAGGCTAAAAGACACAGGTCTCAACCTTTCCAAGAGAGATGATCCATTCCCTTATCATCTTTGTGGCCCTCTGCTGGACCCTCTCTAGTAGTTCCCTGTCCTTCTTGAACTGGGAGCCCCAGAACCGGACACAGTATTCCACATGCAGCCTCACCAGGGCAGAGAAGGGGAGGATGACCTCCTTTGACCGGCTGGCCACACTCTTTTTAACACACCCCAGGAGACCATTGGCTGCCTTGGCCACAAGGGCACGTTGCTGCCTCATGGTCAACTTAATTGTCTACCAGGACTCCAAGGTCTCTCTCTCTATGGAGCTACTTTCCAGCAAGTCAGCCCCTAACTTGAACCACTATGTGGGATTATTCTTCCCCACAGGACCCACCTGTAGAGTGTAGTATGATATTGAAATTGAAATGTCATCTATTTTGATATCTGATCTTTAATCTGAACCGCCTTTTCTTTACAGTCTTCTGAGGCTCAATATAACTTTAGCAGTGGTTCTTTTTAGCTTTCCTTCACTTGGAATTTGTATGATACAAATAGCGTACGCAATGTAGGATAAAAAGATACATCACTTGCTCTTGGTTATTTTTCCCCTCAGAATTTTAAAAAATAGAATCAGTTAGAGTGGAAAAGACCCTTAAGATCAAGTTCAGCCATTAATCTAACACTACTAAGTCCACCACAAATAGTCCTCTCACACTCCTTTACCTTTAGATAATTCAGTAACTCTTGTATATTGCATAGACGTTATATTTTTAATTGCATCAAGTTAAGTTTTCAAATTTTAGAGAGGATGATTTTTTTTTAATTAGTTCTAAAGGTAAGAAATTTGAGGATTAATATTTGCAAATTAATCTGAATAGAGCTACTTGGTATTAAGTATCTTGTTGAACCAAGAATTGGCGCTGCAGTGTCACACCATCTTAAACATGAACTTATATCCACTACATTGTTTAGATTATGATGAACTTATATCCACTATATTGTTTTGATTATTTGTATTAAAAAGTTAAATATGAGAATATCCATGATATAAGAATGTAATTAAATAATTACCTTTAAATACATGCATCTTTTTAGGAAGTTATACCTCACTGCAATTGTTGATCAGATAATCGGGGAGTAAGTTTTGTTAAACAGCTTAGCTGATGGGTGGTCTTAAGAATATTAATATTAAAAGATAAAATCAAAGAATAGAAGCAGATAGAATGAAACTGGTTAACCTCCCACTCTGTTTAGAGAAGTGTTCTGTTTCAGTAGAAGCGAGCTTTTTTTCCATGACAGCTTTTAGATATCTCAGCAGGCAAATAGTTTGTGGGCATAGGTATGACAAACTTCCACATGTTTAGAAAAGCCTTCTGGTTCACCTGAGGTTTCATATGAAGCTTATTGTGAAGAGTAGTGAGGAGTGCAGGCACAAATGAATAAATATCTCAAACCTTTTTCCATAAATCCTGCAGCTGTGCTCTGGGAAGCCTTTATAGTGGAGTGGGAGAGGCTTCTGCAGAGAAAATGAATTCTTTTCAGATAAAGAGGGGTTATACCACAAAATCTGAGTGTGGTGGAAGCTCATACAGAACTGAGTATACACTTAGGATAACACAGAAAAAGTTATTGGATACCGCCAATCGTGCCAATCATCTATTGACCACTATTTTAGTGTATATTTTTCAAACCTGGAGGTTGTTATTCGGTATCTATATTAATATTCTTCCAGTAACAGAAATGATGTGTTTTCAGAGGTTAGAATAGTCAGCATTAAAAATCAGGTTCAAATTTGTTGTGCCTGCTTCCTTTTTGATTCCTTTTCCGTAAGATGTGACTAATATTTATTACGTATTTAGACAATTAATTAGCCCTTTCAAAGTTATCTGAAACTTTGGGTGGAAGGTAATACAGAGATACAAATGGTAAGTGTGAATATTTCATTTTAGAACATAAAAATTGGCCGAGAGCTCTTTTGTCAGCCAAATGCAAAGGAGAAACAGAGGAGAGAGAGTCTAGTCGTAATGGCCATACTCTTGAGGAATATTGTTTATTTCTGTATGTGCAGGAGGCAGTGTTGACTTGCTATTAATTTATCTGAATAAAACATCTGTACAATAGCTGTAGTAGCTCTTGAGGGGTAATTAGATAAATCTTCATTTCTGCCTGTGGCTGAGACTTGGTTTTGTTGGCCAACAATACTGAAAACACTGTAGTCTTTAAAAGACTTGGGCAGATCTCTGTCATTTGCTTTTGCAAGAGGACGGAAATTCATGGGGGTTTTGTCTTTTTCCATCTGGGGTCTGGGGCAGCAATCACATTTTTAAGAGATGAAGGGTATTTCTGACAGTCGTCAAGACCATCAAGAGTGAAACGCTTTCCTGACTACTAGCAAAAATGTTAGAAGAATCTGTTGTATTCTGAGTTATTGCCTAATGCTTTATTTTTAGATAGTTGATGTTAAATACACAATCATCAGAACATCATTTTGCTGCAGGGAAGGCATAAAGACTGTAGAAATATATACCTAATACAAGAGGTAGATTTCATTTACCATGAATCAGTGAACTTCAGAGTGTAAAGCTTAGCTCAGAAGCACTCTTGTTCGTATGTGTGCAAGTGCAATTTGATATTCAATTAGTGTTTCAGAAAAACAAATAAATCTTAATGTTTTAAAAATATTAAAAAGACTTTAAATAGTAATATCTAAGCTTTCAAATTCCAGCAGTATCATTTGATAATGGTGATTTAAAGTAAATGGAATTGTACTTAATCCCTTCAATAGATATGAATGTCTATGAACAATTTAAAAAACATTGTATGCAATTAACATGAACTTCACAGACTTCTGTTATCATTTTATTGGAAATCAGGTTAATGTTTGAAGGATAACAGACTCATATTAGCTAAAAAAAATTTCTACAATCTAGATAAAACCTAATGAAATGGAATAAGTGGTTCCTGATAATCTCAACTAAGGTTACAGCCAGTTTCTATAATTTTCATTCTCCTGGACAAAATTTTCAGTTTAATATTTTCCTGATGGAGAGTATGAGTATGTATCTTTGAATCTAGAGATTTGTTCTACCAGTTATTTTCATGCTTGATCCAAGTTTCTACAGCACCTGGGATTAATTAACTAATTCACTAATGGTTTTGGGTTCACCTTTACCTGAAGTCATTCACCACGTATTTATTGTTATGCTTTGGTGTAATGAGTTTTTTAATGAATGTAGCGTTAGTATAGGCAAAAGCCCCACAAGGTTCAGTAGTTTGAACTATGCATTATCATATATTGCACTGTCATTTTACAGAAATGAAGATTGTTGGCTAGGCATCAAGAGAATTTAAATTTCATCCTTAGTCTTGAAGCATGATAAATCTGACTAATGCTGCAAAAAACCCGCTATGTCAAAATATGGTGAATACTGTATCAGCTTTGCAGTGCTTTTGTTACACAATTACAGCTTTCTCAAATATTTAGCTAAGAAATATTTCTTTCTTTGCCAAATGCCTTTTCTGCAACAGAAAACACTCTGGTGAAAGACTGAGATGTCTCTGCATAGTGTTGTGGGATAAGTGCACGAGTGGTACAAGCTAGCAAAAGCAAGAACTCTTGTGCCATATTATCTTACAAGGGGGGAATTGCTCCAGGGTGGATGTAGTATTGACTTAGGGCAAGAAGTTAATGTTAACTCAGGAGGTTGCAACAGTACCTTGACCATTGCTGAGTCATTTCTTATTAGGGGATATTTTAATTGATATCCATCACCTTTTTGTCTATTTGTGAATGAGTTCAAAGTAATTCTCAAGCTTTAAGATGTTCTCAAGCTTAGTGATTAAAGTGAGTAATTTAACATTTTTTTATACATTTAATTCAATTAATGTAGTTAAATAAGAGATATATAGTTAAATTAAAGATAACTAGTAAATCAGTGCAGTACTTATTTGATACCATATTCAAACTTAGTTCTGATAGCTAATATAGCCAATGTGAGAAATTTCTAATCTAATGGATGAATAGAATTCTGAGAATCTGGCTTCTTGTTAAATACATGATTCAGATTCTGGGAACGTTCATCAGTATCAGCTTAATTTTTTTTTACTAAATCACTTCTGCAAGTAAAATGCCAGAATATTTGCAAAAAGTAGTTCAAAGTCCTGAGCTTAGGTACAGTAAATCCATTACACATTTAAGATTTTAGGTTTAATATTCTTCTGCAGAATAATTCCAGTGTATTCATATCTATTTACTTAGGTCATTTCTCTTTCAAAGATAGTATTCAATGACTGGGGGCATGCATGGTAGGATAGGAGCAGGCGAGAGAGGAAGGCATGCATTCTAATATATTGACATAGAAGAGCCATATTTTAGGAAGATTTGGATTCTGATACTTATCTAAGGGCCTGGATAGCTCTGTGCAAACGAGATAAGGGCCTCGCAATTGCTGCTACTACACCGCAGTAGTGCACTAAGTGGCTTCAAGTAGTGCACAGTTTGACATAAGAGGTGGAAACTGCCACTACCAGTGACCCCGGCTGCTGTTCTGTCACTGATGTGACATGTCCAGTAGTGATATCAGCAAAAAAAATGTCTGTAACATGCCTGAGTAGAGATAGGTATTTAAAAGTATTTACATTTATCATATTCACAAATAATTCACAGCAATGAAATACGAAGAAGACTGTTACTGTTCCTATCTCTGACTTTCTTTTCAGGGCTCGCTATCATCCTACCAGTCCTTCTTTCTTTATAATCCTTCATTCCATTTCACTTTTCATTGTCATTTTTCAGGCCCCTAATCTTTTCCCATCAGTCTGTCTGCTTCCAGTTCCACAGTCTTTTTACTATTCTGTCCCGTCTTTCTCACTTTTTCCACAGATGAGGAGCTCAGGAGGAGCTAGAAGTACTCTTCTCTGGAGTAAATAGGGGAGATTTTAATGTAATAACAACAACAGTAACAAAAAATAGAAGTTAAAGAGAGGAGCCTTCTCCTTGTTACTTCTCCATGGTCAGAAGAAAATGCAAAGGCTAGTCTTGCTCTGCACTCTTTCCCATCGGAAGGCAGCAGAAAGGTTACCCAAACCCTGTTTATCCAAGAAGAGCTGTCTTTTGTTCCCAGGTTGGAATGTAGTGTAGGAAAAAAGCTATTATACTCAAAAGCTATCATTTGTAGCTGGATAAAATGGATTGAATCAAGTAATCTGCAAAAATCAATCAGTTTTGTGCTGCTGCAATAGCCGGCTTGGCAGAGAGCAAAGCTATTTAATGGCCGTAACTTGTTTTAGGATGTGGATCTCACTGTTGCATGGACACAAAAGGATGAATCGCGGAGTGTATAAAAACTTATTTTCACATTTTATTTCCATGTCTGTTTCTTTTGCAACTCAGGAATACGAGTCTCGTTCACAAAGTTTCTTCTGTTACTGTGGCATGGATGAGTTTCAAAGTTTTGGTTTCATTCAATATATATTCCACATACAACTGTTAATGAAGTGAAATTACACAATAACATTTATCAGTTTATGTTGAGATTTGATTTAATGATGTGGAAAGGTTGAGCTTTTCCTTATATTTGGTCTCTTCTGATTTTTGCCCTTGTTTCTGTTGAAGCAGTAGAACTACTCATTAAAAAAACAAACAAACAAACAGACTAAAATTGTCACAGCCAAATTGTAGTCTTCTTTCGGTCAAATTTTAATGCCCATGTAAATTGCAGCACTTGCTGTTCTGTGTTCTGAGCCCGCCATTGCTTTCTCCACTGGTTGAGACTGCAGTACTTAAAATGCTCTTCTTTTTTGTACATAAAAATGCACCTTCAGCCCATCAAGCTATTTCCTTGGGAAGCTGCGGTTCGCTACAGCACGACCAAGTTAGTGTTCTAACCTGGAAATGAAAGGAAAGCAGAAGCTGAGCTGTTTGAGAAACATTGGCACAGCAAGGGATTACCCTGTCTCATTTTCCCCAAACCGCATTTTTCTGACATTACGTTTCCAGCGAGAGTCCCCACCCAGGCAGTCCTTCTCCCAGATGAGGTAAAGGAAGCCACCATCAAGCTGAGCTAGGAGCTGTGTTCGGCTTCTCTGAGTTGGAAGCCTCTCTTCATTACATCACACCTGGCCGTATTTCAGAGATTAATGAACAGCGTCTTGTCAGTTTTAATATATCGCAGTGCTTAAGTTTACATTGACGATGTAATCATAAATTCCCTGAGCTGTGAACTACACCTTAAGGACTCGCATGGAGTTCTAAGAAGGCAAGAAAAAGCAATGACTATAAACTAGCGAGCGTGCCAGTTTTGAGAAAAACCTGCAGATTTTCTAGGACATTAGGTTTCAAAAGAAGGATTACACACAGACTAAACAGAGTAGAAGTCATAAAAATTTAAAGACATCACAAAAATAAGATCCTTTTTAGGTATGACAGAATACTAAAGGAAATTTATACTGAATTATACCACCCAAGCAGACCCATTAATTAACGTAATGAGAAAATATGTTCCATTTCCATGGACCTAAGCGTGTCAGGAAGCATTTGACACTTTTAAAAGGGGGAGAGGTGAAAGCATGCACTTCACCACTCCTGAAATTCTCAGTTTTTAGCTTATCTATTCACATCCATGATTGGGCTGCCGAGGCATTTCGATTCATACTAATCAAAAGAAAGGAAGAAAAAAATACTGTAAGTGACCAATATGTCTAAAAAAATGTAAACACCTTTTGTGCTGTGTGGCTTTTAAAGTTACTTTTATCTTGACCATTGGATAGATTATTATATTACAGTAGGAAATAATGAGTGAAAAGGAGCTTTTTGTTGTCAAAATATGATTCTGAAAATGATATATATGTGAAACTTTTAAATTCATAAGCAGACGCTATGTGTTCATTCCAACTTCTTATACTTCTAAAGCTGGCAAGTAGGGCAATTTGCAGGATCAGGAAATAAAAGCCAGACTTTCAACGTTGTTCAGACATCAATTTTCCGTGCAAATGATTTTAGAAATCGGGTTCTAATTCCTTTTCTCATTTTATTCCATTCCTGTTATTAAAATATTCCCCTGCATATTGCTTGAAAATTCATATGGTCGCTCCTTGATAGAAGCAAACTGAAAAAATTAATTTGATCCTTAATTTTTTTATGATGCAAAACCCACCCAGGATGTGTTCATTCATTTCATATCTGTGATGTAATGGCCACTAGATTCTAAGAATGTGATGTTGTAGGTGGCATCTTCTGCAACGTGCCATATAACTTTTCAGTTTGGATAGCACTTCCCAGATGTTTCCATCCCTGTTGATATGACGAGTTTTTGATAGAGGTGACTACCCTCTGCAGATACATTCTTAGAACAAATATGTTCATCCATCTGTATTCAAGAGAGGCTTTGCTTTAGTGTATTTTAAAAAATGTATATAGCTGATGCTGAAGGATTTTCTGGATTACAAATGAGTACAATTTTTATTGGTGCAAAATTTTAAGAGTTAATAACACTTGTGTACATAAGTGTGCACATCTGATACAGTTCAGTTAATTATTTGATTTTTTGGATTGAACTTTGTTTCTTTTCACTTGTTAGTGGCAGGAAATGGGCCCGCAGATCCCTTTTCTCTTTTGTCCTGAGAAGTTTACATGCTGTGCGTGCAAATCTGCGCCGTAGCCAAAATAATATTTGAAATATTTGATCACCATAAATCAATGGAAAGAAGGTCAAACGTCATGCTTTTACACCACGTTATAAAGCAGGAGGTAAGTAATAATAGCGAACTTACCTGTGCGGCTGAAATGTGTGGTAGTGCTTGTTTTGTAACAGTAGAAAATATAGGATAGTAGTTAAGGCAGAAAATGCAGGAAAATTTTGTTTCATTGAAATCAGTGAAAATATTGTACATAGACAAAATCCAGTTTATTTACTTTATGCGTTATCATATATTGTAATGTCATTTTACAGGAGTGTTAATTACTACACTGATTATGTTAATCTCAATGTTTGCAATCCAGTGAATATTCATTTGTTTAACATCTTTTATCTCTCATAGTTGTTGCACAAAGTGTATCAGCTTTACCTCTTTCTGAGGACAGACTTATTGGAGGAAAATGCGCTAATAATCCTATTGCAGATAATTGATAGAAAGCTCTTTCTGAGCAGGTAGCTTTCATAATAGGCAGAGGAAGGAATCTGATTTGCATGAATTTACTCTTTACAAAAGGGTTAACATTAATTGTTAATTAATCCCTGTTAATTTGAGTGGTTATTTTCTGATCAGTGGAAAGTTTTACCTAAGTGAGTAATGATACTAAAGAATACTAAGAATGGTCATGTGGAGCTTCACAGGTTTCCATGGTCCCTAGACTTCCTGGTGGCACTGCTAGACTGCTGCTCATACCCAAGCTGACTTAAAGCTCTCTCCCAGATCTCTGTACAACTCACTAGTCACTACAAAACTTCAGCAAAGGCTTGTCTTCGCTTTCATTTCCTTTTATAAGATAGAAAACGCCTCAGCACTTTCTGTTACCTGTTCAAAAGATGCATGAAAGGATTTATTTAATCTTGTGGGGTTTTAATGTCTCATTGCCATAATCTGAGAAATCTTTCATTTTGAGCTTTTTGTAGGGGTATTCATTTGTCAGGGAGCTGAAGCTGGAAACTCACACTGATAGATAGCCACACACTCCACTGAAGCCCATTGCCGTCTGAACTTGCCTTCCTAAAGACTCTGTTAAACTTCTTCAGATTTTAATCTCTCTGTGGGTTGGTATGCTGGCACCACTGAAATCACAGGCAGAGCTCCTATGGACATCAACAGATCTGAGTTTACTCTGATCTTTTTTGGCAGGTGGATTTTGAAAAATAGAAGAAATAACTTCTAGATCTCAGGTGGTAATTTTTATGCTGGGGCTGTTTTCTTACCAGTTTGTGTGATGGCTTTTTGCTTTTTCTGCTTAGTCTTCTCTTCCTTGTAAATCTATGCTTCTGATATGAACTGAGGCTTTTATAGTTTGTAGAACAGTTGTAAATTAAAAAAGATATCCCTGACTATTCCCTATAAACAAACACTTTGGGCCTTGTCCCTAAATTCTTTTACAAAACTTCTTGGAGATTTCAGAGATGTTCTGCCACAGTGAGGGGTACGTGAAGAAGTACATAAGAAGAGTCATTTTCAGTGCTGCCTGTTGAAAACAGACCAGAAAGAAAGGCAGAGCATAGAGGCAGAAAAGGGCATTGGATTCACCTAGAAGGAAGAAGAACTGGGTCCTGCTTCCTGGAGTGGGTATAACTAAATTGTTAAGTAAAACTAATTTAGTGGGCCTTTCCACTTTCAAATACGCTTTCTAGGCTAGAAGATTCTGACTCCATTCTTCTCTCTCTTCTTTTGACCCACTGATTTTTATCATTTCTGGCAGCATCGTAGCTTGGATTCTACCAGAAGGACTACAGTCAAAGCAGTTTCTTGGGAAGTAACCAGGAGAGTTAGATCCACCTCTTTCTGAATTGCAGTAGTGTTCTTATCATTAAACTGGCACCACCACCCATGAAGTTAATTGAGGTGCTGACTATGACTAACTTTTCAGGATTCTGCAAGGTCTCAAGCAAGCTTTGGCAGTTGTGTGTCTTATCCTGGATTGCTTTTAGAAGGAGATAGATAGTTATCTCCATATTGTTCGGGTAGTTCTGAGGATGTATGCCAGCCAGAAAAAATTCTAGCCAGATTAAAAGGTACGTAGTGAGTTCAGGTGCCAGGAAATTTTAGTAGTGCTGGAAATTGAGTAGACAGGACTGTTGTTTGGATCTCAGAAGGGTTTACATGCCTGGGACACACTTTGGGTACACATCAACAACATGTAGTTTGAAACCTGCCGTCTTCTTGGAAGAAAAAAGTGGTCCAAAACAAAACAAATCCAGTCTAATCTGTGTATGGCAGACATTAAAAATTATATTTAGTGTTCCATCTGGGGTAATTTCAGGTGAATTCCATACCAGCTCAATCTGCAGTCTCAGCAGTCACTGCTACCTGAGTATTATGTGATGTGTTTTCCTTCCAAACTAATAAAAGTGAAGAATTTGCAAGACTATAATAAGTTTAGAAAAGATTAAAATGACAGTTGCGTACTGAAAATCTGATCATTCCGTAGAAGTTCCGTCATAAACAAAAAGCTGTAATTATAAATGCAAAGTAAATATGATTCTAGTACTTCACAGGGGGCCTCTTAGTCACAAATTCAGCTCACTACTAAGGTATTTAAATAAGAAAACCCGGAAAATACCAGACAGCTGTATTCTTTGGAATAATTTTAATAAGCTAACGTGGTAATAAGTTTACTGGTTGTACCCTGTTGCCCATATTCAAGTCTCTGTGCGACTCAGTCACTTCACTATAATTTTTCTCTTGTATAACTGTCTTAAAAACTATCTAATCTGTTGTGTACCTTTTCATTCCTTGTTTGCATTGATCTAGAACCAAAGAGCTTTGAGTAAGTGCACAAATGATGCATGAGGTATTACGCACGTGTGCGTAGCTGCAGGTTTCTGTTACAGATATAATAAGCAACAGGTATACGTAGACCGTACAGTTATACATCTTGGAAACCTCAGGGTTAGGCTGACATAAGTGCCTTCTGATGGCTTGCTAGGTAAGATCTAGCATGAGGCTCTCTGGGGATGAATTTCTTAAAAAAAATATAAAAAGAAGTGGGTTTGACCACATTTATTTGATATTACATTCATAGGTGTAAAATAGCAGTTTATAGTTTCACTTGTCCATTTCCCTTGCTCTGGATCTGCCTCCCTGATCAAGAAATTCAATAGCTATTAAAAGCTGCAGCTGTACTAACAGTCTTATGCTTTATAGGAGGCATTTTGCAGCTATTACTTTAGAACAGGCGTTCTGTGCCAGTATAGATGTTGCGTCCACCTTTCTCATAAGCACTTTATCTGCACCATGGGCATTGCATTTCTAATGTTTTGCTTGAAATTGCTAAACATGCTCTATAGCTGTAATTTATTTGGGCTGGTGTAGTTTAAAGACCTGAAAGCTATTTCTGCACCTGTTCTATTCATCTGACCAGGAAAGCACTAATTCCACTGCATGAGAGTTTGTAGAGTTTGGATCTCTTCTTTATAAATCTCCTGAACCAAACGGAGCCCTTTGATTCACATGTATGTTCCCCTTCCCCGAAGTGGAAACAGTTTGCATATATATGTCACCAAATTTCAATTTTCTAATATTGAAGGGAGAACACACTCCATGCTCTAATGGAGGACCAGCAATAGACCTCCTGCATTCCCTCCCTTGGTCCACCTGCCTCTGAGTAATCAACCCTACATAGTGAAAGATGAAACGTGTCAAACTGTGTGCGTAACTGGAGCAAACTCTGCTAGCATGATGACACTGGCTTCATTGTGGAACGATACGACAAGCACTTCTGAGTGTAATGTATCTAAAGTGATATAAACTGAGTGAGAACGAAAAGCAACTGCTTAACATAATCTGATTGACCTCCTGACAACACTGGTATCAGTGAATTTGTACTAATGTAAGGTAAGCAACAGTTGAAGAAGGCTCTGATACTGGCAATAGCCTAAGTAATAAATGATAAATTTAAAATATTGAATGTTGAACCAGTATAAGAGCCATTCATCGAGCTGTTTCAGCCCAAAATTTTGGAAGACAGACAAAATCCAGGAGTAGTCCTAGCTTTGAAAGACAAAAAAACCTCAACCCCCCCTCTTTAAAAAAACTAAAAAAAAAAACCCTTTAAAAAATCCAGAAACCACCCCAAACCAAGCAAACAAGAAAGCCACTGTTCAGTGAGGTTTTTCAAAACCAAAGCTATGTCCCACTTTGTCCAATTCTGCCAGAGATGTATGTCATCCGTAGACATGTCATCAAATATGACTCAAACCAACCCTTCCCCCAAAATAAATAAATGCAACCACATTGACCTAAATGATTCTTTGGCATTTTAAAGATTCTACCCTACTTACTTGTGGTGCGTTTTTAATTCAGAGTTAAACCAGGGACTGATCTGTTACTTAATGTTTTTGATAAAATAAACTAGAAAAAAAAAAGCACTTGTGCTGTAATCAGTCTAGTGAAAAACTTTTAAATATGTAGTAAATTTAGTGCAATAGAATGGACAGGCAGCATCTCTATAAGAAAAAAAAAAACAATAAAAGACTTAAAGAACAGAGATACATGTGGAGGTAAAGAGAAGGCAATAAAAGGACAGAAGCTTATTTGAAGTCTATATTTTGGGACTAGTGATTAAATACTGAAGTAAAGATATTATTAGTAACTATATTACTAAAATGGAATGCTCCAGAGTTGTGCATTTAGGCTTTGAATTCCTTTTGAAAGTTCTGATGACTGACAAACCACAGAAACCTCTTCCAAGAGGCCAAGGTTACCTTCTTTGATTCATCTAAAGGCAGAGCAGAATTTGGCCCCTCGGGATCAGGATGCCATCAGAAACTCTAGATAGAATTACAGTCCTGCTGTACACAGCTGAGTGTATTTAATTCTTTAAGTAAAATTCACGTCTTATGTGTTGTAAAATAAATGAAAGGTAACTGTTAATTCCAAGGCTTATAAATATGTCAGTGGGTTTTCATAATGTCTTAATAAATTACAAGAACAAACTCAATAACTCATGATGTCACCAGAACTACATGCTGCACTGTATTTATTGTAATTATGTACTGTACCTCACAGAATTCTTTTATGTTCTACGTGAATATATAGGTCCCACTAAAATTCAAAACAATCCTTGATTTCTTCACTCTTTTTTATTTGCCAGTTTCAGCTGTTTTCTTGTTCTGAGCCCTTCTTCAAATGAAGAAAATATTTAAGAAAATGTATTTAAAAGAACATTGCTACAACTGCTATATTTATTCATTGAAAAGCTGAAGTAAAATACGGTTTTCAAATACCCTCAAATTTGGGTGAAGCTCAAATTTTCCTTGGATCCTAGTTCTCTGGCTGGCCACAAGCCCATATCACTAATGGTATAACTAGCTGAAAAATGGAAAAACAATTCCATGAAAATTTCAAGATTATTTTGGCTTAGATCTGAAACGTAGAGATAGCATCGATACCGTCGTGTCAGTAATGCTTCATTCTTTAGTCAAAAAAATAAAAGCAGGATGGGCTCAATAGTTTAGGTTAGTTAAATGTTTAAGAGCAATTCAACAGCGTTTCAAAACCACGAAGGTAAACTTGGCGTGTGAAGAAGCCCTTGACTCTTTAGTGCTCCCTGTCCAAACTGGTTTTTACTCTCACAGATGTAAGCTGCAAGTGTAGTTCGCGTTTAAGGGTAGCGATTAAATGTTCTTTGTATCAAAAAAATATAGTGAGGTGGATATATTGAGTTGGCCCTACTCCCACATATATGCTTAGGTGTTGATTTCAATGGAACAGAACCTGTTACTTAAGGTGGGGAGAAATGGAAAGAATTCCACACTGCATCCATATTTTATAGCCCTTATTTAAAACTCTGGAAATGAGTGGTACATCTGAATTTAACATACGTTGATTTGATGACACGCTTCTCTGAAAATATTAAATAAACAAAACAAAGAAGTGACCCCCCAACGTTTCTCCCACTGTTCCTGAACTAATTCTCCAAGGAATCTATATTTGAAAAGCCTGTACGTGAAATCCCCTTGTTCAGGCCATGTGTGCATTAACGTATTGCTTGCAATGAAACAGGTATCTTTTCAGTAGGGAGGTCTTAATTTTCACTCTCATTTATCCAGAAGCAAACAGGAAACCCCATTCCAAACTTCCCATTCCAAAAATAATAGCAGTGTTCAGTCACATTTTATGAAAGCATCTTAGAATTTATATAAATAAAACTAGTGTACATTTCAAAGGATATATAAAATGCTGGCGTTTTGCTTTTACTGCAAAGATCAAAGAGCCGATTAAAATTAAAATGTCATGAATTTTAAATTATGCATTTGGTCATAACAAAAATATTAAAAAAAAAAAGATTTAAAGCAGCAGGTGTACCTTATATAGTAAGATAAAGTTTAATATATTTTATTAGCTTAAGGGACACAGAATAACTATCTATCCAGAACTTCAGGCATGCATTTACATAAATATATTAAATTAAGAAAAGCAATTATACACTTAAACATCCTTTTGTCTAAAAAAAAAAATCATTAAATCCACAGATTAACAATAAATCCAACTCTATGCATTTATCACTTCCAGATACAACTGTTCCATTTCTCAGATATTACACAAATACATTTGTTAGAATTTATATGCATTATACATATATTATATATTACATAATAGTGTGTATACATACATGGTGTTCAATAATATAATAATAATTTGTACTTTTTATAGCACTTTTCATTTGAAGAGCTCAAAGCGCTTTACAAGGATTGATTTCACTAATTTTCAGATGGAAAGTGGAGGCACAAAGATGCAAATAATTCAGGTTATATAGTTTGTGACAGACAGTAACTGAATTAATTCTCTTGTTGTGAACTTCAGCCGTGCTGTCTCCCTAAAGAGAAATACACATACAGCATACGTAGTCTATGTAGGTAGACTTGCAAAAACTTGTAAGGTCTCAAACCAAGAAAGCACTTAAATTATATTAATAACGTTAAGCACATGACTTCAGTGAGACTCATGTGCTTAAAATTACTTGTGTGCTCCAGTGCTCTGCTAGATGGGTGTTTGTATATGCTTAGTAGTATAATACAGTTTATAGAAGATACTTAAGCATAGTTTGAATGATATTTTCTAAGCTATTTTTCCACATTTCAAATGTACATACAGTACCTGACAGCTACTATAAAATAAAACTAATTGAACAGAGGAATATCACAACAGTAATGTTCTCAAGTGACAGAATTTTGTTATTTCCTTTTCTGCTTGGCTCCCATTCCCATCTAATTGCTCTCAAAAGGGAATTGAAGTTTTAATTCCACGGTATATTTGGTGGGGGACAGCTAATAGTATTTCTTGATAATTCACAGGGTAGGATTACTGCTTCTGCTATTACTGGAGATCACTACAAGATACATCTGGGGACTTTAATACCAGATGGTTTCTGGTCTCAGTATAACTTGATGTGAATTAAGTTCATTCTGCATTCTAAATTTTGACTCCGCCTATAACATTTTCCTTTCAGCGGCTCCTCCTAGGAACATTCAGAAAATGGGATTGGTTTGTTACTGCCTTGTGATGCAAACCACCTTTTTGTTCTACAGCAAAATCCATCCTACTTTAAAAAAACCCCTCCAAAACAGCCGCCTTTCTCTGCCTTCTTTCCACCCAAGATGAATACTCTGAACACAGCCACTGCGTATATTCACATGCTTTACCTGGCACCTTCTTTCTGAGGTTTCCTGGGAATTTAAACAATTTTTCATTGAAATATTTTTTTATTTTGGTTTTTATTGCAAAATGAAAAGAAATGGGATAATCTCATAGACTGTAAAAGGAACTTAACTATATGATACATGTGGACCCTATTGATCACTTATAACAGATGGAAAGTTGGTTTTTATGAGTAGAAATAGAACTTTTCTCCAATAATGGGATTTGCTGTTTGTGCACATTCTTAGCAATAAGTTCTGGTATTTTTGATTGTGGAAACCAGTGCGTGTACACTAGACAATAGGTAAAGACACACATTAAATGTACCTAACACAGAATATTATTTCTTTGTGAATTCCTATAGCATGAAATGGCCACTAGAATGATATATTTTTAGTACTGAGAGCTCTGGTAAGCAGGTGTGTCGCTTGGCTTTGAAAACAAAACGTACGGTGTAATGTGAAGAAAAATTTCCTATGGAAGCTATGGGAGTTTTCTTTGGGTTATAGGACAACATGATAATCCTTTGCTAACATATAGACCAAATCAGTAATTATTAATAACTCATAAATGAACTGAAGGACAAAGGCTGATGTGTCAGTTGAACCACTTGTACAGTGCTATAAAATAGTAATGTTTCTCATTTTCCAGATAAGGCATTAGTGATACTATCTGATTAGTCAGTCTGCCCAATGTAAATCTATGCAGAGTTAATTGCTGTGCTAAGATTGTTTGGAGGTTGTGCATTTTATAGCGCGATAAATTCTGTGTGCTGAGTGGAAATGGAAATCAATGAGTAGAAAGGCAAGCGGATGTAGTCTTAATTGAAATATTACACTGTCCCTATTAAATACAAAAAGAAAAGTTTGAAAATGTGCCTAACGCTGCTCAATGCAGCCTTTGCAACACTGGACTCAAAACAGTTGAGGGAACTCTCCCGTGGATCTTTGTGAGCATCTGTGGGCACACCTTTGGGCCCTGTCTTACCATGGCTAGTTCATAAAATGGGGCCACTGACTTGGTATTTTAATTACCTTCCTGCTTACACAGATGCTTATATATTTGAAATAAGCATCCATGTATGTGAAAGAGAAAAAATGAGAGCTAGTTGATCAACATTTTAAAGGAATTACCAAGAAGTCTGGCAGATTTAATAGCCCCCTTGTGTAACTGTTGGCAATCCCTGTATGGAAACCCAGGAGGACTGGATACGCTCCGTACGTCTTTTGAGTAGGATGTGCTCCGTCCGGCTTCACGCAGGGCTGGCTCTGCAGTCTTACTGCAGAAAACCTCCGTGTGCCTAATGACCACAGATGCAGACACAGAGAGGTCATGTGTGCACTGATGTCTGAAGTTAAGATCTTCTGCCAGCTAAGTGGATATCTTTTAAGGACTTAATCCTATAACTAATGAAGTCAATAGGAGATTTTCGGTTGACATCAATGGACTTCGAGTCAGGCCCTCAAAGATTAAAGTAATCCCGTGCTAAGCTTTCAGGTGCTTTCTGCTGTTTCACACCTATATCCTAAAAAGTACACGTGTCTTATTTCACTGAATTACTCTGCTGTAATGAATCAACATTTTAGCAAAACGGTCTGCAATGTTTTGTCCTGAAATTACTTATGGAAATATTTATCAGTTTTTTGTAGCCAGAACCCAGATAATTTGGTACACATTTTCTTCAAATTTGGCTTTGAATACATATAAAGGATTGTTTGCCTTTTTGGTGAGAGTCTTAGTTAATTTTTTAAAAATGATAAAAATAAAATATTGGTCAATTTTAAATATTGCAAAATGGGAAAAATTAGTTTTTACTTATTTCATGACTCCCTTCTGTTTTTTTTCTGAGACAAAGATCACCTTTTAAGTTGGATAGAAGATCAAAATGGTATAATTCCGAATTAAACTCATACGCAGTTAAACTAAAGCATTGTAAACTAAAATGCATTAATGTCTTTTAAAGGATTTACATCATTAAGGAAAAATAAGCAGAGCAGGATGTCCTTGGAGTTGTTTTTTCCATGTATACCCAATCTTATAAATGCCTATTTCATGGATGCAAGTAGAATTACATAGATGAATATTTATTTTCACTCTAGTGGGACTTTACACCTGTGAAAAATTATTTGTTAGTGTTTTCAGAATCTCCATTTTGCATATTTGTACATTAAAAGGTCCTAATTTCTAACCCCAAATTAGAGAAAAGCAAAACCTTTCATCATCCCAGGAATATCACTTTGCTTTTTACTTGAGGGACCTGATTATTGGATTGAAATGGGTAACTTTCTGATAAGCATAGTGACTGTAGAGTGCCCCACTGCTTTCTCCCTTCCTCCAGCTTCAGTCTGCCTGGGGCTGAGCTTCGCAGCCTGAGCTGCTTGGGGCTGGTATTCTTGAACTATAAATGTCCAGCTAAGATACAGTGTTAGAAGTCACTATAAAATAACAAAGTTCCATGGAATGAATGAAAGATAAAAACCTCAGCCTGGTGGGAAGCCTCTATTAAGCAGTTTCAAAAATAATAAGCATCACCTGCAGTAACTGGGGATTACTGACCTTTGCTGTGGTTCTAGAAAGGAAGGAGCTGCAAATCCAAAATGTGGAGAAGTGAATGAAAGAAGGAGATAAACAGAGGTGTCATGTTGGCAATATAGAATTTCTACTCTTATTTATACCTAATTTACACTTTGTTTGCATGAAATAAATTACCTGGGTGGATTTAAAGGTATAAAGGGTTTGCATCTGTGTCCCTGACTGTTAACGGAAGAAATCTATTTCCTTGATGGGGAGAGTTCGAGTTAATATTTATTATTGGGCGAATTAGAAAAATGAGTTTACTGTTTTCCTGAAATGGAGCAAAACAATTTGGAGTTGATTTTACATAACATCTTTTTGTATCCCTACTTATCTATGGAGTAAAAAAGTTTCTACTTATATTCCAGCAATACGCCTTCTTTCTGATCAGTGGCACTTAAAAAGAGAAAGATGAAGGTTTTCCGTCCAAAAAGAATAAAATGAGTGTTGAAAACTAGCAGACATTCAGGAATGGAGTTACACTTCTTGCAACAGGTATGTTTGTTCTCTTTTAACAGTAGAAAGCCTCAAAGAATGCTTGAAATGTACAATGTGTTTGGGACAGAGAGGCAGTATCTCGGAATAAAGGAAGAAATGAATGGAATAAAAGATTAGGAGAGAGAGAGACAGAGACAACTTGAACACATACATAAAATCCCTTCTGGAGGCCCTTATCTAATTGCCTCATTTATCTAGTTTCATTTATAAGCTCAGTTTTATTCTGGGGCTCTCTCGGAGGTTGTGTGAGAATGGCTGCAGAATGACCTAACTGGCAACAGGCTTTCTACAGACCTTTTTTTTTTTTTTTTGTATGCCAATTCTCAGGGCAATTACTGCAGTTGCCCTTTTTATATTAGCATCTTGGGTGGCTAGGCCTGGGGTTTACTCACTCTTTTTAATAGTATAATTTCTTTTGATAAATAAGCAGCTAGGATTTTGTGTGTCTTTTTTTTTTTTTTTGAGAATGCTTCTTTTCCACTGGGACTTCCTATGTACCCATGCGGGCTTAATGCAGATGCTTGCATTTATATAATATAAAAGATGATTTAAAAATGAAGCAAAACATTTTCCGCAAACTGTCTTCCCTCTCCCTCTAATGTTCACTTAGATTGCTTCTTCATTTTGAAGTTTTGATGGAATTAGTATTTTTCTAAAATAAAATAAACTAAACTGAAGTATTTTGCTTAAATTTTGAAAGCAATTTTCTGGTGCAGCACAGCCGATGTGAGTTTTTTGCCTTTGATTTGAATGAGGACTGGATCTAATTATTAGCTTTTACTGGAGTTTTATTTTCTGATTTCACTAGTAAACTAAATTGTCTTTATTATTAAGACCAAAACTCTAAGATTATTCTTACCCCTTCTCTACATGACTCTGGCATATATATTACTGAGGATCTTCAATTTAAGTACCATCCGTGGTATTTTTTGAGTCTCCAGGAACTAAGCTGTGAGAAAAGAACTATCACAACTCCCCAGCTGGTTGTTGAAAATAATGTGTCACAGTGGAGTTAAAAGTTGGGTTTATTTTTAAATATATTTCCTTAAAGAAAGTGTTAAAGTTGTTAGCTCTGTCAGATATTTTAATGTTGCTAAAATACTTCAGTGACTTTCCTGCTTTGCTGATTATGAAGAGTGTAATAAAACTGCGCTATTTGACAGATTTAGACAGCTGGCTCATTCATGAGAAGTTCACATTTTTGTCACCCACGTTGAATAAGGAAAGATTAGATGCTAAGGTCAATTTACAAAAATGGTTGTCAGGACATTTTTTAATTGTAAAACTTCTTGTGATGGAATTCAGGGAAAAGACTAAAGGCAGAAAGCAGCGGAGACAAAGAGCTGCTATTAACCTACAGATGCTACCGCAGGGTTCATTTTAAGATTGGTCACACTGCTTAGCCAATGAAGTGTTCGTGTGACTATAAGGGACCACCCTTTTCTGGGGTGAGAGGGCAATTTGGTCTTCATGCTCATTTAATCCCGAGACGTCTTTCAATGGACTGTCAGTTGAATCTACATTGTGCAAAATTATGCATGCACTTTTTAATGCAGACCATTGTTCGCTGAGCACTTAACCAAGGTTTCTCAACCAGCTTCCATTTGGCATGAGGTCACTCGAAACCCAAGCAAACATATATGGAAGGCAAATGTAATTTTTTTCTTCCTCTGAGCCGGAATGCGTAAGACAGAGAAATGCAAGTTATCAGTCTTGCTGTGCTTTCGGATTTAATACTTACTAAATGAGGACTGACAACTTTCTGTAAAGGAAAATTCGTTGCATGTCACTGCCCTGGAGAGGTAATTTTGCTAATAATTGATAATTGGAGAGTAATATGGCTAAAGTCTTTTAGATCTTATTGCCTAAAGCGTTGTAAATCATTGACGCGTGAGCAGCCGCTTATAAGAAGCAGAGGACGTGCATACTGAGGCTACTCTGCTTTCTTTTCATAGGCAAGATTTCAGAAAAGCCAGGTAGTGCAAAGGCAATCTGATAGTGGGTAAGGAGCGAGCACCAAAACTGCCAATAACGCCCTAGAGCTGGAGATAAGAGGGCACCAGTTCTGAAGATACATTTAATTAGACTATTAATACTTTAGAAAACCTGACTATAGCATGTACACCATATTTATTAATACATTTACAAAGACTCAGGTTTCTGTTAGCTCTTCGAGGAACATTTACATTTAGAACCGCATTTGGTGAGAATGGTTATATGTTTTGTACAAGTGACATCTTACACAGCCAACACGTGCTCGTGTGAGCTCTCATCCAGGGACGTTCCGGTCAGTGGGAAATCGGCAGCAGTCTACTCGTGTATAATCTGGCCCGTCCTCTTACAGTGAAAATCACTTTATGAACACTTTTAACGTATGCTGGAATTTTATTATGATTGGTTGGCAGTTGGTTTTTTTTTTTTTTTTTTCATCCGTCGTAAATGAATACAAGTTGACACAAGGATACATTTCTAGATTAGATCCACAACACATTAAAGAGTGTGTTTGCTCTCTCTTTCCCCGGCTTTCCAATTAAGTTGGTGAAAAATGTAACTTTAGTATTTTACAGGACATGGTAAAGCTGTCTCATCTAGGTGATGTCTATATTATAAAAATAAAATAAAATAATATAAATATGTAACATGAACCCAGTGCCCATCGTTAAATAAAATATATGATAAAAAGCAGACCTTCTAGGATGACTGGTTTTGAAATATGCGAATATAATTTAATTATTAAACACTTGAAACAATCTTGATATTAAGCTGCGATAACCAGATTTTTGCATCTATGCTAGATAAAGAAATGCGTAACATTCTGTAATAGAGTTACATTGATGAAGGTGAAGGTTACAGACTTACAATGAAATGCCTAGATAGGAATGCATTAAGGAGTTCTGAAATATTGTCTGATGATGTAGTTCAGTTCAGTTCACCTTAGAAACTGTTACAACTGGATTTTATTAATTCCAGCAGTTCGTACAGCCGTGTTTGAAAGCTGCGCTCTTATTGCTATCATCAGATAGGTACAGACACGAGATTTCTGGGATGTCAAAGAATCCATTAAGACATCACGAAAGTCCTTTGACCAAAACGTGGTTTACAGTGGAATTACTTTGTAAACTATTTCTCAGGAAGAAATAAATATTAAAAAAAAATTCCACTAGCTGTAAAACTGTGTTTGCGATAGTGCGTGCGTGTGTATGTGTGCACCTATTGGATATCGGTACGTCTGTGGGGACGTACGCAAATATTTACACACATACAAAGAAATTATCTGCACATTTGTGGATATTATACTTAAATTAATAAAGTAAATCAAATCACCGGTATTTGTTGCAGGATAACAGTCTTTTAAAAATGACAGGATTCAAAACAAATGCCCGTTGAAAGTGTAGTTTCCAAATAGTCCCAGAAACTATACAATATAGCTGGTTAGATCCAGCAAATAGGATGTCATGTCTAGGATCTGATCAAGAATACCTGCCCTTGTCACTCTTCGGATGTTTCTATCCACTTGTTCGCACTGGGGGCCGAGATAGCCTTTTTTACATAAGCATTTATTAGGCCTTACACAGACACCTCCATGTCGACAGGCTGGGTCACATTTTGCTGTGGGTAAAAAAACAGCGATTTTCTAATTTGTTTAGAACATCACAAACCAAAAAGACACAGTACGCATTCATTAAGAGCTTTTCTAAACTTACAGTGGTAAAGCACATAAATTAAAAACAAAATAGAAAGAGTGAAATATTAGACGTTTTGAAACCATATTTTTTAAAGCTTTAGAATATTAAGGGGAGGAAATAATTTTGTATGTCTGGGAGGGCGTCACCCAGGACAGACTGGAACTCAAAAAGCAGATTTTTGAAAATGTCCGATTCCCATACTCATGCTTGATTTTGGAGTGCGTGGAAGACCTGTCTCAAAAGACTTTCAGGCTCCAAATGACTTACCGTTTGAAAACTAGACACAGAGCACATCTAGATCTTTAAACAGTGGTGGCCTGCCTCATCCCATTTCTCTTGCTGGCAACCCCAACAGCCCTGAAGTTGGTCAAAGTTTTCCCTCTCTTTTTAGCAGATTCCTGACAATTTACCTATGAAGTTCTAGGTTAATCAGCTTGCTTAAGTTTTTCAACTATAAATGCTATTTTAAATTATAGCCAGTGTTAGCAAAGCTAAAAATTGATACTTTTAGTTGTGGAAGTATTTTCTGCTGTGGTAGAGTCACAACACTGTAATAAATGTCTTTTTGAAGACATTTTGCTGTTTAATGTTATCTATTGCAATGGAGCTGTAATATTGATTTATGGAGATTTATAATTTATTATATAAAACCAGGTTTCTTGATTTTATTTATGAGTTTCTTCATTACCCTAGGAGAAAACTGATGCCTTGTAAGGAAATTTTTCTTATTTAAATTGTAATCGTAGCTTGAGTTCCAACATAAAACATCTCTGTTAAGTGCTGAGTGGGATACAGGGAAGAAAGATCCTCAGTCCACATATTTTCCGTAGCTTTCTTGTACATTGCATCTACCAAATTATCTATCATTTTTTAAACAAAACAGATTATTCAAGACCCATTTATGTTCACAGTGGAGACGTTTTTTTACTTTAAGTTCCACTTGGACAAGGGCTGTAGAATGGGCCTCATTCTCTAAATGTAGGAAATCTTGACTGACAATTGGAGCTGGGCTATTTGGCCAGATTACCTCATCCATTTCTGCTTTTGTTGACGGCTGTATGATGGTCAGCTTGGTGGAAAAAAAACCCAAGAGAATGCTGTTGTCTGTCATATTTATGCTACTAATTGCATTCTGTAATGGGTCATATTATATTAGATGTTTTAACTGTTGCACTTATCTAAAGACTTACTGTTCTCCTACAAAAGGAGAACAATATTTTTTTAATGTTGCCTTAGAAGTGATGGTCAATGACATATATTGAAAATTTCTCTTAGAAAATAATTAAAAGCAAATTACAGCACGTCACTGCTTTTTTCACTTGTTGCTATGAATCTATATACGAACCAGTTCTGCAGAACTCTCCTTCCCAGCCTTGATTACAGCAGCATTTTCCTGTGGGAGTGCAGTGCCCGTTCCGACAATGCCTTGAGCATTCAGACGTCAGTATTTGTGCAGACTGGGCTGTTCTTTTGCATTCTTCAGGGACTAAAGGCCTGAATAAAAATAGACAAACCAAGCAGACAGTTAAAAGTTGGGGTCAAGGAGAAAAACTTTGTTTTTTTAGTAAAGACCTGATTCTCTTTTTTGGTGTTACCGGTGGGAGAAACCTGTGTTCTGAAAGGATTGCTTTTTTTCTAACACCAATAGGCATAGAGATTATTTGTTACATTACAGAAAAATACAGTGTGATTTGCTATTCTTTTATATAACTGCCTTCAGAGATCTTCTACTAGATTAAATAATAGTCCTTGAGAATTCTTGAAGCTTGAGCCTGGCAAAGCCAGCTTGCTGAAGAGCTTATCACAGGCAGCGTGTATCTCTAGATATATTAGACATGCTAAATTCTACCGATTGTGTGGCTTGTCTTCAGAGAGCACAAATAGTCATATAATTCAGTCCAGAATCCAATGGTGTCTTTTTGTTTTTCTAGCTGATCTGTAGTTCCAGTTGCATGCTGGGGAGAGTAATCTGAACAGCAAGTTTTATGTCACGCATTATGACATGCATAATAATTTTGTGGAAGTATTGCCTCTGTCTACAAATTCAATTTGACATTACAGATTTTTTATTTCCATATTTTTGTGAAATCATATTTGGATTATGCATTCTGGGTGCTTATTTAAGCTTCTGAACATCAGGAAAGTCTTTTTCACTATGAGGGTGACTGAGCACTAGCACAAGTTGCCCAGAGAGGTTGTGGAGTCTCCATCCTTGGAGACATTCAGAAGCTGTCTGGACACGGTCCTGGGCGACTGGCTGTAGGTGGCCTTGCTTGAGCAGGAGGTTTGGACCAGGTGACCTCCAGAGGTCCCTTCCAACCTGGGCATTCTGTGATTGATTCTGTGAAATGTATGCATGAAGGAAATTCTAATTCAGCTGACTTAAAATATTTCTGATACTGCTTTTTTATTGGGCTTCTTGGTGTCAAGTCTTATGTGATGCATTTTTTTCTGTCAGTCTCTACAAAATATTTTGCATGTCCAGTAGCCTTTTTAATTTACAAAAGCAGAACATTATCTTCCTTGACAAATAAGGAACTGTAGTGTTCCTTCTGTAGCGTTAAATATGTAAAACGCTTCGGTGTTTTATGTAAGCCTTTCACTTAATCATGCCCTAACTGTTGATATGACTTCCAAAACTTTTTTAGATATTCATTAGTTGTTTTTTGTGGTTTTTTTTTTTAAATTTAGCTGTATGTCCTCATGCTGACCACTTATTTTATTTGCTGTCTGAGTTCAGCAGCTGGAGACTGACAGGATCATTACAAGGCTACAGGTTGCCAGTACAGGTACCATGTCTTGTTTGTGCTGGGGGTTTGACTGCACAGGAATAAGTTGAGAAAAGAATGTCAGGATTTTCCAGGAGATCTAAACAAGTAATTGAATGGGAGTGTAATGGCAAATTAAGTTAATTAGTGGCAAATACAACATTATTCATTCTCAAGGAAATAGCTTGAACTACTGCCATATGTTCCTAAGCTTGAAATTTGCAGGACAAAGATTCTAATAGTTTTGTGGAAACCTTGGCTAAGTGTCCAGCTGCAATCCAAACAAACCAAAACAAAATCGTGTGAGACGGAATAGAATAGAATAGAATAGAATAGAATAGAATAGAATAGAACAGAACCGAACCGAACCGAACCTTGTTCATTATACTGACACAGTATTAAAACCCCAATAATATGCAAATAGCTGGAATGGTAACTTGTGCAGTGATTGTCCTGTCAAATATTAAAATCCTAGATTGATACTCCTATGTGGAGAAGAGCCTAGTCTTTGGAGCCTGAGAAAGAAGGGGTATGATGGAGGTGCGGAAAGCAGTGGCAGAAAAAAAGAGGAGCAAAATTGGGCATTCTTGTTTGTCTCCCATTTCAACATCAGAAGAAGTATCGAGGGAAAAAATTAAGAAAATAAAATTAACCAGCTGAACTCATGGCTTCTAAGATATCAATGAAGCCCATGTTCTAGTGGGATTTTAAAAAGATATTTCTATGCACAATGGAGCTATTCAAAGTAATATTAGATAGGGTAAAAATAATTTTTAAGAAAAATAAGCACTCATACCTAATGTCACAGAAGTCCCTCACTAGCTGACTAGGCTTACATTTCCCTCCCACCCCCCCGCATTTTGGCATGCAGCTTGTTAATGGTACATTACAGGCCTTCTTGCATTTTTCTTTGAAACGGAGTAATAGAGTACAGGCTCACTGGTTTGTTTCACCGTAGCACTTTCTCTGCTCAGTCTTAATTGCTACCATGATTATTTAAACATCCGTACAGAAGAACTGGTTCCCCAAAGATGTTAAGGACAGAAAGAACGTGTAGATGCATCTCTAGTGTAGCACCAAGTTCTGATTTCCAAAGCTCTTCTGAGAATCAGACTTAACGTCCTGCATTATTTAAGGGTTTGGAAACATGTTTTGACACCTTTTGTGCAGCATATTTGAAACCCTTTCAGGTTTTGTATTTATGTATTTCCACAGCTGTCTTTTAAATATAAGGCATTATTTTTTTGACCTGTAAGGAATTCCAGTTCTGTAGTATTGAGTGCATTACATATGATCTGGTTAAGAAAGTTCCTACATGTAAAAATTATATGCAAGATTCAGAGGCAATGCTAGTTTGGAAACAGCTCTACCAAATTATATGATTTTCAGTGGAGACTTGTTTAGATTTAAAGTAAAAAGGTCTGTGTTCTAATTCCTATCTCTAGGAAAAAAAATACAAATATCTACATTTGAGTAGATTTCTCTATAGCCAGCTCCATAGAAGACAACATTCTTTCTGCATGTGTTAAAGTGCATTTCTTTCAAGTTACTTTAAGTGGGAGTCTTCTCTTTTTCTTGCTCAAACACAAGTAAGAGTACTCTGTTTAGTGGGAAGCATAACCTCAGGCTTCTGGAGCATCTCTTGGAAAAGAGCTCCAGTGGCATATCTTTAGTGAAGAATGACCTTATAAGTCACAGAGGTATTTTATTTGTGAAGATAATGATTTATCTTATTAATAGATATAAATTATTTATCTATGATAGTCCTGGAGTATATAGGGTTTTTTTTATTTGCATTTAATTAGGGAGGCAGAAATCATACCTTTTTGTTTCCAGCAAAGCATGGCCGGTCACTTTATGATTTAAAGTTTTCTAGCGCTCTCGGTACTTGTGAATATAACCTTGCCTTTTATTCTACCATCAATCAATAACTTGCACTCATCAGCCTCGGATAATATTTATTAATGGTGGGGTGGAGTAGAAACAAAGATGGAAAAAATTCTGGCTGGCAGAGTGCCTTAGGAGAAGAGGAATACAAATGCAGCTGCAGCAGAATCCTTCTGGTGTGTGAGAAGAATTGCTGGTTTTCCTGAGTCGTACTACGGGAAAAGCCACGCTTCTTTCTCAGGGTTCGACTGCCGTTACGGGGCCAACACGTATCGAGGGAAAGTCTCTGCCCCACAACACTCACACAATGCATCCTTTAGGCTTTAAAGG
Organism: Tringa tobata; assembly: GCA_033628505.1. Classification (NCBI taxonomy): domain Eukaryota; kingdom Metazoa; phylum Chordata; class Aves; order Charadriiformes; family Scolopacidae; genus Tringa; species Tringa tobata. Next base: position 1,535,266 of record JAHREE010000567.1, read on the forward strand.
GGTGGAAATTTTCAGGCTCAGCATAAGTTGAACGGAATCTCACAAAGATAACATAAGTCTTGAAGCTGACTGTTGGGACTTGATCTTTCCAGCACTTAGACAAGCCTCGATTTTGTTTATATAACTAGTGCTTCGCTGTGTCTCTTGACGTGGAAAATGGAGGGGAATAGATGGAGCCCCACTGCGGGCTAGAGAGAATTTTTTTTCCTTGTCTCCCTCAATCTATAAAACTCTAAAGGGTACAGCTTGCTTACTCTTACAGTAAGCACTACTTGGTCCGCAGAAAGTCAGCCAAAAATGTAGCCGATAATGACTATTTATATGGACTGTACAATTCTAGTTATCTTAAAGAGCTGTTCATATATACAGTACAGTACAGTATATCTTGCTTGTTAAAACATGCTTTCATGAAACTGTGTAACAACTCTAAATGTATGGAACATGGAGGGAAAGTTGTACTGGGGCTGGGGCCCTCGCTGGGTCCCGTCGCTGACGTGTGCAGTGAACTGGGAATTCTTGACTGTGCGTTGTGTAAAATCATTTTTGCTGCATTACTGTAGCTAGTACAAGAAAGCAGCCTCTGCTGTTAGTTTAGAGGCGTATAACAGTCTAGCAGGCTTTAACAGGTTAAAACTCCTCCTGGAATTGCTTAGGATTTCATGCTTTCTTTAGTGCATCTCTTCACCGTTCCACTAAACGCACAGAGTGATTTAGTTGCTCTAAGCGCTAGCCTGTAACTCGGACATACACAGATCAATGCAAATGGAGGGTCAAATTCAGCAGTAATACAATGGTACTGAACCGAAAACAATTCCTCCCTCGTGCCTTTGACACAATATCAAAAATCTCTACTTTCCCACTAAAGTGAGAAAAAAACCCAGACAAAATTCCCGGATGTTCAAATTCAAACAAGAGACGTGGCCGTAGAAATCGTGATTGGGGTACAAAATATACCAAAAGAATGTTATGTTTCAATTTACTGCACACAAGATATGTGGTATTAGAATGATGCTGAAGTGTATCACCAGAACTTATGCAGTAAGTTGTTTGGCTTTTTTTCCTTTATAAGGGAAAATGTCAAGAAAATATAATTTTGTTTCATACTTGTCATAGAGTAAATTTACTAGTTGTCATAGAATAAATATAACATCTCTTCAGGTACAGCTTCTAAAATTAAAAAGTATACCTTTAGTCCTGGGAGAGATGCCAAAAGCTCGTTAGTTGTCTCCAGATTTACTGCATGGGAATAATGTGGAAAAAACTCACGGCTTTTAAGATTTAAACTCAGCAGCATATCAAATTTATTCTTATATGGTATACTTGTTCATGACCTCTAGTCTTAAGAAATTCTGTCATGTTTGAAAACTACTCCCTAGTGAAGCCTGTATCGATGTTAATAGCTAAGAGGTCAATGCAACTGCTAAACAGTTTGTATTACTGTCAGGGTGGTCATGAAAACAACACCTGCTGCATGAGCACTTGGCAGCTGGGTCAACAGGCACTGTGGGAATTTATCAATTTAGGGGGCCACTTGCATAACACTTTGACTGATGAATTGGGAAAGACTGGCTTACTGGGCTAAAGCTGCTCTATTATGTATGACTTTCTTTAGGATGGCAGAGGCTTCCTGCAGGCTCCAGAAAATAAGCAAAAGATAAACTGAGCTGTTTTTTCCTTATAAAGCGATAAAAAGTGAGAAGTCCTTAATCGCCAACGTTAGAAAGACTAAAAAAAAGGCAAAAAAATCCCAAACCAAAACAAAAACTTTTACAGTCAGTGAGCTGTGATGTGATTGAAAAAAATCTTTAAGTTTTTCCATCGTGGTTACAAAGGAGTTTTTGTGAAGTACTTCTGTAAAGTGAAACTCTCTGGACTGGTATTCGCAAAAAGCTCTAATTTCTCTTTAGTGTCTCCTATGGGAATAGTAACTGCATGTGGGTTGGTAAATGAGATAAGAATTTTGCATGCTCCGGCTAAACTAAACATAATTAGACATTAATTCTGGCTTTCCATTCCCTCAAATGACTTAAGGGATAGTAACTTTCTGAACAGAAAGAAATCATATGGCCCACCTGGGTTGGTGGGAGCATTCACCACCAAATTTGGCTCATTCTACACAGAATTTCCAGTAGTAGCTTCAGAGTATATCTATAGCCCATCAGAACTGAGTATCTTGATGCAGATTAGTCTAATACCGTATGTTTCCGAGTTTCTATTTACATAGTAATTAAAGTCTTCAAGAGCACTACACATTCATAAATGCTGTTCTATCATCCCATCAAGCACTCATATTAAAAAATAAAATCACCAATGTTTTTGTAAAGAGCCCGAACAAAAGTCAAGATGAGGTATGACCTAGATATTGTCCCTTAGTGTTTGAAATCAGTCTGTTTGGAAATACTCTCCGATAGCGGAAATCCCAGAAGGTGATGATGGAAAGGATGATAAGCGGAATTGCATACCCTGGAGGGGCACGAAAGAGGAGTGAGATGGTTTGAATCAAGTTCAAGTTTCAATCCAACGGAAAGCAGCTATTCTGGCTGTTGATATGAAACATATTGAAATCCAGATCTATAAGGTGTTAAAAGGAGAGGAAGAGGAAGTCTTCTTACATGTGCAAAGACACTTAAGCTCTGCCCTCTTCCGTAAAAATCACCTGCTGGCTCCAGTGAGCCATCCTGGGCAAAAGAATTATTCATGCCTTTCGGAATCATGGCATCCACAGTGGCAAATGCTTAAAATTTCATAGGGGAAACAGCACTGCGTGACTGCCCTATACATTTTTCTGGGTTTAGTCTTATCTTTTAAATGGAAATCTTTTGTGTTGTACGTCAGTTTGAGTACTGTCCTTGAATCTCATTTTATCTATATTTTGCTTAGAGATAAAAATGATCACAATAAAAATATTCTAAAAGAAGACTTACAAAGCCCTGTTATGGCTGTTCTGCCAACGCTTATTTTCTTACTTCTTGGTCTGTCCCTGTCTACGGTTTTCAAAGAGCAGCTAGTAATAATGTTTAAATTACAGCTGATATGAACTTATCAACACATCTTTCTTATTTAAATATGCATTTTTAATACTGCCCACAGATTATTTCCTCCTCTCATCATGTTTGAAAATTATTACTTTTTTCTAATGGATTTGTCTCATATTTTCTCTATTATTGACTAACCAGAATATTTGGACGTATACACATTTTCTATATCACCGTTTATCTAGTTATTTTTCCTGTGCACTCATCAATGTTTTTGTGGCTGATATTAGTATGTATTTGTGGGAACAGAAAGCAAGACTGAAAAAATAGAAAGTAAAAAAATAGAAAAAGAAATGTTTTCTTTTTTGGTCACAAAGTCGATTTATAAAATGCTAGTATTTGCATTGGTCTTCAGGACATCTAGCTAACCCTACCTTTTATTTGAGAAGTATGTAAGCCTTTCTCCTTATACTTTCTCATTAGTTCCTAACCCTGGAAAGTAGTTTACTTGTGATAATATTTTTTGGATTATATATTTTTTATATTATATTTTGGATATATTTTTCAGAGACACAGCTTTAACTTAAGAAATTCTTCTTTTGTCTACTAGTTTAACTAATTTACCTAGTGCTGGTTTTATGTGTTTGTAGTTCTTAGGGTTTCCCACATCCCCTCCAATCTCAAAACTAAACATGCTATTACCTACACTCTCCACTCTACTTGATTTTGGTAAAAGGCAGATCTGTGTATTTTGCAGCACCTTGCACACTTGGTATTTACATTCATTTGTAACTTTTCTGTTTCTGATTTATCACTTCATTGTCTAAGAGCTCCCAAGTACTAATGTATCTTTATACCAACCTTGTTACAAAGAGAAGGATTATTTTATTCTGGGCTTTAATGGGACGCTATTTAGTTATTGACAACAAGTATTTGGAGGAACCGAGCAAAAGTTGCCTGTGGTACCTTGAGTTCTGTGTTTCAAACTGCCCTGATGATGGAGGGATTCAGAACCTCTGTGTTGATCATATTTATCAATTCATCAGTTTAACACCTCATTTTTATTGCATGTAAAAGATTGGTTTAGGATGGGACTTTCCCATTGCTGACTACTGAGGACTAATACAAAGGGTTCTCTGGATTACCCTGATCCTCTGAGCTTCTAATGTTTTCACCCGCCCACTTCTTTTGAATTTTCTTCAACTGCTAGCAATAGCCAAGTAGAAGGTTTCTTTCTTAAGCTATATTTGAGACAAGGAAATCAGGGTCATGATTATGTTTGAGAGCACTTTGACTATGCAGTAGTTTTCTACAAAGATCAAAAGAATTAAAATCCTGCCATCTTAATTTAACATTCGTTATTTAGAATGAAAGAATAATTTCATAAGCTTGCAGCAGTGTACAAATGACCACTAGCAGAAGAAGACTGGTTTTTGCATGAAGTTATTTAGTTCCAGCAAGGGGCTACCACAAGGAATGATAATTTTGTTCTTTGACACAGCCCCATAATTGGAAGGCTCTCTGCAAATTGATTAGTCTGCCAGGGGCCATCTCTCACAGGGTTTTGTTACTAAGTAATTAATTTCTAAGACGTGACAAATCAATACTTTGATGACTTTATTAATATCTGATGCTCATAGCCCACCTGTAGCATCTTTATTTTGTGTTCTAGAAAGCTTATTGTGCTAGGGTTTACACCCGTAACTGATGTATTTCTACGGCACGTATCAAGGGGGAGACATTAAAAGGAGCAACAAAATATTAGTATGCAAAATAATTTGGCATGTGAATAACAATTAATAATTTGTTAATAAAGCTTTGCATGAAAGTTTGCCAAATCCGTGGAATTTTAAAATTGTTTACATGTGTAATGTGAAATTAGCATGAACTGGTAACAAGAGCTGCAATGCTCCTTTGTGGAAGTAACTCATTATTTTTAACTTAAAAGCCTGTGATGGTGTGAGACTGAAAACAACAAAACTCAAAACTTTGCCGGAATGAAAATTACCCCATGTTCCTAGAAAGCGTTACCAAAAAACTATATCCCTTCGCCACAGTCTGTTTAATTTCAACTGCGTGCCAATTTACAAAAGTATTTTATAGTTTTCTGGTTACTTTCACCAGTAACCAAATGCAGTCTTGACCCTTTTCCATACTTGAAAACAGCCAACCGTGAGCGCAGCAATGGGAGGTCTGGCCTTTCAGGTATGTCAGCTGAAGACCACCCTACTGGAAGAGGCAACAAGAACAAAAAGCCGAGGTCAAACAAGGCAGCCCCATGTAATTAGATACTAATAGTGGATTTAGGGTGTAAAATTCACTTAAAACCATACACCAACAGACTAAACAATCCCAGTAAGAATGGCAAGTTTTGTTCTAAAAAAAAATGTTTTTAATACCAGAAAGCATAAATAAAACATACGTAATAACCTTGACTGACAGACTGCACTAACCTGCAGTAACATCTGCTTCTAAATTATTTGTTATAGGTTTGGGATAATATAATTATAAAACACTGAAACTCTACTGTAACTTACAGCACAATGTGCCTCCAATTTAATGAATTTATTATTGAATTAACTTGTTGCCTTGTTGTCCTAATAATGATTTTTAGAATTTAAATTCTGACAAGAAAATAAATTCCTCTCTTAAGTAGCCGACAGCAAAACCAAAAATGTACTCCTGACTGTATGTGATGCTAATGGGGAAACATGCTGAAGTAGCTGCTGAACAAACAGGCAGTTGCTCTTGCAGGGTATGATGGGGTCAAAGTAATTACTACGACAAACTTCATTTCTGTTGGCCTTTTCATTTTGTGTTAATTGCTGGTGCTTTTGCAGGGTGGATGTGGTACCTTTACACGCCACAGACTTGTTCTGATAAAGCAGCAAGATCTGTCATGAAGAAAATGCTATTTCTCCAGCTGAAGTGAGTACCTGCTAGTCATCTTCTCTTACTGTTGCTGGGGCCCCTGGGTCACGTTGAGGACTTGCTTTTTGCAGTCCTTCCAGATTCCCTAATATTTTCATAGTTCTAGCTGCTCTGCAAAGAACTGAAAGTGATCGCATCTCAAGAAACTCTGGGTTTGAGAATTTTCATTTATCCTCACTTTACAACTCGTAAATTAGTCTAAATAATTAAACCAATCACATTAATTCTGTGTATCATAAATCATTTGAGTGGGATTTATAAGCCTTTTGGAAACAGCGCTTTAAGAACTGTGAAAGAATTCAGTGTATTTTTGGCGCACAGTCCAAGGACAGAAGGTTTCCTTTCTTGGTGCTCCAAACCTCCCCAGGAAGAGACAAGTAAATGCAGGGGTATGGAAGGATGTTGAGAACTAGTAAATAGTGACACTCACTGAGGATTCAGCCCTCTGTATTATTCTGTTTGTGGTACATCCTGTACAACAGAAGAGATGTGTGGGAGAGACTGAATGTGTCCCTTGGAGCGAGCTTGTGGCAAAACCCAAACTGAGGAAGTGAGACTGGAACTGACCCAGGATGGCTTGTCCACTGGCTAGTACTGTCAAATTATTTTCTGTAGTAGCTTTTCAGTGCACAGAGTAGGTATCACCAGCCAGTACTAACCTTTTGAGCCAGCTCCCATTGTGCACTGTCCCACCGCAGGGGCAGGTAAGGAAGCCGTAACACTGGGGAGAATTCCAGCATCTGCCTTCCCTTGATGCTGCGTAACCTCTGTGGTACTTACAAGTCATTGGGCTTCAGAACTACCAGGAGCATCTTTTACCTGTACTGGTCCATATGGTTCCACATCAAGTATGCCTACACTTCTATGGAAACATGCAGGGATGTGAATCTAGGTGGAAAAGCGGGCAGCACTTAGCATAATGTCGAAGAGTAAAGATTTCCAGAAGTCAGTGTTGGTTATACCTCTGTTGTTCTGACATTCGTTTTCTATCAGACAGTGGTTACTTTTAGTGAATCTATTCTGCTTGCTGCCGATGTACATTTGCTTTTAGGAAGACCTCCACATTGAGAATTTACCTTCTTATTGAATGTCAGTATGGCGTAATTCAGCTACCTGGAAAGAACTACATTTATCTTTTGGTTTTTAACCTGTTGAAGGAAAGACTGATCTTACTGAGAAATGCTATGCTCACCTTTTTGGGTCAATGATCTTGTAGAGTTTTCCACTGTGAGGCTGTGTCATACTTTTACTGCTTGATAGTATGTAAATCTCACCTGTTGAAGAAACCGGTGCAATAAATTAGTTTTCCTTTTCAAAGATGTCAAAAAACGTGACTTTTGTGATCTAGCTGTATTTGCACGATGAGGTTAAAAAAGCTTCAGAAGAAACATTCATCACTGAAATATCTAACAGAATCATTGCTATTTGAAAATTTAAATAAGCACTTTCCCCAAATTGATGCCAAAATGTGAAAGATACTTTATCATGAATGTTTTTTGTTTCATACTGTATAGAATTGGTTAAAAGCAATAGAATTGGGGAGGGAGAAGAGGGGGATTAGTCTACTCATGCAGTATCTTTTCCTATTAGGTCTGTAATGTTGGGGATAAAAGCAAGTACATGACACAACGTGTCACAGTGAGTGACACAGTTCACAGAAGGTGAGAGACAGTAAGGACCTTTGCCCTTCCAACAACCCATTCTCTTCTTGGTTCTTACAAGACTGATAAGGTAAGCTGAGAGCAGTGTAAAAAGCTTTGGCAAAGGAAAGACAGTTTTTAGATTTCTTCTTTTTAAACATTTACTAAAATTTTGAGTAGTTCAGCAGACATTACCGATAAGGCTTATGATTTAATAACATAATTTTTTTCTATTTACCTAATTCGTCTTCACCAAATCCCAAGACAGGGCCTGAAAAGAAACCTCTACATGAACCAGTGTTGCCAAGACAGAGGGGTTTCTCTTGCCACTGTTTGGTTGCAGGACTCTGTTGCAGTGTTAAAAAATTTCTATATCCAAAAACACATAAAGCAAATTGTTATATTACATTTTGAATAGAGAGTTTTCACTGTCCAGATAAATAAGTAAACACTTGCTGCAAGTAGCTCCATAGATATCTCTGTGCAGTTCATCATCTTATGATTTCCTGCCTGTCATTCAGGCATTTCCCTTCCTGTCATTCAAACATTGCAAAATTGGGTTCAATCTATACTATATAGCCATTTGTGAATACTGAGCTATTTGGCACAGGAAAACTATGCCCATTCATTAATAAAAAGAAATCATTTTGCTCCGTCAGTATTGTTTCCATAAAACCCCAAAAGTTGTAAAAACCTTACCAGTTAGACCTGTTTGGGAAACAGTTCCATGATTAACATTTATTCCCATTATAAGGTAAGTGATGCATGCAAGTGTTTGTAGAACTAAAATCTTAAGAGTGCCGTGATGTGTCTCCGTCTACTTTATTCCAGGGATCAGATATGTTAGACACATTGCCATTCCTCAGAATGCTGTGCTATTTTATTTCCAAATCTGGAATTTAATCTGCATTGTCACACCTCTAAATTAGCAGAGCGACACGCTATACAAGACCGTTGGTGTTCCTTTATACAGGTAGCTTAATGACTAAATATACCCTATATGCATTTTTGTTTAAGAGTGAGTTATAAGAAACCTACCCGTTGCGGTCTCCAAACACGTAACTTCCATAGAGTCTCTCAGACTGGCAGCCTCGGTAGACAAATCCACCAACCAAGGATCCACTGCTGAACGGTTTGAATTCTAAAAGTGAAGGCTCGCTTTCTAAAAAGGAACTACCGTAGCATTAGATCATATGCAGTTTCATATTTTGATTCACATTTATGAAAATGTTATTACTTTAAGAAAAGAGGTTAACTCCATTTAAACATTCCGCAAAATTCAAGATGTACTGCAGGAAATGAAACATTAAAAAAATCGAAAAATTACAACAAAAGCTGTTTGTGAAACAATCAGTTAGGGATTTAGATAGGAGAGGCTATAATTGCTTTCTTCCATGTGCACAGGCTGGAAGAATAAAACTCTAGAAGGATTAGGTTGGATTTTCATTGAGGTTGATGTGATTACTGCTATTAACTTTTACGCGTCAATACAGTCTGCAGAATGGCCCTCCTGAACTTCAGGAATACAATGAAACCCCCTTCACTGAAAAGTCCTTCCAGTATCTAAGAGCAGAAATTCCAGTGATTTTCAGCAGAACTTGCTTTCAAAGCTTTTCAATGGTTTGAGAAACTCTTTCAAAATCAGAGTTTTAAGCATTGTATATGTGTTACATCCCATGAAACCCTAGTATTGCTGGCCATAGATCCTTGTGGTAATTTATTTTATGCTGCTGTTGTAATTGCAGTTCCTACACATATTTTTTTTTTTACAAAACTGCAGAGTTCAGTCATATCAAATAATGTCTTCAAGGAAGTTTCAGTGTAAGTGCTCCTATTCATGCAATCAAATACTGCTTAGGGTAAATAGAGGCTCAACTTGACACGCTAACTGCATAATTTTAAATTAAAGCCACTGTCAACATACCTGTTTTTTAATAGGAAGTTTTTTTTTTTTAAGTCAGAGGGCTATCTGCAAGTCTCTGATAAACGAATTTCCCAGATTATGCTACAAGAGTAAGAGCTGAAAATTTATGTGGGAGAAAAGGATGCTGAGCTCTCTTTATTGAAGCAATTGACCCATGGCCTAGTACTAATATTGGCAAGATGTTCTGGATAGACACAATATTGCTTAGTTTACTCTGCAATAGAGATGCAGTCAAAATTCCATTGGAGCAGTGGTTTACCAAATATTATTCTTTGGTTTGGCTTTTATAAAATGAACACAGAAAATACATGCAATAACTAAAGTAGGACAATTGCATTACACTATTGTACTAGCCAGCACAGCTGCTTTGCTTTTAAGTAAAGTACAGGTTGGAGAAGTAGGGTTGTGAATAAAATCAGAAAACGCCACGTTCCAGGAGACAGACCGGTTTTTGATGTCTTTACACACCTTTGGCTTTTATCACCTTTTACCACCATGAATTTACAAGCTGTTAAATGGTCAACTAAGGCAAATGATAGCTCAGAGTAACTGTCACCCGGCTTGCCTGAACTAGGAAGAGATCTCGGTGAGCATCAGAGTTAAACATTAAACTAAAATTGTGATTGACAAGCATACTGATTCAGAGAGCACATGAAACACTTCCAAATTTTAAGTCCCTAATTGAGTATGTTTATCTTTTTGCAATCTCATCTAAACTAGTTGTTTATTATGAAGTAGTAGCATAGTGCATTTTTCTACGTTTTTAATTTTCAGTAAAATTTAAACAGAGCTCAGTCATTTCCCTGTTTGGTTGTGGTCTGTTGTTGTCCATTTCACTTTTTCCATTACAGGAGGCACATTACGTGAGGTCTCCATTCTGTATCTTAAAAGGTTATTTGTGAATGACTAAGAATACATTTTCATCACTTCCTGATATTCCAAAATCTTTTGTTTATGTGAGATCTTTGACAGACTAGCAAGTGGCATATTTCTTAAATCTTATTTACACGATATTCTACACCAACAAGAACAAAGTTGAGCCATTTAAGTTTTGTTTTGTCTTGTATCTTTTATCTGCTTGTACCATACTTTTAATAAGTTCTGTCTTTTGTAGGTTACCTATCCTATCTATGCAGCAAGTTACCTATCATGCCCTGTGCCGTCAGTCCCTTATCTACTTTTTTCTGCTTTCTAGTTATTATTCCATGGGCATAAAATAAACCCCAACTGTTCCCAGTAGCTTTACCCTCGCTGGAACTTACCATAGTCTTTACCCTTTATTATTTGTAAGATTCTTGCTGAAGATCTGTTCTTTCCATTGGAATCTGAGCAAAGTATAGTTAAATTGATGTTTACATCTGTTGGGTGGCGGTCCACAGCACACCTGTAAAACAAAAAATATGAGAAAATCTGTGAGATAAGCTCATAATGAATGATCCTCTATCAATAGTATGAAGCATCACATTTTGCAGGATTATCGTTTCTTTGTGGTGCCCACTCATTTGAGGGACCTATTTCATACTGAGCCAAAACATCTGAGAAGTATGTCAGATTTGTATATAAGAGATAATATACCTTTCCCATCCCTGCACCATTTTTTATGTAATGTGAAGTAAAACTATTTTCTCCTAGTGATAAAATGTACTCTGCTCAAGAGCACCTGAAATGAACAGTGCTTTAACCAAGCTAAGTGAGTCGACTTATATGGTGTAGGAATTTGGCCTGTTAAAAAGTCCGAGAATCAACTCCTTATCTGAACAACTTGACTTTCTGAATTTTTTCAAACCATGACTTTAAATGTCACTTCAGTTCTACCACCCACCTAATTTGCTGAATTATGTTTTGTTTAGTTAAAGCATTGTTCTTCTCCTTGTTATTGTTTAGATATCACCAGATGTTCTCATTTGTTTTCCATGTGCCTTATTTTTTCTCAATCAAGATTCTACTGCTCTAATTTCTCAGATTCCCATCTCAGCTGCATTTTACCCACTCTCTGCTTTAAGTTCTTTTCTTTCATAAAGGTAATAATTTTATTATTCCTTAAAACCAAAAATCCTGTACTTATTTTCTGTCATTTCAGTCTTGACTTGCAATAGTCGTGAATTCTCTTCTCCTTACCCTTTGCTGGGGAAGTTTCTGACTGGGACACATTTGTGCAGGTGGAGGAGTGGAAGTTTTAAAAAGTTCACTAGTGTTTTTATTACTAAAATTTTATTATCTGACTGTATAGAAGATTTCCGGTTGATAACAGTATCTGCTCCAGAGTAATTCAGTTTAACTGTAACTTACTTACCGGCCTGGATTGTGGAGTCCATGTGCAAAAATCTCAGGAGGTTGGTTTGTGCTATTAAAATGTGGGTTGCTCCGTGGTATGGAATAGGGGACGTTGCACAGGTCAGTATTTACGTCGAGGCGCAATACAGAACCTGTAAAATCACTGAGAAAGTTGGAAGATAAAATAATTGGTTTTTAAAAGTATTTTAGTGGTAGGTTTAATCCATATGATACTGCAGTGAAACAGCAAAATAAACCACCTACTTTACTGAATAATCACATCTAGATAGGTTTTATGGTACATGCAAGTCCAAAGAATAGTAGCAGAACCTATCAGAGATTCAGTTTGGCCATTATGTTGCCTTGTTATGTGCATACTGGAAAGCCTCTGACAATGCTGTTGGGAAGCAATTAGAAAATAAGAGCAACTTTCCATAAATCATCATTGTTTTATCGCTTCAAATATAAGGCTGTTAACTCTTTTATACTGTACCTCCTGTAGGGTAACTATGGATATAATCACCATGTAGTTGCATAGTGCTTTTTGCTAACACCTTGAATACTGCTCTTAAATTCAATGGTATCTAGTCACAGTACAATACAAAGATTATTTATACATTATTAAAAGCAAAAAAGAAAAGAAAGTAATTGTATTGGTTGAATGGAGATGTTGGTATTAGTGAAATGTTTAGCCTTACACTCGTGATTATGATGGAGGAAGGGAGAAGGACAAGAATGTAGAAGAAGAGCATGAAAACTCTTCTTACAAACATGAATAGATGTGATATTTTAAATTGATTCCTTCCTGTCTTTCTTCATCATTAATCTGTTTCAGTCTCCCCTTGTTTTATGTTAATTTAAAACCAAGTATTAGAATTGCTCTCTGGTCTGGGTTTCACGTATGTCCTCACTGCAAAGGGCAGGAGCACCTGTGGCTCTGCTGAGCCAAAGCTGCCTTTGAGCATCAAAACTCCTTTTAGGTCTGTAAAAGCTCAGTACCAAACTTTCTCTAAATTAAGGTAAATGTTGCAGCTCTAACTGAGCATAATGAAACAGAGGGAAAAGGCAGGTTGAGAACATTGTACAGGTAGAACCAAAGCAGGATTGCTCCATATGTTCTCTAGGCATTTTCCTAAGTGATACAGTGTTGTTATTGACTCTGGTCTGTGTAGACACTTTTTTAGGATGTTTGCTCAATAAATTGCCTTCTTCATGGAATAATAGTTTGGAACAAAGAAGTCTAACCTGTGCTTAAATACAATTGCATATACTGGTGAGGGCTCCAATATTTAAATGGTTTGGTAGCACACAATTACAAGAAGATGTATTTAAGCAGCAAGACTGTTCTGAAAATCAGCAGTTTGCTAAACCCAGGCACTGAAACTAGAGGAAATAGGCAGTAAATGAAGGGGGAGTAAGATTTGTCCTGACAACTGCTGGTCACTTTTGATTCTGACCTCAAATACCAGAAGACAATAAGAGGAGTCTATCCATTGGTAGTTTTTGTACCTTAAACCATCCATCTCCTCCATGTCATCTAGAGTGATCATGCCATCTCCAAGAAAAATGTACAGAAAACCATCTGGGCCAAACAGAAGCTGTCCTCCTAGGTGTTTTCGGTGTAGTTCTGCTACTTCTAAAAAGACTCTTGCTGTTCTCATATCAACTTGGTGTGGATTTTTCCTGCAATATAAAGATATGAACACAGTTTTCACAGTTCGTTATCATTGCTCTTCTTTCTAGAAATAAAATTGAGTCATTCAAATTTTACTTTAAGACGTGGATGTTGTAACTTGAAAAATGTCAAACAATTATTTCTGAGAAATTTCAATTTTCCAGCATTCATAAAAAATATCTTGCTGCCTATGCACAATAAGTAGGAAACAACTATAATTAAAAAATGACAGAATAAATAAAAAAAGTCTTAAAAAGAATAAGCCAGTGTACTTACTGGCGTTCCAGAACTACTGTTTGAAATAAAATCAGCAATATTTTTTTCTGCAAGTGCCCAAGTATACACATTGTAAATCTGATAGTTCATTTTAGAAATGGGAAATATTAAAATGAAAAGATTGCTGAGAAATACAGAATTTGTGAATTTTAGACTTCTACTGATACCTGGATACTGTGTATTCTACAACCCTAAGGATGTGGTCATGAGGTCCAATAGCCCACCGTTCTTGGTTGGTGGTATAAGACACATACAGCTTTCCATTTTTCTTGTAATTGGGATGGAATGCAAGGCTTAACAGTCCTCTTTCATCTCCTCCCTGCAGTCAAATGAAAAACACAAAGAATTGTGAAGTTAATTATGTTCTTTATTGTGTTTCAGCTGGAACCCAAAAAAAAAAAAGTTTCTTTCTTGTGGATAATCTTTGCCCAAACTCTTTTATTTCTTTCCTGACTACTGCACAAAAAGGATTATAAAACATTTCACTTTGGGGAACTCTTTAAGAGTTAGAACAAGACAATTGTCTTATGTAGTTATCTATGCACAAGTCTCTTACGCCACTTTTGTGGAGTGATTTGTGTATGTAATCTTCGGGAAGCCATGAAGACAAGTTTAAGTGCTGTGAAGGATTCTTTGCTGGGTTACTAGGTTGCTTGTAATTCGTAGAAGACAAATAAAAAGGTCTATAATCAGCAGTCACTTCTAATCCAAGTATCCAAAACCTAAAACACAGTGCTGGCTGCCAACTCCCACTGTCTTGGCAATATGTTTAGAAAACAGTTAAATTGCTTGTGTAATATGTAAACCTTTGTTTTACCCTGGAGGCAGCAACATCAGTTGTCACAACTATGGTGGTCTGTTCATCATAGCTAGTATACTGTAGGTAATAAGCAGCCTTGGCCTGTGTGCAGAGAAACCATAGTTTTACATGTGGTCCTTCAATGGAAAGGGTTTTGTTATTTTTTAAAATAAAAATAGAAAAATCTCTGAACAACTTTCTTTTGTTACTATGTTTGTCACAAAGATTAGTACAGTTATATGTTAAGCATCAAATCCACGTAATGTACTGTGACAATGCAAATACCCTGTGTACTGAAATAGAAAGCAATTTTCTCTTTGGCTTCTAAAAATGTATGTAATATTACTATGCCTAAAATTGTATTTGTGTAAATGAAGAATAAACCATAGATTCATTTGTTGCTCTTGAGGTAATGCAAAGGAGAGAAGCTGAGGCATAGAAATAAACAGAGTACGTAATTAACAATTCAAATTCAATTCATATATATGATTATTCACAAGCTGATAGTTGTTTTGGAGTTTAACTCGGGGTTTGCCAGCCTTTCAAACTAAGTGACTGCTGTAGATTCAAGTGCTCCAGCTCTGCACCCATAAGGAGACGACGTTTTGCAACTCTAACCACACCCATGATAACTAATTATGAAATTTTAAATTATAAGCTTTTAAAGTGTATTTGCAATTCAGAGTGATGGATGGGTCTGTCTTCCTGTTGAAAGACGTCCCACAAAAGGCCTAATTGGGAAAGTGCATAGCTTTAATTTATTTTAATTCAACATGATTGCCATACTTCCTTTTTAATCACAACGACCAAAGAGAAACCGGAGTCAGAACTGGAGATGTAAATAGGTCAAGAGATTTCCATACAAAGAGATAAGCACAATGAAATCTGGATCCTGCTAATTTAGAGGCAGCCAAAATTTGCTAGTTTGTTTGCTAGAAAAATTTAGTTTCAGGGGTTTATCAGAGAGGTTAGTTTTGAAAGTCTAGTTAGAGCTGCCAAATCAGTTGCAGTCATCACGGATGAAGGGACTGGTAATCTCACTCCTTCTCCTTTACAAGCCAAAAATAATTCTGCAGCCGAGTCTGAACTGATTGTAGATATTATTGTATGAGTTCCTAAGAGTTTTGACCAAGTTGCTCTGATAAAAGTCTGAAGCAAAGGGAGGAAAATCAGTTGCTTTGGGAACAGTAAGGCATATTTCAGAGATTCCTGATGAATGATTCTGTCTGTTGTGCCCAGACAAAGACAGTCCTCTTTCTTCTCCTGAGAGATGGGTTCAACTCATTTAAGGGCCCAGGAATGTCAATGAATCACACTAGGCCTGCCATTCAAGGTGAGTTATTGAAAGTATTAGTAAGGAAAGATCTTTTTTGTTGTTGTTGTTACTAAGCTGAAGATTTTATTTAGCACTTGATGTCACGGGAGCAGTCTTAGTGTGAAAGTGAAGTTGTTGAAAGCATAAACAGGTGAAAATTAAATTAAGAGCTTTTAAGGAAGTACACACGAAGTAAGAATTTGACAAATGAACGAAGCGCGGGGTCTGCAAGGTAGTAAGTGTGGCAAATTGTATTCATAGCATCAGGCCAGTATTTCTACTAATTGCTGTCTTGTGTGATTCTATTAGACTGCAATATATTACTTACTTTGTTTGTAGGGTTCATCTATTACTTCCTGAAAAGTCACGCTTTCTGTTTTTCAGAGAGCCAGACGTACTTTGTTCTAAAAAGTTTATTACTTTTGCATTTAATAAAAACTTTAGAAATATCCCTCTAAGATACTGACGTTGGAGCAGCATCAAGCCATTAGTTGGCTTGTCGTCAACTAGAAATCCAGCTGAGTTTTTCCATCCTTACTTTTTCTGGTTTTGCAAAACAATTGTTCATGTGTACTTTCAGCTTTATCACTAACTGGCAAACCTGTGGCTTCCAATTAAACCACTGCCACAACTTCCATAGCTTTTGAAATGATCTCTGTGGTGCCTGAAAGTATATAGTTTTCTGTTGTTATCTCTTTTATGTTGTGGGGTAAATGGAGAGATATCCAGCAAAATCCCTTACAAGCAGTCATTTTGGTACTGTCAAACTGAATAATTATCTACCAAATTTCAAAATTTCAGATTTTCCCTGTGGAATAATCCTCACTTTTATTTTTTATCAACGGACTTTTGAGGTCTAACGTGAAACCTGCATCCCAGGCTTTATAGTCTTGTCTTGGAGATACCGTGTGTCAAATAGCTGTATCTTTCTGGCTATCTATCTGGCAGCTTATTAACTTCTTGACATCCTTTTCTTTTCGAGTTTCCCCTTAGATGAAACCAGCACCAACAAACTGTAGATGACATAGTGGCTTGTATGCCATTCTGCACTACACAATTTGATGGAACAACCATTAACATTTGTCAGTTGTATAAGGAAGGGTGAGAAGAATGAGATAAATCTTTGTATTCCTTTGGGATATCTGTTGAAGACAAAGAATGATGGTTGGCTGAAATGAGTGTTAATTACCTAAACATACTGTGGACAGGGGTCAATGTGAAATGTGTATTGTAACTAAACCTGGAAGCTCAGGCTTCCAATGTCTGCCTGTGCAGCTTTTTAGCTTGCACGCTCCCGTCTTCTACCCCGAGTAATTGCATGTTTTGCACTAATCCTACACTTGGTTCAAATTTTCCTGATTTTCCTTGGGCCAGGTTATAGGCTTCAGCTAAGGAGTTCCATGAAATATAAAAAGATTCCTTTAAAAACGGTTTTGTCTAGTTGAGGACCACAAGCAGGAAAATAATTTAATCAGAATTATATTATCTTAAGTCAGAACAAAGCCAAGTAAAGATTAATTGTATGCATTAAAGTGTTTCTTTACTTTCCATTTTTAAATGGTTGGTTAGGTACATTATGTCAGTTCTAAAAGTATATTACACCAGTAAGTGTTCTCAACTGAAATATATTTTTAATGTTTCTTTTTGCATGGTAGTTTCTGCTATAATATATTTAAACCTGTAAAAATCTGAAACAACTGCACAACATGATCCACTTTGTAGTTTGACTAACACCAAAAGGAATAATTATTGAATGTGAATACTGGATTTTTATAGAAAGGTACTATTTTCACATAAGCACTCCTTAGAAGTGGGCTCTACTTTCAATCTCTGTGTTTCCAAATGTACTCTGGTATATCTCTGATATTATATACAGAAGTATCACTATCTTATTACGTATTACACTTTTTCTATAATACAGAAACATATGCTGCTGCAGTTATTTTTAAGACATGCTGCCATTTCATTACGTCAATACACGTGTATTATTTCCTATAGCAAATATAGAGAATTACATGGGAATACCTTAACTAATATTGTTACATATTTCATTTTCAATAAATCATATTGTAAGCATGACCCATAATTATGTAACCTTAGTAGTAATTAATTTTTGTAAGCAAAACCAGACATGACCATTTATTTCCATTACTCTCTGTGGTTTAATAGTAAACAATATAGGTAGCAGATTCCGAGTTTTCCTCTAAAATTGCTTTCACAATTCACTTACTCATATAAAATAATGGTATTTATACTTAACGGCTTTTTTCATCTGGACAATCCCACTCTGATATTGGAAGTGAGTAGCAACCTTTTTTAAAAGTGGCTGTGCTTAAAATAGGTATATTTAATGGTCATTTGTGACTTAAAATATTAACTCTAATGTAATGTCTTTATATAATTTGTTTTCATCTATTATTATAGAGCAAATGCTGAGTAACATGTTGAGGTAGTATGATCACTCTTAATTTAGTTTATTTCCTATGTAATAAATACCATAACTAATATGCATTGCCATGTGTTTGATCTTAAGGAGTTTTACTTGTTAAAAACATGGGGGAAGGGGTCAGGAAACATCTAAAATTTCTTATCAGGCAGTACCATATGAAGGCTTCAGAAAGGGATTTCTAATTAGGAGATCCCAAAAGAATCTGTGCTTATTTGAACCTTCCTTTACCGGATCTTACTGTAGGGCTGCAGATCAATGTCAGGTATTTTTCTCAGCAGGAAGCGTTTGCTTAATCGACATGTTTTGGAAATCTGGCCCCAGCACAGGAGAGAAACTCGACTACAGCAGAAGTAGAAACCAGCAAAAGGTCTGCTGCAAGGGCACACCTTGCCTCTCAAAGCCGCGTTGACAATTTTGAGAAACACAAGGGGGAAGAGCCTCCGACAGGTGAAAGGGGACAACAAGTACCGAACGAGAAAAGCAGAAATTGATTGGGGCTGTAGGTATGGGATAGGAATAGAGCTCCTATAGACCTCTTGGGTGTTGAGAACTCAAGCGCTTTGCTATCTGAACATCTGTGGGGCCTGGGGCCCCTGGCAAGGGAAGAATTTGTAACATAAGACATTTACCTTAGGGAAAAATAATTACACTGATGTCATGGCTCAGTGTAGTAGGCATACTAGACCCTATCTCCAAAGTATTTCCTTTTTGCTGTTCTGCTGCAAAGCTTCATTATTTTTTTTTTCTCATTTATAAAGGGCTTTGCGGTTATCTAAGGACTTTTTAAAAACATTTTCAATATTTTTCACTGATTTAACAAACACCCTATTTTAATACTTCGCTTAAAATTACTGTTAGATACAGGAATGCTTTACAATTAAATTTGTACAGGAAAAATACTTAGAGGGCTACAATCTTACTTGGGATTTAAGCACAAATCCTACTGAAGTTAGAGGTGGTTTTGGTTCAGTTACGTGCAGGGCAGGATTTGGCATCACAAAGTTGTCTGCTCTGATGTTTGCAGTAATATTTAAATGCTGATTTTTTTACAGGACAACTGAACTCACAATAAAATCATGATGTCCTGCTCCTTTAGTGCCCAGTGGGTCAAAAAGTCAGTGAGGTAGTAAGAAGGTGATTCATAGGACCAGCATGGATTTTGAATGGGACTTCTCTGCACTTGGGGAAGAGTCAGAGTACCTATACACATACATATTTATTATGCAGCATAATTTTCCAGCAAAAGAACTCTGGAGTGGTCATAACTTGAGCAGAATAAATGAAAAAGGTTTGAAATCTAAAGAGAGCACTAGAACTTAAAACTAATTCTTTTTTTTTTTTCTTCTTACTTCTGTTGCAGCAAAGACAAAATTTTGATATGGCCTCTACCATTTTTTCTTCTCCTTACCTTTGTAGTCCTTTGAAGATACCAGTCACTAAATGCAGGACCTTTCACTTCTAGTCCTAGTCCTATGTACTTATTTTTTTTTAATTCCTCAACTCCAGATTTTGCTGTTCTGCTGGGCAAGTCTTTAGTTTAATCCAAATGACAATCCTCGTCCCCTGATAATACAATTCTTTCTTCCCTAAAGAAAGTATATGAAACTTACAAATGCAGATACCAACCCAACACAGACCCACAGCTTGCCTCCTTCACACTCGTCTAGTAAGACATGAATCCTGCTTTGACAACTCTCCCAATTATTGGTTAGAAGCAGCTAAAAGCTTTGAGACTGCCAAGAGTCAGCCAATAATTGAGAGGTTCTGGGCAGAGTGACATACGACTGCGAGTGTGCTTGCAAGGAGGTGGCCATGAGCCCATGTGAGGTCTGCATCTGGACTGAGAAACTTTATGTACTGCACTACTTTAGGAGAATTGGAATAACAGAAGACAGTGGAAATCAGTCCCGGAAGAGGGAGATTCAAATAAAGACCAGATGATTATTGCATTCAGTAAAGCTGGCTCAAGGAGGTGTGAATTACACACTTTCCTGCACCACAGAGGCCTCTTGAGCTCTAAGCAGCATTCATCCTCTGGGAACACAGGTGGTGATTCCACCTCTGTCCCCAGCTGGATTTATTTTCAAGGAAGCTTTACATTCCACAAGCAATTCAGTGAGTGGTTCACCAGCGGAGGCCACTAAGGGAAGGTAAAAAATAAGCATGCTCCTTCTTATTTCCCTGGCACGCCTCCACTTTCTGGATTTATTTATTTATTTGGCATATCCTATACTTTTCCTCTTCAGCATTCTTCCACTATGGACTGTCTTCTCCTGACAGCTTTTCAGCTGCATTGGTTCAAGGTGTGTTGTGTGGCAGAATTAGCCTTCTAGTAAAGTGAGAAAGCTTCCTTCAAGTGAACGAGAGTGCCAAGAAATTTACTGACCAGGGAAACCTTTCATTAATAGGGAGAATAGACTTGATGACCTTTGTATTTTTTCCTCCTTCTTTCTGTTGCTTTTAAGCTTTACCCACCTTTCCATGCCACTTCTGTGATAAAGGCAAATTTTAGAGCTCTCTTTCAGGGGGCAGCCCAATAACAGCTCAGATGATACCCCAAAGAGAACAGACTACATGACATTAACATTCACAAATACATGACATGATGATTATAATACATGACATTATGATAACTCATTAGGGATTTACTGTTCTACCAATGCTTTAATTTGATCGTGGTCCCGTCATACAGCTACTCTGGTTTTCTTATACTTTGACTACGTATATAAAACTCATCTTTACTTTTCAGTAGTATTTTTTCATAAAATTTTCCTTTTTCGTAAAATACAGATCTAACGGCAGAGACTTGTCAAAAGAGTTTAAGAATTATAATTTAATATATAAGTTGCTTTTATATGGCGTGACATTTCAGCCAATCACTGCTGCTTTAGTCATTGCAAAAGATAAAAATATGCTATGGAAAAATAAAAATCTTACTATGGTGCAAAGATCTCTCTGGGCTGCTAAATTAAGACTTTTCATAAATGTCCACAAAAAAGTCTACAGCTCTTTAAAATGAGCTGTAAGACTTTTTTTTTTCTGCTGAGAGAGGGAAAAAAAAAGAGGATGTATGGTGACACATAGCAAATTTGACAGTGCTTATGTAAAATGAACCAACCTACAACAAATTCTATACTCCGATAATTGAAAACAAATTCATGCTGTTTTACCGTGACCACTTTATATGGAAATTTAGGGATATAATTCAGAACAGAATAACAGTAATTATCATACTCTCTGCATTAAATTAAAACCAGAAATGTTGATCTGTCTAATTGTAGGCATTAAAAAATAACTAGTTTCAAAAAAGAGAGATGCAAATGGAAAGATGCCCTGATGACATTATTCTGTCTTACCCACAATTCTGCCTTTCTCCTTTGGCTCTCAGTAGTGAACTGGTGTCTATTAAAGCAGATACTTGCTTTTTCTGGTTGCAAGGGGAATGTTACATTCGCATGACCTATGTCTTTAAATATCGTGGGGCAGGGGGGAGAGAGCAGCAAACCAGATCCAGCTTGAAGGAAAAAAAAAACCTACAGATTTCCACTCAGATTGGTCCCCATGTCCTTATGCTAACAGATAGCAAAACTTGCTCAGCAAGTGCTAAAAGTAAGTTGCCAGCAGTCTGCATCTTAAAAAAACCCACAAAAACTCAACCAAAAAAAGGCCAAAAAAAGCACACCTTAAAGATGATACCTTTTGCCAGAGGGTAATTAAGGACTAGAGGCACTTTGTTCAGTCCACACCAAGCATTACTATGGTAATCATTCATATTTGCAACATAACCTAGATTAAACTGTGGGCTTTATGAGCCTGCCTCTGTCACTGTTTTAAGAGAAATTTGAGTTCAGTGGCTTATCAAAATGATACTAATCTTCACTGTGAAATATAAAGGTACCTTCTTCGCTGCAGGTTATTTCTTTAGCACATCTCTAGCTTTAGTTACTAAGGCTCTGAAGGTACTTAGCAAAGGTTGTAAAGAGTTTTCCACTAGATATTTCAATTTGCCTTTTCTTCTTAAGAAACTGGAAAATTCTATTATCTGAATGGGTTTTTGAGGGGACAATTTGAAAAACAGAAGTTCAGGTGACAATAAAAAACACAGGACAGAGACTAGATGCACATGAAAGGTTAAGTGTAATTGATGCTCATATTCCCCTCTTGTCTTGTCTGGGATTCTCTCCTGATGGCAGAGCCACCACGTAGAGCGTGAGGTTTGCCTGCAGGCACCCAAAGATGGGAACACGTCATCGTTTTTCGGTTGCCAAAGAATGTGTGTGCAAATTCTAAAGATAAAGCAAATGCTATTCTGTTCCCTAACATCCAAAGAACTTTCGGACTCTGAAATCTGGATGCACGGAGAGGCATAATTCGGCCTATATTTAGCATCAGCATTCAGCATAGTTTTGATAATGATGTGTCGTATCTTCAAAGCAAATGCTGGTTGCATATGTCGCTGGTTTTCTCAGTAGATGATTATGCTAAACATAATAGGCAAAATCAGAATCTGTATTCTTAGAAGCTCTGTAAGTATTCTTCAACAGTCTACCATGTAGACATACAACAGATCTACTGGATGAAGGCTAGACAACTATGTTATGTCTATTTACTCCAATATTTAAATTGTTTATACCTATGTTCTTTGTCCATTCGGTTGTTCCAAACAGTAACCAGTCTTGTCTCATTGGCACAAATGCAAACAGAAAATCAACTTAGAGGTTCAGCATCTGCTACTGAGTTTTAAGCTTCCACGTGTGAGCGTGAGCATTGGAAGTGTGTTTGTTATCCCAAATCACACCGTTTGAAATATAAACCCTGCACTTGTTGAAGTCCTGATACACAGGCAGTTAGAGAAAACAGAAAATATATCATTGCATTTTTTTCAACAAAACGTGTGCATGAGCATCGTGTTTTGTAGCTGGGGCAGAAATATATTTTAGCACCAGCACCCTCACGTTCCTGAAAAAAGCAGTGAATGGGAGCTGGGAAGAAAAAAGGGTTTGAATTCTCTGATAGCACCCAAGCGTTTTTCTCACTGGTGCTTTGCCAATGCCTTCAGGCTCCCAGTGCCTCGGGAGGGCAGAAAGGCTGGTGGGCAACTTACCTGCACTGCTGCCATTAAGTAACAGCTTGGATTTCAAACACTAACTCGAGTAATCAAACAATTTGAGTCCTTTCAGTAAGTCTTTAAAAATATATGTAATTTTCCAGCTACCTGGAAACAAAGAGTGAACAAATGCAGTGAAATCCAGGTTTTTCCACAGACATTTTGCAAAAACACCCAAGGAAGCTAAAAGAATCGGGCGTTTTTGTGCTTGATCTCATCTTTACCTCTCAACGAAAATCGTGAAAAAAATACTAATAATGTGAAGAGAGGCATGAATATTTTTATGAAATGTGCCAAGTGGAAAAACCAGGGTGGTGGAGGATATACGGTTTGCTCTTCATGACTAGAATCTGTATATAAGAGGAGAATGATGGCAATCCACAGCCGTGTTGACAATTCAGACATACAGGAAATACCCTTGTAGGAAACTAATACCATCTGGGTTTGGCCCAAGATGTGTGAATGAGAAATATGTTTCTTGTTGAGAATGCAAAGATAGTTTTGGACATTGCAAAGAAGGAATGCGTTAAGCATGCACAGTTATAAAAATGAAATAGGGTGAGGCATTGCATGCATATGGAATAATTAGAGGAATATGTTTGTGTGCGTCAATAGCTGATGCAGACTTAGAACTTCAGAATTCATTTGTCCTAAGACAACCAGTAAATTACTATGAAAAAATGCCTTCAGTATAAATGGCTAGGAACTTTCTGAATAAAGACAGTATTTGAAAACGCTGATTTGTCTAAGCCACCGTGCTCCCTGATAGAAAGGGAGGTTTGCTTGTGGCACATGTTGTATTTTGGGGAAAAAAAGTAACATAGTTTTAAAATGGCTGAAACATCCAGTTCTAATATTTGTAAAATTGGGAATTTGGGTTATTTCAGTGAGTTGTTTTCAGTTTAGAAATTAGTTTTAGTTAAAAGAATGTCAACACTGAAATGGAATATTTCATTTGGCCCTTCCTGAGAACCTTTCAGTCCACACTTGGTAAGAGTATGTTTTCAAAATCTCAGAATATTCTCACTCCTCTCTATCCTGTTCTTGCATTAACTGTCTGAGATTTTAGTGTCTGTTCTTGGCATAGGAAGGCTCTCTGGTTTCTAACGAAGCCATTGCCAGCATTCTGAGGTTCCTGAGACTCGCTGCCTGCGGGATGGATTTTTGCCTCTCCCTTGACACCCTCATCTACTTGTGAAAGCCCCGGCAGTGCTGATTTTTCTGTTATTTGTGAGGCTAATGAATGCCTTGCATGGACAGGAAAAAGTTCCAGGCTCTCTTTCTGGTGCACATTTGACTACTTCTGCAGAGCAGCCTTTAGTACTATCGTCCTTACTCTGAGTTCAGGCTCTAAATGCTCTTTTAAAAGAAAATTATTGGGAAGATAAAAGGTTTGCTAGTCTTTCATGTCCGTCAAGATCCTGGATTAACCCTGTTCCAGGTTCAAAGACACTCATTATACAAATTACCTGTTCCTTAGCTGAGCAGTGCTCATACGATGACAGTAAACTGTCTGTTATTGTATCTTGGTCTTCATTTGTTTTTCAGCAAATTTTTGACATACCCGAACAGGATTATTCTTATCACTGCTAAACACTGCAGGAGACATTTATTTAACATGTATTAATTGTTTTAGTGCTTATCCAGAAGGCACAATGAAAAAAAAAAAAAAAGATGGAAAATTAAAGTAGCCATTTTGATTCTTTTATTTTCCATTCTTTTTTAGAACGCATTGAACACGCGTAGCACCTGAGATCTTTGGACAGGATGATCAAAGTCCATTGAATCAAATGGGATTAATAGACTCATGGCACACTTTGATGGATGGAGTACATTCAGGTTGACAGGGGCTATCTGAAGAAGCAGGTGGGCTAGAGGTCTGAACAGCAGCTTTCCAGAGTCCATTGCTACTGCAGGTTTGAGCAGATCATCAGGGTTGAATTCTGTGCTCGCTGTCTAATAGACTATGAACATAAGACTTGATGGTAAATTCCCTGTTCTTTGTAAATGAACTATTAGTACCTCCTTCAGCTTCTTTATAGAATTGTGTTATATTAGTTTGTCCTTCGCTAAACTGCACACAAAGTATTGCTTTCATTTGCATCTACTTTGGAACGTGCACATCTGCCTTTCAGGTGAGAATTTATGACTGTACAAGGCTTGAATTTTCCAAGCTGTTTATGCTTATGTGTTACGCATATGCTCGCTATGTACACTTATAAACATATGCATGCATCCAGCATTTAGGTGAACACAGATTTCCTTGTCCCTGTAATTTAAATTCTCAACAAATTTAATTCTTTTTTGTAGTCCCAAAAGCTGAACATGGGTGGATATAAACAGTGCACACATGCTTGATTTGCATATCTTAAGGCTTAAAAAAATGGTGTCTGAATTACCTAAAAGAATTTATTTTATAGTATAGCATAAGTTAATATTGTTATGCCTACAACATTCAATTCCAATGTTGGGGAAAAAGGGTTTTAAAAAATATGCATTTCATGTATGTGCCCGTGTTTTTTAAAGATCTCATTAAATTATGGTTGTACTACGTATTTTAAATATTGACATTTCTGAGTGGGGTTTAATTTTTATTCTGCCAAGCGTTGTAAATTCCTGTTTTGGATCCTGAGCATTTTGGTGGAGGTGGAAAACCACTAATAATTTCTTCTTGTTCACGCAACTTGTATTCACTTGCATGTTTTAACTTGGAGCAGGCCTTTTCTGTTAATGCTGATAACACTGTTCAGAGTATAAACCAAAATCCTTCGGAGTAGGAAAGAGTAAAATTTCCTTAAAGTAATGGCAATGATAATTACCTTAATATAAAATATTGTTTCATAAGACCCTAATTCGAAAAGTATTGAGTCACGTGCCCAAACTCCAGTGATAGTGCAAAACAGCATACTGTTAGGCAGCTGATTCTCTCCTCTTCAGAGTTTACATGACTTTTGGTGTCAGTAAATGAGATCTGATACAACGATGATGGGGGAATTTATCAATCAAAAATGTTTCCGATGGAGGGAAAAAAAATTACTGGAAAAAATGGAGACTTTTCTCTTAATGAATCTGACCCTGAGATTTCATAAAGATTTTTTTACGGTCTGTAGCTAATGTGGTGGTTATGCAGCTAAAGGCATTATCTTCACATCATTATAATGAAACATAACACTGGTATCCTTGACTTTATTAGCCAGGCTTCATTGGTATCTGACGTTATATATTTCCTATTATAAATCTAAATAAGAACTTACACTGACCTGCATTAGACCAAACATTAAACAATTTACTAAGATTACAACTTTGAAAGGGAACTTAGAAAAAAAAAAAGAAGTCTTTTAGACCACCAAGAAACAACCATAAATTTAAGGAAATATGAGGTTTCCACCATGTGACTTCCCCCGCAGAGTTATGCAACAGACTGCTGTTACTTAAAGGTCATACATAAAAAATTTATGGTACATTTTTTAAGAGATTTATGGTGTTTCTATTTATACAACTTATATGTCAACAATTTAAAGGTATAGTATACTGAAATAACAAATTAAAGTCTAATCCTTTTGAATCCTTGATAAAATAGAATGCTCTAGTATGTTATATATAAAAGAGTTTTCATAAATACATCTGTATTAATTGATGCGGTATGTGTGATGTAATAATTAGCTGTTTATTATCTATTACAGATCATTTGTTCATTTTTATCTTGAAAATAATTTGCAAATGGGGTTGATTAGGGGAGCATTCTTTGTCGCGTAGGCCCGTTACATGGTGGTGTAACTCTCTTCAGAACTCTGCAAATCAGTCTCAGAACTAACATTCTTTCAGCATCGAGATAAATGATGCCATTGATACTATCTAGAATTCTTGTTTCGGAATATCTTTGAACTCAAATACATATAATTTACCCAGGATGTTGTTGGATTCTCTGGAAGTAAAAATTTGTAGTGCTATATGAAGGTATCACCCCTTAGTTATTTGCTTATTTATATGGTTTGAACTCAGCCATAGGAGTCACATTTTCAACCTTGCCTTTGCACACTTAACCCATATATTTATGTATATTTACGTGGGAGTTGAGACCACAAATGCATCATTTTATGCCAGGAGTCAGAGCTGAATACGCTTAGGTCTGGCAGTGATTATTGGTGCTAAATTCATCCCTGAATGTTGCATATTAAAATAATGCATGAATATAAAGGCTCTGTTAGGGCACAGTATTTAAGTGCTTAATGTAAGCACTCTGACACCATAAATATTCATTTCTCATGAAAACAAGTCTTCATAGATAAACGAAAGTCCTAGTACAAGCAACACCTACGAACATACTCAACCATAAACACTTCGATCATTCCATTGCCTTTGAGGTCCACCAGAAACACAGTGTTGAATGGGACAATTGCATTTGGAGAAAGATACTAATATGGTTGTGGAGATTTGTCTCCACCTGGTATTGTGGCCTGATCTTGTCCTCAGTAAAGAACCTAAGAATGCAGTCTGGTGGTGGTCAGAAGTTCCTAAAAGTAGGGAGGGGAATTCTCCACAAGAGACAGCCTTTGGGTTGCTGTGCCACCCACCAGGCTTTAGTTACGGAGTCTCTACTTACTTGAATTGTCATATCTAGTCCCTTGATGACTCTCAGTACTCCTGTAGGTGTGCCCTTTGTCTGGCCTTGAAAAATGTTTCTTCTCGGTAAGAGGTCCTAAGCAAAATTAGCCAATAGACATTTGCAAAAAGTCCTTGTGCAGCTGTGGATTACTGTGGGGGTTTTTTTTGCTGTAAAATAGAGGTGTGCTGGTTCTGAGGATTTTGGATGTTTCTAAAGTTGTGGCACCCTGTGATTTGCCTTTGCTGACTGAAGAAACATATCGCTATTCCTAAGCTGGTCATCACCCCTTCATCAGCATAATTCATTTCCAGAGTAAGAAACTGTTGTAAAGAAATTTGGCCACAACTGTTCCAGCAGAGTTTATAGGTTCACAGGCCAACCCAAGCAGCAATTAATTTAAAAGAAGATGTGATCATTTCCTATCTTTTATGAGCATTAAATAATACTTTTTTTTTTTCTTTTGGGCAAAAGATATTTGACATGTCAAAAGACTAGAATAAGAGCTGATAGCGTCTATGTTTTTTTTAAATATGAGTATCTTTTACAAATAAGAAAATCCCAAAGTGTTAGAAAAGAATAACAGGTATGGCATTTTAAGAGCTGTTTTTCTTTTTAACTGTTAAGTCTAGAGTTTCAGAGAGAAAACACTAATAAAAATTAGTCAGTCATCATTATGATGTCATTCTCATAATTTCCCTTGAAGTAAACTAGCGAGTACAAATAATATTTGTAATGTCTGACATCATCTATGTAGCTTTCCATTGCTCAGACTTTGGGTTAAATTTAGTGATGTTTCCCATTTGTTAGGGAGAACACCTTCTGGGTGGAATGGATTCCATTAAGAAAATCTCTCTGAAGTTACGCCATCTTCGTAACTTGTTTGAAACAAAATAAAACAAAAAAAAACCCAAACAGGCCAGGAATGATAGGAGGACAGCAATAGCAATTTGTAAAAAATGTGATCATCTGTAGGAACCACATTTCAGTCCTGAGTGTGAGCGCTCGCATGAAAAAGGGAACCGCGGTTTTCAGTGATGCTTTAAAAAAAAAAAAGAAATAAGCATCATCATAATTGTTTTCCTTAGGAAACAATATTCCCTTCCATGTGGTTCATGCCCATTTATCATAGTTTGACCTGCAAAGGCTTCTCAGAATTACTCAAACTTTAAAAGATGTTTCAGAATAGCCATGAACTCATTTTTTGTTGCTTTTGCTTTGAGATGTTGTGTTAGAGGACGTTTCTAAAGGTGATTCCTTGTTTTTAAAGTTTAACTTAAAACAGCTAAAAAGTTTACAGGAATCACAGAAAGAGTGTTCAGTATTTCCTCAAAATTAGTCTCAGGTTGACCACAAGCACTAACTCACATTTGAAAATCTTAAGTCTTATATTTACATTAATTAGAATACTGTTAGGTGATAATTTATGCATATAGAATGGCCAGCCCCTGCCTTTTGCCTACCTTTCTCTCTTAATTCTGAAGTTTTCTACAACATTTTACAAGGTAATTTC
Organism: Tringa tobata; assembly: GCA_033628505.1. NCBI lineage: Eukaryota > Metazoa > Chordata > Aves > Charadriiformes > Scolopacidae > Tringa > Tringa tobata. Next base: position 1,564,747 of record JAHREE010000567.1, read on the forward strand.
ATTTCATTATTGCTCTCTATTAGTGACAGGAGATATGTCAGAACCACAAAACCATCACGATTCTATGCAATAGCATGTGCTAATAATATGGCGGAGACGTGAAAGTTGTGTTCCACATAGAGTCATAGAATCGTCTAGGTTGGAAGAGACCCTTGGGATCATCGAGTCCAACCATCTACCCTACTCTACAAAGTCCTCCCCTACACCATATCCCTCAGCACCACATCTAAAAGGCTCTTAAACACATCCAGGGATGGTGACTCAACCCCCTCCCTGGGCAGCCTATTCCAATGCCCGACCACTCTTTCTGTGAAGAATTCTTTCCTAATGTTCAGTCTAAACCGACCCTGGTGCAGCTTGAAGCCATTCCCTCTCGTTCTGTCATTAATTACCTGTGAGAAGAGACCAGCACCAACCTCTCTACAGTGTCCTTTCAAGTAGTTGTAGAGAGTGATGAGGTCTTCCCTCAGCCTCCTCTTCCTCATACTAAACAGTAACAGACATGAAACAAGTCTTGTTCCAGTCGTGAAACACACAGACTTGCTTTTTCTGTCTCTTGCCCACTGTGTCCTTTCCCAGATGTCTGAGCCATCTCTCCACTTCCAGAAAGGAGCAAAGGAGCAGGAGAAATGGTGGTGAGACACAATCCCCATTGCCTTCCCCAAACCATCTGTGCTGTTCCACCCCACGGCATGGCTACAAAGATCAGCATCTTTGTCCTTAACATACTTTAGATCAAGACAAATCTGAACCAACTGACTTCTTTTAAAATGAAATTATCACCTGGATTTATATCTCTCATTCCTCATCATCTTTCAAAGATATGCAGTACACAGATTATTTGGACCAATTTAATCGTAAAACCCGTGATAACTTTTTCAGCTAATGCTTTGCATTACTTAATATAAACTTGAAATTTAAGTAAATATTACTTATTATTCCTGATTTCTTTAGTTGTTGTTGGAAGACTTGGGCACCTGTTTTAAATGGTATTATTATTTACACGTGGTGACTTCTGCATTTGAATGGACATTAGCTAAATGTGACAATTATTCAAATTCAAAGTAGAAAAAATGACTAGGGTTGTCAGAATGTTGCAATACACTGATTCATTCCTTGATAAATGCCAAAATTTTCTATTACCCTCCCTCCTAAAAACAGGAATAAGGAATTCACCCATTAACAATCTATACTTAAGTACCGAAAGAAAAATAACTAACATAAACATAACTTCTTCTTTAGAAATACAAGGTATGTGGTAATTAGCAGAGCCTCACTGAACTACGAAAAGTGTATTCCCCTAGGAAAAAAACAATAACTACTGAAAAAAGTGGCAGGCTACACAATTTGTTATATTTGAAGAATAGAAATATAACTGCTTCAACATATTTAAAAAGGGATAAGTTCACTTCCTCTACAAATTCATAAACTCACAAATGTTTCCTTGCCATTGTTCTCGGAACTGACAGAGGAAAATCTCCCAGGGACACACAAAATGTAATAAGTGTAATATGAAAATTGCTCTTTCTCATATGAAGATTAAAACAACACATATATTCTCCAGAAAACCAGCAGGTTCCCCTAGTCTCTACTCATATGGGCTCTCGCTGCATGAAGGATTTAGGAACTTCGTCAGAGCTGACTGTATGGAAGGAATGTGGACTCAAACATTTGAAGGCATGCCACAGAACCTCAGCAATCCAGTCTCCTGTTAATTACAACTAACTTTTCATTACACTGTGGAATTTTCAGCTACGTAGACTGAAAACAGACGTACATATAGTGTGTATAAATCCTGGTGTGTAGTGTAGCCAAGGCTTGTGATGATATTACAAGCCTTGCAAAGTATCAGAGGTGTACTGAAAGCTGAAATTAGTAGAATAAAATGCTAGAGTAGGTGTTCAGCTTCTTAATTTGAAACCTTTAGACTTCATGATTGCAGGAAGAAGTTTCAGAACACAAATCAAGCTAAAAAGTAAGGAGGCAGTGAATTTCCACTCCCCCTGTTTCCAAATGGAATTTTTAAGTACATGGCTTTTAAGTCAATTTCATGATTTTGGAGTCTGCCTCATGAGTGTCTGAATGGACAGGATTGAAGGTACTTTATATGGCTTATTTAAAAATAACATCCTAACCGGAGCTATAAATCATGATAAGTATTTAATGCCTTATGTATATAATAAATATTCAAGTCTAAGTATCTGGTTACAGCAGTGATTAAGAGTTCTGAAAATCAACCCCTTAAAAGACGCTCTTCAGTGGAAACGCTCTTAGTGGTGAGGCTTCTTTCACGCCCTTCTATGCACGTGAACAGTTCACAGCCATTAAGTCAACTGTGTGGCAGTATCTGTTACTTCTGAAGTGTTATGCACATCTATACACTTGGAAATCTAACTTGAATATTGTTTTTTGAGAAATGTAAAAAGATCTTAAGAGAGGGAGAGGAGCCAGCCTGATAGGAAGCTCTGTACCTTACAGTGGTTAAAGCAACTGGATGGGTTTCATGGTGGGAAGAGGGACAGAAGGATAAGAAAGGTATCTCGGGGGAGGCTATCTCTACATTAAGGTTTTAATGAGAAAATCTGGTCTTCCTTGAGCTGGGGAAGAGCTACCTCTGGCTGGATAGCCATGGTCAGACGGATTGAATTGGAGCCTGGAGAAGAGAAGGCTTTGGGAGCTCGCGGGGCAGTTAAGTGTGGCAATGAATACACAGAAGTACATCATTAATGCTAGTCTAAGATTTTTGGCAAACATTTCTGTGGCAGTTTCTGGGAAATCCTAATCAGTAAAAAAATCAGTTCACGCATCCCATGTAAAGCTGTAACTTATCAAGCTATTGGCTATGTTGTTACAGACTTTCATTTTCTTTTTCTGTTTTTACTAGAATTTCTACTCTTGACCTGAGAAGGTTTCCAAACAACAGTTTCCTTAAAATCGGAAGAGCAATTCTGCACTTGATTCATGGCAGGGACTACGATCTGTAACGTGCACATCCTGAATAACTTCCCTGATCACCTGTATAGAGCAATGAATCTCCTTTGCCAAACAATAGTTAATTATACACAGGAGCACAGCAGGTCCCTTTATGAGCAAGCACCATTGACTTTATATGTGCCTTTGGAATTGCTTCTCTGAATTTCTTCTGTCTTATTGTATATTGTGTCCAATATTTTACAATTTTATAACTGTCCCTGGAAGTATAGCTTGACAACCCTTAGTCAATGTTGATAGCCTTGGAAATGCTTATTATTGCATGTTGCCATAATAAACAGCAGACTTTACATGTGAGTCTGATAGCCTAAATGAGCTCCCAGGTCACCTAGTTTTGCAGCATATTCCGAGTTTCACATAAAAGCTGATTTTGAGATATCTTGGTTCTGCTCCACACAGAAAAAAAAGAAACAAAATTAACCCTAGGATATTTCTGGACAAGGAATGTGAGGCAAAGATTAAAGGTGACAGTTGTATAGACTACAGCATCAGCAGAGCTAGCACCTACCCGTCCCCAGTTTTATTGACGTACGACCCGATTCCCTATCAGCAAAGATACATGGCTGCTGTAATTTTTGTAAACAACTGGATAATAAATTATACTAGTAGGAAAGCTACTGGCGAGTCCTTCGTTAATTGGTGTTGGATCAGAACTGCCAAAGCAGCGGCATGTAACAGACAAGTGATTATGTTGCTCAAATGTCATTCCTCTTATGTGTGACAATTCAATTTGTTAAACTTTTTCATCAAAGAAAAAAGAGAATGAAAAAGCAATATTGCCTTCTCTGAAAGTTATTACTTCACCTGCTTCTGCTAGATCTTTTTTTTTCCAAATTAAATATATTTTTAGATGCCACCAAACAAATACCCTTTTCAACATTATTTATTCCAATTGTGTCTTGCTGAACTCCTGAGGATGCTGCTGGGTGACAGCTTTTGTTCACCAAAGTACTTCAAACCCTCTTTTAGATACTGCGTAATACCTGCTTCCTTTAGATGGATAGCTACCCAACGTTCTCGCTGATGCTTCTGAAATATCTTTCAGAACAAAATAGAATAAAGTGAGAGCTCTTTGTGTGTCTAAAGATTCCTCCTGAGGTACGTTATAATGAATTTAGTGTGCCATTCCATAACCTACATTTAGAAAACTTCTCTAGACTTAGTACCACTGTAGTAAGTCTAACTCTAATCTTCTATCTCCAGCAAATTCTGCCCCTTAGTTATCATGAATTCTTCAAAGCAACAGCTGGTTCTCTAGAGGCAATACTAGATTACACATTTAAAAATTATTTTCAAGATACTGGTTATTTATTTCTTCTATTTGTTTGTCCACCTCCTAATTTAGAACTCTGCTGGAGGTATGTCCAGAGGCACTGGTGCAGAGCAGTTCTGCCCTGAGTGCAGTCTGAACCACAATAGGTTTTTTTTTTATTTTATGACTTGCAATCTCTCACGTTACTTTCTTCAGAGACACTGTATAAAAGCTTCCAGAAATGTAACTGTTTTTCTTCAATATCTTATGAATTCTTTGACAGAATTCTGTTTGTGGCAGCAAATTAGCACTTACACAAGATGCTTTTAACCTAATTTCACAATTCTCTTAATTTTTATCACCTAGGATTTTTCTAGGTTCTCACTTGTCTTTTATTTGCAAGTTGACCTTCAGAGCCCTTTTATAGCCAGCCTCACAGATAATACTTAAATTTTGTAAAAATAAATAGTACAACTTCATTATCTCAACTACTCAAATTTTCACTTCCTTCAGAGCACTTAATTTTAGGGCAATTATTCTGGTGCTTTCCATTATTTCTCTTCTCCATCTGTTTTTTTTTTTTTTTTTTCTCAGCCTAAAGGTGGAGAAGTGGAAAATGTTAAACACCAACTACAGGGTGTGTCTTTCCTGGTCTCTCTTACGCAAAGAAATCAAGCTGTATCTTCTGCTTTTCTACTTCATTGGTCTAGGTAACCAGCCTCCACCAAAGACCATCACCTAGCTTGAGGAAGTTCTTTTATCACTATGTATTAACAACGTCTCTGTATTTTTCCCTATTTGTTCTTTAAATTTCCTCTCAAACTTCAGAATGTTGTTCTACCATAAATGTTTATGGGAAACTCCTACTTACTTTGCCAGTGAAACAATGGCAGGATATAACCCTTACTCTGGTGTTCAGAATTTATATTCTGCTCTATTAGTGTCACTTGAGTTGGATTTCCATTTTATTATAGGATTATTATTTTTTTGGGGCCTGAACATTCTCTTGTACCTTGCTATATTTCTCACCTTCTTGATTCCTAATTGTTCCAGTATATACATATTTTCTCTGAGTCTAATAAGGTACTTTTAAAGAACCTCCATGCTGCTTCTACAGATTTTAATTTCCTAACTTTCCCCTTCAGGCTATTTCTAACTTCCTCAATATAAAAATCTTCCTTTTTTGAAAAGTACTGTAATATTATTACCTCATGGTACGATCCCATGGGAGGATGTTGAACTTAATTATATTATGGTCACTTTTATTTAGTGGCTCAACCACGTTAACTTCCTGAATCAACTCATATATTTCACTCCATACCTGCATCAAGACTAGATTCGCCCTTTCAATATTCCAGAATTCTTGTAACAAATGGTTGTCTTTGGTGAGTACTCACTATTCCAGCAGTCTGACAGGACTTAAAAATAGGTGCCTGTGATATACATGAAAAAGTCACCAGGAAATACTTGTTTATTCAATGCGCTTTTATGAGTGCCTAAACTCTAAAGGGCTTAATTGTCGGTGAAACCACATGGAGTTTTCTAAATTCAAATATTCCTTCTCTGTGCATGAGTCAAACGGTACGTTTTTGGAGGTCAGTTACACATCTAACCCTGCGTGTGCTGAACTGAATGTTTGTGCAGCATGAATTCTTGCAGGTTAAATATCCTATGGCTATTTAAAATCAGCAAATGCAAATTACTGGTACTCCCACGGTTTGAGAGCCTAAGCCCACTGAAACAGCAGTTGGTTCCTTACATTATTAAAAAAAAAAAACCACACCTGAAACCCAAGCTGTAAATTAACAACTTTGTGACCTGTAGTAAATAAAAACTGTGACACCTTACAAGTGAAAGCACATTATGATGTACAGTAATGTATCTCAAGTAATCAGTTGTTGTTAGGCTAAGATTCAGCTGAAAACAAACTTAAGTAATGAACTATAGGGTAGTTTTGAAAAGCAGATTGAAATATGCTTTGTCTTTGAACTAGATCCACTGCTTCTCTGAACTTATAAACATGACTTTGAAAGAATGTACACTGTTTTCCTGATTAGAAGTCCCTTTTCTTTTTTTTTCCATTACTCATTTATTTCAATCCCACTTTTAAAACGTAGCTCATTAGAAAAGCATTCTCAGTAACAGAAGCTGAAACAAATATAGACATGTGTATCTCAGCACAGTGCAAGACAGCTATTACTAGTATACATGTTAGAAGAACACTAATATTTATCTGTACGAGTCTAAATTTCTTTGTTATTTTAAATCCCAAAGTGATTATTCTTAAATCTAACTTTTTCTTAAATTTGCCACGTGAGAAATGTTTGCTTTATTAACGTTATAATTTGTGGTTCACATTTCAAAAGAAAGCTAAAAATAATTTCTGAAATAGTGTGTCTTGCTGACATAAACACAGTTAACTTATATTTTTGCAGCTTCCAGGATTGTTTCACTTGTACAAAGCAGTAAAAGTATTCTGCCCTTTCCATTTTTCTCGTACTATAAGAAACCAAGAAAGCAGGAATTTGTTTAGCTCATTGGCTCCATTTATCCTGAGCCAAGACCATGATCTTGGAAACCCTTTAACTTGGCTGAATCCAATACAAAGTTCTTTTTGAAAAGCCAGTGCAATTAGAACAACACAGTGTATGTTCGGTCTCAAAATTAAGACGATAAAGTTTCAACCAGCTAGAACTGAAACACAGGGTATCATGGACTCAGACCTTTAATCAGTGAAACACAAATCCTAATTCCCCTAGTTTTTGATCAAATGAAGAATTGTCTAGTTGAGGAGAGCATTAAGAAAACACTATTCTACCTTTTTGCAAATGGGCAGAACGATTAACACAGAAAACAAGGGAACATAATGGAAGAAGCGTAAGTTTTATGCAGTCCAGCCTCAGGAGCTTCTCTGAATAGTCCAGCCAGAGTGATACTATAATACAAGCAATACCCTTTGCACTTTCTGTTTTATCACTGGTTACTGCCAAGCGATGATACGCATTTGCTAACCAAACTGGCACACTGCAGAGTCTGTTTTGAAATCCGATGCTTCATTTTTGAAGCTGTTTTTTTCCCAAAACCTCTCCTTCACTGCGTCTCTAGTACCTCAAACAGATGAATAAGATATTCTCTTCATTTTCTATGAAAACGTCTGTAATTGGTATTTTGATGAATTACAACACTTAAGAAAATCAAAGAAATCCAATTCAGTACTAAGGATTCTAGCTCATTGTGTTTCATTTCACCTTCTAAATTGTTCACTGGTTGTTGAAGGTACATTCTTGTTTTATTGAAGAAAGGTAGGAATTCTCAGGCTTATTTCAAGATAATTTTAGCAGTGCTCAGATTGAGATTAGAGGAGTTTCTTTCATATGCATTTTATTTGGGGCTTTTTTTGACCATTAATATAGAGTGATTTCAGAAGTTACTAGTTAGTAAGTAGCTAATTAAGTTATTTTCCCTTAGTCATTGCCATGTTTTTCCCTTAGAATACTTACTCTTTGAAGTTGAAATATTTATGCATAATAAAATTTATACACATTGATAAAATGCATATAAATTTTTAAAAAAATAGAGGATTGTATGAATTGCATTTAACTATGTTCCTTTTATTCTCTTATTTGTGCCACATACATATTTAACATAGTATTTCAAAACCAAAATTATTAAAAGGTCCATCTAATTTTTAAGGAGAATGGATCTCTACAAGAAGTGCAAAATGTGGCAAGTTGCAAAATACTGACTCATTAAACTACAGCGAAAACAGTTTTGAATGCTTCTGCTTCAAGAACTGAAATTACTTTTAAATTAAGTAATTGATTACACATTTTTTTACCAAACATTTGTAAGGAGAGGGTTTGATCCTATTTTATCTGTGGCTTCCTCAGCCCTGCAGACTTTGGAGAAACGTGGATCCTGGCTGTGAAACAGTTTTGATTTCTCCCAGTGAGGGACAAGCTAGGGGAGGGGGCAAACCCCGACAGAGGCTACTTTCTATTAGGCAGTTCCCTGATATTCTCTACTTTTGGATTTGTCTGTTGCTTCAAACATTTGACGTGACATTTGGAATTTCACTGTATTTGGCAGGGCTGTGATCTGTAAGTAACTGTAGGGGCAAATTTGAGTAACCTCATAGGTGGTTTGTTAAGTTTTATTTGATCTTGTCAACTTCTTTACACACGCAGACACATGCTTGTTAGATGAGACCACTGACTTCTTACTCTTTCCCTCAAAAAGTCACTGTAGCCATAGTGTCCTGTTAATATTGTCCTGTCATATCCTGCAAGGCAATTATGGAGGAGGAAAATAACAGTAATGGAAGCTGCTGACATTTTGCATTGCCTTTCTTCTCACCTGAAATTCTATTTATTTGACTAGATCTGTAAAGTGTTCAAGGCTTAGTGCGTGCATTAACATACCTAAGCATTGTCTGATGCTTGATAAGAGTCAATAGCGCTTAGTCACATCTTCAACTGGGCTCCTAGGAGGTGTACAATATTATTTTACATTCATTAGTCACAACTAAGCATTCAAATTGTAATGGAAAGACGTGTTTTCTTTAAGGAAGAACTTGAAATGATGTCCTGAGAGGAGCTAACTTCCTTCTAATGTGATCCCTCGTGAAAACTATTCACACATCCAAAAAATGATACAGGTACTTCAAGTTTAAGTACTTTTCTTATAGTAGTAGTTTGATATATTAAAAAAATCTCTTCTTCTTCACACTCCAGTGTGACTCAGATCCATTCATCTAGCGCTTCTGGTATGTTGTCTCTGGGCTGTTAGAGTGATTGAGCATCTAGCTGATACTGATTCACAGAACTTTTAGGAATGTCAAAAATATAAAAGTTTTTGGTGATTTACTCCCTCTTTTATTTCTTTTCAAGGCATTCAGTTAGCATTAAAATGATGATTATTACATAAATTAAAGCTGTTGCAATTCAGCTGTAGGGATTGCGATTCAATGCCAGTGAAGATAGATCAAGGTTTTAAAAAGTATCTGCTGTAAATTAAAAACAAATGGCTGAAAGTATTTTGCAGACCTCTCTCCCACAGATTGTATATTCCATTTTCCAAATTAAATCTAAGAGAGAATATTGCTTTATTGAGATTTATGGAATAATTTCTTTAAAAATTCCAGCAATATGAGAATGCAGGCAGACACGACAGCGAATAAAAATGTGTCAGCTACTAAGTGGTTTCATCTTTTGGAGGGTTTTTTTTTTATTTTCGGTAATGGGAAAAATTAATTCTGTTTTTTAAAACTAAAATTATATATAAAACATTAAATTAGGGACAGATCATTTGTCCAATTTTAACTGCAAAGGGGATAAAATGGGTGGAAAACATGATAATATAGCAGTGCTCCGCTGGAGGAAGTGTTCCTCCCACAATCCAACTTGCTGATCCTGTCTAAGGAATAGGACTTAAGAGCTTGTGAGAAAATGTGTGTAAGAGGATATAGAGGAAAATTGTTCTGTGGCATCTGGGGGGAAGTATATATAGGAATACCAGTTGGGCTGTATTAACCATGAAAGTATATACGTTATTCAATTTTTAACCTCTTTCAAGACAAAGATATGACCCATTTTCTGTAAGGCGTAGTACAAGGGATATAACACCAAAGGAAATCTTATAGCTCTGATGGACAGGAAAGTACACAGAAGTCTCAAGAACTCGGTACTGTTTCTGAGAGCTCCAGTACTTCATAGGTTCCCTGAAGTATTCTAGGATCTCGTTACAGATTTTGGGGTGTCCAAGAGCTTGAAGGGATGATGAATCTTGGAGCCTTAGTGGACTGTTAAACCTCCTCCCATTAAAGAAAAACATGTGGTTGAAACTGTGTTGGCCAGAAACCATGGAATTTTCTGCGTAACTTTATTCCTTCTTTGCCGTTTTCTGTTGGATATCATGATCGGCCTGTTATATTTCAGCAAACGCAATAATTTCCTTTTAATTAGATAATTACCATGTTATTCATTGGTCTTGATCACTTCTAAATTCAGCTTTTGGTTTTAACAAATGCAGTTTCAGAAGATGATGGATTTTTACATTTTTAAAACAGCTAAATGTTCAAAAAGGATTTGTACACATAACAAAATTAAAGTAGGGATTATCTAGCACTGTGTGTGGGATACAGCTATAATCTATACAGCGCATGGAAAAGAAACTGGCATTCTCAATTGCACTGCACACATCTCAGTAATAACAGGGTAAGAGGCATACAATTTCATGGAACACCCACAATGAAAATTATTCTTTCCAAACAGAGAATTGTTTTGGAATAAGTGAGGTTAATTGGCACCATGGGATTCCTCTCAAGGAAACACAGAACATTAAAATCTACACATGTGCATGTAAAATGATAAAGTATTATCTTCTTTCCCGTCTCAGCTCCTCAAATCTAAGGCACGCTACCCAAAATCAACAGAAACCATTATGTTTTGTTGATTCAAATTTCCTTAGAATAAACTGGCAATTCTTCATCTGGTCAGCTTACAACCTGAAAGTCACTGCGCTGTTCCACAATTGCAGGCTTGGGTATGGTTATCTAGTGCAGTCTCTCCCACAAAAATAGAGGTCTCTAAAGCTTTTGGCATGTGCTTCTCAGACTTGTAAGAATCTTTTCTTTTCTGTGCAAGCAACAGAGCTATATGGTGGTAAGACAGAGACTCCTTCAAAGGACTGTTGTGCCCTTTTTAGGATTAGAACCAAAAGCTGCAAATGGTGAGTGGGAAATCCAGGCACGTTGCACTGCCGTTATATAGTCCTCGGTTATAACACTGGTTCTATTTTACTGTTTCTGAATACAGTGGAAGTGTATTAAGTCCTCACAAAAGTATTATCACCCTCTCAAAAATCATAAAGAACTTATCACTAATAAAGAAAACACACCTTCCTTTTCATGAAGAAGGCTGAATTCTCAGGCAGGCTGTTGGGCTGTGTGGATTGTGTATATTTCATTAACGTTTCAGGTCATTATAAGCAAGGGCATTCTACTTGGTTTAACTTGAAAATGTTCAGTACTTTCACATTTGGCCTTTTGCACACCTTAAACATTATTTCTGTCCTAATGTTCTGCCCCAATTGTGTCAAGACATTTAAAACCAATTAACTGGTTCCTAGTGGGCACGTCACAGGTGAGATGCGGCCTCAGAAATGATGACCGTTGTGCTACAGGCCTGACTCTTCTGATCTCTTGAATGAGTGAGAAACCCCCATGACCTTTGACCCCACATGACTTCACACTCAAGTCCTCTGCTGAAGAATGGCCTTCATCACTTCCCTCTCTGCAGTCTCCAGTGGAAAGCTGAGGTGTATGTTGGCTGCCTGGTCGGTTTTGCAACCACACAGACAACATAGCATTTCAGCTTCTCACCAAATACATCCTAGAGTCTCCCCTTTCATACTCTGAAAGAGGAGCTCCAGGACACCAAAGAATACCCCAAAACAGATCACTGTTATATGCCAATAATTTTATTTCCCTTGCCACTCTCTCTGGGCCTGTGCACGTATCTTAAGTGGCCTTACCATTTAATTAGTTAGAACTACAAGAGCAAGACAGTAAAGAAAATCAACTATTAAAATATTTACAAGGGATTATATAGGAATATAGCACTTGAAAACCATTGGGAATTAAAAAAACCCAAACATATAAAATTAGTCTTGCTGATTAATTTGAAAGTAAGATGGTAAAAAGGTGATTTTGGCTTAGGATCTAGGGGAAGTTTTTGTTAAACTTTGTATCTGACATGGAAAACCATAGTCTTAGAGTACAGAAGAAGGTGAAGAAGGTCAATAAGTCTAACTCATATATTTTTAACAGTGATCTCCAATAGAATTTAATTGAGATTTTTTATCCTTTTCCCTTCCTTTCCCTCCCCTGCCCTGCCCTTCCCTTCCTCAGAGGCTTTGCCCTTTATCACAGTATTCCCATGAGATGTACTATGAATATCTTATTAGTAGCTCAAAAAAAAGATAAAAAAAAAAAAGACAGAATAACAAAGAAAAAGATCTCTGCACAAGTACAAGTGGTAATTCCATAACAGCAGTTTTAAGGATGCGTATTTTGTAGGGGTTTCTACTCAAGGCACTGTGTGAGGCAAAGTGCAACAGAATGCAGTCATTCTTGCTGAGTGTGCAATTTATGACTCTGTAGTCAGCAGATACAGCAGAGCTACACTAGATCTTGCTCAAAATTGAAAAAGTAGCAATAAACTGAAAATAACCTAAGGATCAGAGGTGACAAACAACTGAACGTGAAGCCCAACTGCAATTCCATACCTAAAGAGCTAATTCAGTCGGTGGATTTATAAGTAGAAAACTACCAGGTAGCTGCAGGGACGTGATTTTACCATTGGCAGTAGTAAGATGTAAACTTGGCTACTTTGTACAGTTCTGAGGTCCTTCATTTTAAAAGGATGTTGGGAAATTTGAATGATTGTAGGGAAGGACCACAAAAATGATTTAAGGACTAACAATTGCAGCCTGAGAGCTATTTAACTTTTCAGAAAGTATTCTGGAAGGTTAAATAGCATTTAACTCCCAAGATAAGTGGTAGGCTCTTCCTTTTTTGTTGTTGCCAAATCATACCTTGATTCCTTCCCTTCTGAACAATACATTTTAGACTAATATATTTTAGACTAATACATATTATTGGACTCAGGAGGCAAGAGAGTGAGTGAAAATTGATGTAATAGGTTGTGTTACATTTTATGGTGGTTGCTACTAATCCAAAGGTTTCCAGATCTTAGGAAATAATTCAGTTAATAAGATAAAATACAGCCACAGGAGTAAGGAATTTGGAGAACTGCTAGAGCATTCAGCATTTTTCTGCAAGTTAGACACAGTCTTGAGTACAAGGTGACTGATCCTGTTATAACAACATAGTCAGCACTGCTACAGCTCAAGAAATCATTAAATTTAAGTATTTATCATGTTTTGATCCTTTTTTTTCCTGCTGAGTGCATTATGGGATAAAATCATATTTGCCTGATACTTTTAAAGCACTTAATTATTTTGCCGAGCTTTTTGACTCCAGATACAGATACATCATCACCACTTTTCCTTGGTAATTGATTAAGGTCTCCTTAAGCGCCGCTGCAATCAAAGTATTAGCATTATTAGTTGAATCACTTCTCATTCAAACTTTCTGCCTCTCTTCTACTTGGCAACAGTTTAAAACAAAAAGAAAATGACAGTAGTGAAAATAACTCTGAAAGTAAAAAAGGGTACTGATGTTTTCATTAAAAAATTGTCTTTGCTACATAACTTTGAAGGAAGAACTGTAAAATGTTGCTCTGTAGCTAACAACTCTCTTCACCACAACATAATGGAGCAGTAAATCACCAGAACAGGCAAGTAGATTTTCAGGGTTTTTTTCTGGTAAATGCTTATTCTTTTCTTCTCCATACATGCCACATACTTAACGCACTTTGTAGTATTAATGGGCACAGGTGATGGAACCAGTATTTTCTCCACTACACGGGGCTATATATTCTTAAATAGTTGAGCCCGGCTGCATGTCCTAGATTCAAAGTTACAGGTGCATATCTCATTCATGTCCTTACTCAACTTTGGGGCAAGACTGAGGTGCACAGCTTCCTTCTTTTCACCGCATTCTTGAGATAGGAAGGAAAAGGCTAAGGGTGCCAGGAGGGACTTGGCCAAGTGCCCAACCCATCCACACGTACTACAATACTTATGCGGCCAGCCTGACATAAAATACGTTGGAGAGGGACATAGATGTTGAATTAGCAACTTCTACATTAAGATGCATTCATGGCTTCCAACAACTAATTTGAAAAATAGAAGATCAAAAAAGCATTCCTGCTAACTGTGCTGTCAAAGAGGATTAGAAACTGGGAGATGTGCAGAGAAAAATTGTTTCTTAAGCTTTTCAGAGCTTTTTTTTTTTTTCTTTTTTTAAACCTTCAGGATTCCTGCATCTAATTTTCTCTTGAGTAGGGCCTCTAGGAAGCACAAGCTACCATATCCATTCAGAGCATCTCTTTCTCTTACAAAATACTTCTACACACTTGTGCTAATTCCTTCTGAGATACTGGCAGCATATAAAATTATCACTTCTTCGCTTTCATTAGAACTCCTTAAAATTAAATCAAATAAATGTCAGCAGATCTTACTGCAGGAACAATATTCAAGCAGACACCTCAATGACTTCAGTGAACGCTAAAAGCCAACGGACCAATAAAACATATGCAGCAGGTTGTACCCCTCTTCTTACTCAATTTCCATTTATATCCACGGACCTTCATGGGGTTAGTGACAAGAAGCAACTCCAGATACTGCTATTTATGTCCTTAGGTTAGCGGGATCAGTGAAGAAGCCCTACAAGCTCATTCACAGTAATGTTAGGGGCTGAATTTCATCAATACAGGGACCATTAGTTCAGAGGAACAAACCAGCAGCCTTTCAGGAGGGTCCCACACCTGATTGCTATACAGTGCAGTCACCTCGTTTCCTCTGGTTTTTGTACGTTTTCCTCCTTATCTGACTGCCAGTGCTGTGATGAGCAAAACGGTATTAGTGAGATCAGAACTAAAGTCCAGGAGTATTTTTATAAAGGAAATACGTCACTTCTGTTTCTTCGTTGTATCAGCCTCAAGTATATTCTTTGGAAAATCATCATGCAACAGATTTGCTGCTTTGTGACAATATAATGATTTTATCACCCCTAAATTTCCTGTTTACATTAGAAAAAGAAAAGATCAACCACCACTATTTTACTCCATCTATCAACATTAAAAATACCTTACTGGGATAGATGGCCAAAATTCTTTTCAGAGGCATCAATTTAAATTACCTTTCATTCAATCACAGCTGCGTAATCATTATTATTATTATTTACCAGACACAACCTTTATCTATAAAAGTTAAAAAAAATATTTTTACTATTGTCACTAGAGTTAAGTGTTTGTATGTCAGATACAGAAAAAAATTAAGGAAAACTATTTTCAGACACTTGGATATAAGGGAGAAAATTTTCACACTTATTTTTAGGGAAAAAGAATCATTTGCCTTTTCTTGCTATCACTGCTTCAAGGTTGGAAAAGAGTTGAACAGCTTTTGTTTACTTCAATGAAGTCTCTACCTTAATTCAAGAATAACATTATATGGATGATGCTTTATAGGAATTGACTAGGTATTTGGGTTAACATCTATGAATCAGCATAAATGAACAGGGAACTCAAAAAAGGCAACATGTTACTGTGGCAAAACACTTCACTGGAATATATGGGTCTAAGTTTGGTCAGGGACAACTAAAAATTCATTGCTTTCATTTCCCTTTTTTACTTACACCACTATATGAGAAGAATCAGGCACATCAAGCAAAATGTATATATACAAATTCATCTACCTTACACTACAAGCATTTATTGAGCAGGCACTAAGAACACCTTCAGTGATTCTCACACTTTTTTGGTGTGTTTTAGATGTGGGTTTTTTTACTTGCTGGCTGTACACACTATCTGCACTGCCTGCTGGAAAATTGTCTGTCCACACACTATTCTCCATTACTGATTTCTAGTTTTAAAGTGTGTAACAGGTAGAGTAAAATCAAATACCCTTCAAGTAGAAGTTTGCTGGAATAATTGCTACCATTGTCACAGTGACCTTGCAGTCTTGTGGGTAAAAGAGCACAGACAATGATTACAAGAATCAAACCGCAGGGGGGATAAACATAAAAATGTTTAAGAACCTTTGTTTTAAAGCAACCATTTGTATTATGTGGGTTTTGTTTTATTCTATTTATTTATTATTTTAAATAATGTATTCGTTCATCAAATTCTTGTACTTTCCCCTTTCTGTGTAAGAGTTGGAGTGTTGCTTCTAGGCACGTTCCCTTTCTCCTTACCTGTGAAGTACGTAAAGGCTCCGTTCTTGCCAGCCTGTATTAAACACTGCAATACAATTCTCCTCAGTCACTGAACTGGTATCTCAGGGAACTGAATTAGGCTTTCTAGCTTAGAGAACTTCAAATTATTTACAGAAAATGTTATAGTTGAAACAGCATTTAGAGGACTATATGATGGTTAGGGTAGTAAAGACTAAAGAGATCAGGTCACTGATTTAAAACAGAAGTAAAAGTTGAATCTGAGTCTGAGGGCAGCTGTTGAGAGTCTTATCAACCAAGCTACTGCCCATTCAGAAGCATGGAAAATCAGTTTTCCATTCAGCCTTGCCTCTAAGTTCCAGCTGTAAAAGTTTGTTTGGGACCGATAGCAGTTCTGTGGAAAGTTTCAGTGTCAGTTTTTCACAAGTACAAGCTATCAGAATCTTCAGTTAAGAAATATGAAACAGCCTTATACTGATGTTCAAAAATACCCCTGATAAGTCCTTTCTGTTTTGGTATCTTGAACATAATGGTTACCTACACAGCCAGAAAGGGAAGCGTTCAGGAAATCACAGAACCATATAAATTGGTTCTTTTCCTGTAAAAGGTGCCATATATTTTATTTCTTTCTCTCTTTCAACACAACCCAAAAATCTCTGAGATTCTTCTCAGAAAACACTATCTGAAATTGGCTTATCGCCCTTATAGCTGAAACACAAAATTATTAGTTAGCAGGTGCTACGCATTTTAAATCAATATAGTTTGTCACAATTATTATTTAAGATTACTCTGTCAATAGTATGTCAAAGTATCTTTCATCCATGAAGGCTTTACGATACACAGTCCTGACTGTTCCAGGCAAAACCTGATTACAGTTTAAATTTGCTTGCATTAGCACTCTAAAATGTGACAAGAAATCAACATGGAATCACACTTACGACATCTCCAAAGTAAGATATCCCCCAACAGACTTACGAGTTTTCCAGTAGTACTTACCCCAGACCGAGGTGTGATTTTTTACCTCCACCCTGCAATACATTCCCATCATTGCCCGTTCACCATTCCCTCCCCTGACCATGAAAGTTTTCCCATTAAACACGATGGAAGCTGTTGCACCAACCCATCCCACACGCCTGAATTTGGAGGGTCAGTCACTTTTTACACGCATTGATGTTGAGCCAAGAGGGAGTGAGCACCACTCTCCCTCTCCTGGGGGTCCTCGAGCACTCCTGTCCCCTGGACACCACTCCTGTATCCGGCTCCCGGGACATCACGGAGCACCCTTGGTCAGGGGAGGACCCACAGGTCAGGGGAGGACCCAAGCCAGCCTTGCTCCCACTGGAATCACAGCAAAACTCAGCTGAATTCAGTGGGATGGAAATGAGCCCAAAGGATGAAAATACAAAGCTAATGCTGCAGGATGCTGGTGTTGGAAGGTTTCTTCTGAATTTAAAGTGAGGGAACAATGAAGGGAAAGAGAAAAAATGTGGTAACATTTTACCTTCCTGAAACAAGGAAGTTTTTACTTTTTTGCCAGCTAGAACTGTAGTGTCTGTGCTCATTACTCTTCTTTTTTATTATTTAAATTACAATAATTTCTGAAAAAAGTTTCTTCCCTTCCCCCCCCCATACAGGCTAACATATAAACAGATAGAGATAAGTAAAAAAAAATCCAACCTTTATTCCACTTTGAACAAGCTTGTGTATATCCAAAAAAGGTTCCTTGAGTATGTCTCCTTCAGGAGTGAAAATCTTCACATATCCTTCTTTCTCAAGAATAAAGAGGCGATGGGATCCGTCCCCACAATGTACTGCTCCAACAGGCTGCCTTAGTCCACTTACAACCTCCTGAATACAGAAGCAGTTGTGCTTGTGTTTTCTAAAAAAATTTTTAAAAAATCGTGAGAAATTTTTCCAATAACCATGACACAACAAAGTCCATAAAAGATAAAATTATTTTTCTAAAGTGATATTAAAAACACTGTTATATGATCCAGAATAAATTGTTTCCGTGAATGTATGCCAGCAGATAATGAAATTAATTTGAACGTGACTTGAGCAAAATTTAGCAGGTATACAAGAAAGAGAAAATTAGTCTTAGATCTGAAACGTAGAGGAATAGGAAAGAAAAAAATTGGTATTAAAAAAAAAAGATTTATAAATATAATTCCATAGATAAAAATTCTGTAAATTTACTGTAAAACACAGTAAATTCCAGCAATTTGACAAAATCTGCCTTTTAAAACTCATTTAAAAATAACAACTTATGATAGGACAACCTAAGTTGGTTGTTTTCACGCTGAAAAATACATGAATGAAATAATAAATTGAAAATCACGAAGTAAATACTTTACTAATAAGCTTATTGTAGTTCTTTAATAATATTAAATTCAGGTGGAAATGACTTCCTAGAACTATGTGTGATCCACAGGGTGGACCATAACCAAGATCCACAGGGTGGATCAAACCAGGATTCTGACACCTTTTCAGCAACGCAAATATTGAATGGCACTGAAATATTGAAGCTAATGGAACTTTCTCTTTTGACGTACACTAGCAGCAGCAAAAGAAAGTAACATCTGGAAAACACAGCTGTTGAGCATAAGCACACACTGAGCTGTTTCACTGTGAAAACCACAGGCTTTGCTCGGGTTTTTTTTTCAGATTAAACAGCATTTATCTTTATGAACCTGCTGATCTCTTCCTCTTTGTCATACTCTTCCATGTGGTCCAGGGAGTTAGACGCTGGCCCTCGCACTTGTTTTCTTGGAAAATCTGGAAAGCAGACGCCACCATCTTTTCTTGCATAGTAAAAGCAAAACTCATCAGCTGTAGTTTGGAGAAAACCTTAAAAATGCAAAAGAGCATACAAATATTTAGCGTGTTGTCATGTCTGCAGTTCTGTGCCGTCAAACTAATCTTTAAATAGATTATACGTTGAGCGGAAAAAGAAGTCATTTTAAACAAAGTGCTATCTGCAAAAAAGGCCTGCTCTGAATAAATACAAACCAACTATTACCTTTTATAGTTTATTCATCTGTATTTGTATTAAACCTTATTTTCAGTGTCCTTAAATAAAAATACCGATTCATTCCAAATGTCACTACAGTTCACTCATTAAAAAATCAAGAGACAAAGTTCAGAGTTGAGGCTGTGATACACTTTTCCCTGTTTCTACCCCCATTAATCAAGTATAACATCAGCTGTAAAATAGCTTGAGCAGCTTCATTTAACTTTTTTTTTTTGGTTTTTTTTGAAGTGGCTCGTTGTAGTAAAAATTTCAGTCAAGACTCGGGTAAAAGACATGCAGTCAAGACTTTGTGGAACGCTGGCAGCAAAGGACATCAGTTGGAGAGGTGAATAATTAGTGGCCTCAGAAAGTGAGAAGTACAGCTGAAAACTGCACCGTGTTGCCATGCAGTTGGCCTCTGGTTGACTCCCAGCATTAGAGCTGGTGAACACAGGTCTGCTTCCTCAGCCCCGATCCCCTGAAAAAGGGGGTACAGCTCCTACTGCACTGCAGCTGGCTTTAAGCTGGCTTGGATGGAAGGTGGTCTTTAGGTTTTAGGTTAAAATGGGAAGGAGTTTTACCAATAAGAAGTTGGTACAATAAGAGCCTTTGAGGCAAAACCCCGCCACTACTGATACTACACTATGTTTAATGACAGCAAAAATATCTGTTTCTGTCCACAAACCTAATTCTAGTCATTTCTATCCAGTTTTTAATCATTAGTATTAAATCTAAGAAGATAGAATCTGGCTAGTTATACATGTACTATTTTACTAAAACATATGTTAAGATAATATGTCTTAAGTTACCTTCATTCCTCTTTGCATTATTGGCATACTGTGTTAGGATGTATTATGGTCCAGGACATAACTCATAGGATACACAGAATTAGCACTTAATTGGAATTAGAGGCCTAATTTATGCATGGCTTTACCACTTGTGAATAATGCAGTAATCCATAGATCTTGGCCATAAAACCTCTGGCTTACAACGTACAGTAAGAGCTGATCAGGGACAGCTGTGTTTCATTGGAAAATGCCAATTTCTTAAAAGCAAAGCTTTTTCAAAAACATTATCAGTTTTGACAAAATTTTAGTTAACATGAAGTTTCTGGTCCAAACTCAAACTTCTGGTCTAAATGGAAAAGAGAGAAACAGACAGCAAACCTCCTATCATTATACTCCAATGTCTTGTAATTAGGGTGTTTCATTAGGAAGAGGAATATTCAGGTCAATGCCTCTCATCTGTCAGGCAACAGTTTGACCCTAAGTCTCCCATTTCCCAAGTAAATGTCCTAAGAACGACTTTATTAGCTATCCTGGGGTGGTCTCTCTGTGGCTTTCTTCATGGAAAATTTCGAAAGAGTTCAATTTCTTCCTTATGTGGAATAGGAAAATTTTTTAGATCCCAGAATTTTTGTGGAGTGGAAAGCCTTTCCCGCCCAACTATACTTCTTTTCATATGCATCTTCCTTTAAAAATATTGGAAAAATAACACGACAAAGCCTGCCTTTGGTTTCTATAAAATAATCTCTGGAAACACATGGTAGTATGTTGTGGTGTAAAAGTTTAATTACCATGATTTGGAGCTTCAGTAAATATCATCTCTGAGGAGCTGGTTTTAATTTATAGTAGTTATTTGGAGAAAAAGGGAGATACGATTTCAAGTGGAACAACTGAAGAGGAACTCTGATATAATCACAGAGTACTATTCCAAGTCTTGTAGATATAATGCCAAAATCAAAGGTAATCTAAAATCTTGCTGTTGAATTATTTGATTTAAGAATACACAGTTTTGTCTTTAATAATTTATTCCTCTAGGCACAGTGGGTCATTCGAGAAAATGCAATAGCAACTTAGAGGTGTACAATTTCTAAGAATTTCTAGACTTTTCCCAGTGTATATATATATATATATACCATCTACTATTTACTAAACTACTCTTGGCTTGAATGTTATCTTTAGTCAGAAAAACTGAGAGCGTGTTCTGATCATCCTGTTTACTCGGTACATGTTCATCTCAAATAACAATCAGATGTAAACTCACTTGACTAATGGCTCCTGCAATGCCTTTTCTTATATGTAAGACTAATCCCTTTTCCTTATGAAATATTTTATCATGCACTTAAGTACAGGTTGCACTGCCATTGCCTTTTGCTATTTAACAAACCCATCAGCAGCTTCCAACAAAGGATAAGGCTTATGTTCCATTTTCGTTAGAAATGCTCATAAAAAATGCGGTTTGAATTAAACTATGAAAATCAGTCAATAAATTGCTAAAATGTTGCATTACTGGAAGGAATGTAACCTCTGTAAATACAGTTTCACCTGTGTATTAGGGATGGAATTTGGTTCTATAAAAAACACAGTAATTTGCAGAAAAAAAAAAGAAAATCTGCTTGTGTTATGTAGGCCAGACTCAACATAGTAACAGCTTCACTAAAGACAGTTAGAAAAACATTTGCTTCCACTTCCCTATCTGCTTGTAGCCATTTAATGTTTCCTTTATTGTGCTTAGAATTTAAGGTCTTTACTGTAGAATCTTCTATGTTGTTCAGTGTTTGTACAGCGTCCAGAAGAATGGTCCCTGACAAGTGCCCCTAAGCACTAGAATTGTTTGGAGTCAGTTTGGAGCTCAGTCTGAGTTTATTCAAATAGAGCTCTGTCACTGTCCTTTATGAGAACGATCCCTAATAAGGACGGCTACATTTGGTCCTGTGTGAATTTCTGTACATACTGTTTTAAAAGAGTCATACGTATCACTACAAGTTTCCTACCAGTTGTGTACGTGTTGATACAGCCGTGCCCGCGTTAACAAAGAGAACTGAAATCACAACGGAAGATTAAACATAATGTTTATAGGTGTTGTAGATGTCAGATTTTGCACAGGCTTGCGTTTCTATGCTTTTAAAACTTTCTGTCTTGCAAACAAGAATCCATCTACAGACTTTTCAGTTAGGGCAGTTACAGTGAAGGCTTTCTGTGTTCGCCTTTATAAAAAACTGTGGAATAAGCTGCATGATTTCAAGCCTTCTCGAAGGAAAACGTCTGCTCTCAGCTGATCCTCACCTCCTCCCTCCGCCTGTATTTGCCGTCAGTTATTCCTCACGCTGCATCTTCCTTCCTATCCTACCTTCATCAAATTCCACTTCGCTGGATTCCCTGCTTCCTCATCTTCCCTGCCTCTTCTCTTTGCTATAGAACTCAAATGTTGTGGTGGCCTTCGTCCCCCATCTTCACAGCAAGTCAAGTTCCTGTTTCCTCCCTTCCTTGTTTGTACTGCAAACATCATCCACTCATTTAAGTAGACCTACACTGGCTTTGAGATCATCTAGAAATCAGTGGAAATCAGGCTTGCCTGCTTTATTCCTGCTAGTATTGGCTTTGAGCATCCAGTTCAATATTTTGCATTTTCATGGTTTGTTTTTTGGTTTTCTTTCTCTTCTCTGATTTGCACTTCCAACGGCTGGATGTGAATTTGTTCACGAAACCCACATTCTCCTCTCTCTTCTCAACTCTCAGTGAAAACTAAATCCAAGAGGCAATTCCAGGTTGCTTCTTTCAAAATGTAGTAAGTTTGGCGGTAGCTCACCTCACTTCCTACTAGTTTTCAAGGGACTAGTGGCCCCCTTCTCATACTCGCACGTTGAATGTACCTGCACACAGGCAGTGCCAGGGTTAATCCCCTCGATGCTCCTCTTAGCAGTAGCAACATTATGAGCCACTGCTGTTTTTCTGCAGGTTGACTGTGCTGGTTGTGACTATTAGTTGACTACGTTCGAACTTCTGGAAATGTTGTGTTGGTTGCAGAATTTTTTACATTTCCAGCATTTTGGACTGGGGTGCCCCCATTTGGAGTTAAAAAATTAATATCAAGCATCCCTTCTGGTAATGCCTGGGTTCAGATTTGGGCCCGGGTCTGAATTCACCCACAATCACCTGGAACTGATTTCTTCAAATGAAAATAAGGGAAGGCATATAGTTCAAAATCTGTCCGATGTCCTCGGATGGCAGAACGCATGGGTTTGTTCCTTAGAATGTGTCACTTTGACTGGCATGGACCAAGTTTCTGCTCGTGCCTAAAGTGAGAATCAGCCGTACCTTTCTTTACCAGCTGTATTAACAATGAACATTAGACAGTCTTCTCTACCATCCCTGGGACAGCCCCAACAGGCAGACAGGACACACGATACAGAGGATTCCCCGTCCTCTCCCCACCTGGCTGAATTCGGTGACTTGAAGGCAGGGAGGCAATGATGACAAGTCCCTGCCTGGTGCAGCAGGAACCTCTCCTCTGTGAGTACCAAACCTTCCCAAGTGCCCCTGCAGAAAAGGTATGAAGCTTTGCAAGGGGAACCGAACAATCGTGAGGATGGTTCATCTAGCTTGGAGGTGTTGCCAAGGTTAAGTCAGCCTACCCCTTGCATCCAAACTGCTTCCATAAAGAGAACAAGACAAGTCATTGTCATAGGAAACTCTCTCCAGAGAGGAGAGAGTTCTTAGGGAAGTCTGCTGCCTCCTTGGGGCCCAGGTTAAAGATGTGAAGAGTTATTGATGTGTTAGAAGCCATGGAAGCACCTGAGAACAGTCAGAATGTCAGAATTAGAGCTTCTCCATGTGAAGAGTTATTGATGTGTTAGAAGCCATGGAAGCACCTGAGAACAGTCAGAATGTCAGAATTAGAGCTTCTCCCCTGACAAAGATAGTCGGATCAGTAGCCCAACTGAAGCGCATCTACACCGATGCACGCAGCGTGGGCAACAAACAGGAGCAGCCATTGTGCAGTTGGAAACCTATGATCTAGTTGCAATCATGGAAACATGGTGGGATGACTCGCATAACTGGAGTGCTGCAATGGATGGCTATAAACTCTTCAGAAGGGATAGGCAACAAAGAAGAAGCGGTGGGGTAGCCCTGTATGTTAGGGAGTGTTTTGACTGTCAAGAGCTTGATGATGGTGATGATAGGGTTGAGTGTTTATGGGTAAAAATCAGGGGGAAATCCAACCAGGCAGATATCATGTTGGGAGTCTGGTATAGACCGCCCAATCAGGATGAAGAGGCAGATGGAATATTCTATAAGCAGCTGGGAGAAGTCTCACAATTTTTCTTGTGGGGGACTTCAACTTACCAGACGACTGCTGGAAATACAATAGAGTGGAGAGGAAACAGTCTAAGAGGTTCCTGGAACGTGTGGAAGATAACTTCCTGACGTAGTTGGTGAGTGAGCCAACTGAGGAAGACACTCCGCTGGACCTGCTGTTTGTGAACATAGAAGGACTTGTGGGTGATGAGGTGTTTGGAGGCCATCTTGGGCATAGCGATTA
This sequence comes from Tringa tobata, assembly GCA_033628505.1. Lineage (NCBI taxonomy): Eukaryota > Metazoa > Chordata > Aves > Charadriiformes > Scolopacidae > Tringa > Tringa tobata. Next base: position 1,589,182 of record JAHREE010000567.1, read on the forward strand.
CAAAATGATAGTTCTCGATTCTTAGAAAAGTAAGGAGGGGGGTTACCAGAAATGTCACCTTGGACTTCTGGAGGGAAGACTTTGGTGTTTATGACTTTTAGAAGAAGGAGCAGGCAACTCAGGAGGAATACAAGAGGGTAGTGAGGTTATGCAGAGAGAGAAGGGCCAAAGCCCAACTAGAACGTAATATGTCTACTGCCGTAAAAAACAACTGAAAATGCTTCTATAAATACATTAGCAACAAAAGAGGAGGGCTAAGGACGATCTCCACCCTTAATTGGGTGTGAGCAGAAACACAGTGACAAAGGATGAGGAAGAGGCTGAGGTACTTAATGCCACCTTTGCCTTAGTCTTTAATAAGACCAGTTGTTCTCCGGGTAGGCTGCCCCCTGAGCCAGAAGACAGGGATGGGGAGCAGAACAAAGCCCCCATAATCCAAGGGGAGATGGTTTGCGACCTGCTACACCACTGAGACACACACAGGTCTATGGGGCTGAATGGGATGCACCCGAGAGTACTGAGGAATCTGACAGAAGTGCTCACCAGGCCACTTTCCATCATCTATCAGCAGTCCTGGCTAACCAAGGAGGTGCCAGTTGACTGAAAGATAGCAAATGCCATGCCCATCTACAAGAAAGGCCAGAAGGAGGATCCAGGGAACTACAGGCCTGTCAGTCTGAACTCGGTGCTCAGGAAGGTTATGGAACAGATCATCTTGAGTGCCATCACGCAGCATGTACACGACAACCAGGTGATCAGGCCCAGTCAGCATGTATTTATGAAAGGCAGGTCCTGCTTGATTAACTTGATCTCCTTCTACGACAAGTGACCTGCTTAGTGCATGAGGGAAAGGCTGTGGATGTTGTTTACCTGGACTTTAGTAAAGCCTTTGACACCGTTCCCCACAGCATTCTCCTGGAGAAGCTGGCTGCTCACGGCTTGGATGGGCGTACGCTTTGCTGGGTGAGAAACTGGCTGGAGGGCCAGGCCCAGAGAGTGGTGGTGAGACTGCACCTCGAGTGTTGTGTTCAGTTTTGGGCCCCTCGCTACAAGAAAGACATTAAGGTGCTGGAGGGTGTCCAGAGAAGGGCAACGGAACTGGTGGGAGGTCTAGAGAACAAGTCTTATGAGAAGCAGCTGAGGGAGCCGGGGTTGTTCAGCCTGGAGAAAAGGAGGCTGAGGGGAGACTTTATCGCGCTCTACAACTCCCTGAAAAGATGTTGTTGCGGGGTGGGAGTTGGTCTCTTCTCCCAAGTAACAAGCGACAGAACAAGAGGAAATGGCCTCAAGTTGTGCCAGAGAAGGTTCAGAATGGATATTAGGAAAAATTTCTTCACTGAAAGAGTTGTCAAGCATTGGAACAGGCTGCCAAGGCAAGTGGTTGAGTCCACCATCCCTGGTGGTATTTAAAAGATGTGTAGATGTGGCATTTAGGGACGTGGTTTAGTGGTGGACTTGGCAGTGTTAGGTTTATGGTTGGACTCAATGATATTAAAGGTCTTTCCCAACCTAAATGATTCTTTGATTCTATGACCTTGGAAAACCTTAAAGTTCATATTGCTTGAAGATACTTCATTAAGTCACTTAACTCCAGCGTCCCCATCAGTAATCACTTAAACTGAGGCTCATAGTAAAGATAGATGAGAAATAATGAGAATGGTCACCTGGGATGAAGCAGGGAAGTTCTCCTCATAGACTTTGTGACACATTACACCATCCTGCAGTGACATATCCATACAATCCTAGCAGCTATTGTCATTATTCTGTTTGAATAAAGAATTGGGTCCACTTTTTCTTTGGATATGCCCAAAGAAATCAGTGGAAGTTCTGATACAGTCGTAACTGGTGGGAAAACTGCTGTCTTCAAAAGAGTTAACCAAGAATCAGCTACAGTTGTCGTCTTTGTGGAAAGAGACAGAACAATAAATGAATTTCTGGAGCAAACTCATCAAAAAACGTGATGTATAATTTCTCGGTCATCTTGGTTAATATGTACTGCTAAAATTTCAATTCCATAAAAGATGCTTGCTCTCTTCAGTTGCTATTAATATTTCTCACTGGTGCAGGACTTAAGGGATAAAATTATTTTTGTAGTCAGCAATTTCCTTAAAATCCTTTGTATTGGTGTTCAGAAACAATTAGCACTCCCTAATGGAGAAAGAGTAATTATTTGACTTTTTAACAATGGTGCAGTGAATCGTTCCCAGAGACCTTGGGTTTGCTGGCCTGTTAATTTCCAACTCTTTGTTTAATCCTCCAAGCTAAACTGAAAACTTAGCTTCCATATTTTCTATTTTTTCCTTTCTTCTGCAATAAATATTACTATGGATATACAGGTCTCACAAGTAAAACAGAAACCTCAAATAAGTTGTTATTGTAATTATTTATATTTTAGAATGTATAAGACTATTAAACTATATTAAAATCCTGTAAGCCATCCCTCAAAAAGAGGGACCCAAATCTTACTTAAATAATACCTTCAGGCAATACTAGTATAGATTTCAACAACCGTATGTGCCAGTCAAGTCACCAAATTAACCCCGTTGTTGGACGTAAGAAGGCAACAACTTTTTGTTAGCACAACCCACTTTCTGAACAAGTATTTAGAATGATTATTAGCATCTGATTGATGTAGGAAAAATCTTATTTTAACTGACGCTAAAGTATGTAAGCTCTGTTCCTGCAAAGCACAGTGCTCTGTCCAGTGCTAAAGTTATGCTTTCATCTGGTTATCTTTCAAGGCAACCTGGGTGGTCAGAAAAAGCACTTGACATCTTGATGCACTTCAGCAGTTTTACATATACACAAACTTTGTAGAAAAATAAATTTGTCATTCGTCACCACATATGTTGATCTGAGGAGTGAGGTTCCTGTGGCTATGGCTCCTGTGCTGCTCAGCCCTTTCTCATTCTCTCTCCCTCCCTCTGCCTCCTCCTTCTTTCTGCCTTTTCCCTCTTTCACTTTTTTTCCGATTAAACAACTTGTTTCCTCAGAAACACAGAATTTCACAAAACAACTGTGAGGGACTTGCTCTGTGGAATATGCTAATCGTTTGCGCTAGCTACAAACTCATGTCAAAAAAAAGTCTTTGTGCTGACTTCTTATATGGGCCAAACATTTAGAATATCTAATCTGTTATCGCTGTTCAGCAGGCAGTCTTGGCAACTGTGATCTATTCTGCTTTGCTTTGGGGAATGTGATAAAGAGCAAGAAACAGCTGGTTTAAGAAAGCCTTAGAAACATGTCTTAGTTTATAAAGACAATAATAATATTTTCATATTTGAATGGGTTGAGATACATGCTAAACCACAGTAAAGGGAAAAAGTAAGTAAATTCAAAATGTTTTCTCAAGTCAATAAAAGAACGCTGCAAAAAAAATCCCCGCACTCTTGGGATTTCAGAGAAAACAAGTACACACTGTACAGACGCAATTAAAAAACCCTCCTCCAAATCTCATCCACTTAAACTATCCCCTTTAGTCAAATATGTTTATATTATATTACAGAGCTGTGTTCATATGTCAAATATAACTATTCACAAATTCATTTTTCATATCGTTATCAACTCTTTTTTTCCAGTCTGTGTTGCTAGTAAAAAAAAATAATCTTAACCAGTTTAATTATTTTCTCCTGTGTGGCATTATTTATAAGTAGTGTTTGGACAGGGAAAAAAGCATAGTTTAAAAATGACAGTCTTAAACATATAAATAATTTACTATTGAGAATACCAAAGTTGTTATTTAATACAATAGTGTATCAAGACCGTATTTCTAAAAGAACCATCTTCTGTGGTTATTTTTGTTGATATAGTTACGAGTGATAGCACACATTTGGTGACTGTCTTAGACAACACAGGTCAAATTCTGGTTTTGGTTATGTCGGGCTAACTCTACTGACTATGCCGAGGAAGTGTTAGGTTAGTTAAGAATTTGGTTGTTAACAGCATGTTGGAAGTGATTCAAAGATCACAGAAGTCTATCGAATAGCTCCCTTTGAGTTCAATGGGCTTCAAACCCTGTGGAAAAAACGTCAGTTTCTAGGGTAACAAAAACCAGAAAAAGCACTTTACTCATTAGCTTTTAGAGTCTATCACAAATAGCCAGCATCCTTTGGGATGGCCAACTACTTATTTACATTATTTGAGTGAACATGCTGATATTCAGCAAAGGTAATAGCTTCAGGTGCCTTTGACAACAAACAATCCTGTGTTTCATGGAGAATTTAATAGGAGGCTGGCAAGAAAGCGTTCAAAGTATTTACCTCACTACATAAGATCTGCTGTGAAGACCCTGAGATATTCCCTCTTCGTTTGGGCAAAATCCCCTGGAGATCAGTGGGGATTTTACCTACCGAAGAGCTACGACCGCTCAGGCAATATCAACATTTCAAAACGGACATCCTTTAGCCCCGTATTTTGTCGTAGGTTTTACCTGGGATGTGACCTCTGCAAGTGTAATAGAATTCTTTACAATAGTCTTTGCACAGGTAGGGAAGAGTTAGTTCTCTTTCAGGTGTTTCCCCTTTCTCAGGTGAGTGGAATAGATTCTGAGCGTGAGGTGAGCAGTGTGCACATTTGATTTCCTCCAGTAGCTTCGCACATTCTGTGTTGTTGGTAACAGAAAGTATCTGCAAGCCACAAACCAGAGACAAATAAATATATGACTTGTTTCCCCACCTTACACACACACACACAAAAAGATTGCATGATCTTATGTAATAAATAACGCTAGCAGAACCGACACAGTTAGTATAAATGCATCACGTTTCATGTCACTGCTTCAGAAGTGCAAAAATTATTACTATGTAATGTGCAATATGTCATTAGTACAGTGAGTTTTTAAGCACTTGCTTCTCTTTCTCAGATAAGAATAATAGTACTCAAGTTACTTTATGGACTCACGCCCGCAATCTCTTAATCACGTAGAATCTCTGAACTAAAGAGATCATTTATACAAAGAGGAGCTACTGCAGCAGGCCTTCTACCCACTTCTCTTACGAGAAATACTTAAAAAACTAACTTGTAAGGCGACCTATTCAAGTATTTCAAGACTAAAATTTAAAATTCTACCATCAAAACACATCAGTAAAATCATATCTAGGTATCTATTAAATATCTTGAATGCTACCGCCGTCCGGCTACTGAAACAACTGCTGTGGAGTTCAGCAGGTGCCTTGGATTTTTCGTGCTTTACACGCTGCTCTGCTCTTTGTTCTCTCTACTGCAAACTACTTGGAGGTGGGACAAGCTGTATGTTTTCTGACGTGCCTTTTTACAAGTGAAAGAAAGTAGAATTTGTTCATAACATCTCATTTGTCTCACTATTGAAACTGTAACTTTGTCCTGAAAAAAGAGCATATATTATGCATAGTACTTGAAGAAGCACGAAACCACGATTGATGATGTGTTTAAGTAAACACAGGAGCCTAAGGAGCGCAATGTCATCAAATCGTGAAAAATAATGGAAAACAGCATAGTCGTCTTTATTAGTCTTTGAATGCAGTGCACTTTGTTAATCTATTGTTAACCACATGGATTGTTTTTTGATCATTCATCCCAATGGTGGGTAGTGGGAAATGTGTTCTCAGTTGAGAGGGACTGAATCTGATCCAAGGCAAAAACAAAGCTCAGGTTCCTTCTGCTATTTGTTTAATGCCGTTATAAACAAAGACTGTAAGACAATTATATCAAGAAATATTAATGCGGTAAATATTTGTACTCTGTAAAATTTGTAAATATTTGTAAATAGCCCATTTGAAAACATTGGCACAGTTTTGCTATAGCTCATATCTCTGAGTTGATTTGTAGAAGGACTTTCCAATGTCATTCCCTTGCAACACAACATTGAAGGGAATTATCAAAATTACTTTTGATAAAGTAAGTTTTTCGGTGCATGAAGACTCTTTGTGTGTTTGAGAACGCCGTCTCTTAGCTTGGCTGTCTTCTCGGAGGCAGTACTTTGATAACACAGTTCTGAACTCAGCTTTTCATTTATGGATCATAGTTGCATAAACCTCAAACAGTTGAAATGCATTCTCCATTGTTTTTAAACAGATACGTATTCAAAATATTACACAATATATGGCCTGTACAGTTACACAAAATCCTACTTAAAGGAACGTTAATTTAGAAAACAAACTCTTTCCTGGAAAATTTAGTCTTACCATAAAGGTATTGTCAAAAGCCCATCTGAAATGTGTACTAAAGTTTAGTGGCAGAAGTTGGACCATTGATTAGAAGAAGATCATTTGGCTTCTACCTTATGCTGGAAGAGCTGCCATTGGCTTCAAAAAGAACTCCTCCAGATTTGCCAGGACCATTGAATGCATTAAATGTTCTGTTCTTTAGACTAGCTGTTCTCAGACTACCCTTGGCTTCACAGCACCCGCAATTAGGTAATGTGAGTAACATCTGCCACATACGGTTTATTATCTCTCTTCAGACCCTTCTTGGGAATATAGTTGTCTCACATCTTCTTTTAGAAAGGGTTTGTCTTTTTTTTTTCTTTTTCTTTTTACTGTCTTGAAGACAGTAGTCTATTAAATGCATGTTGCATGCATGGCAAAAAGGCTTGCATTTGCCCAGAATTCTTTGGGGAATTGTTTCCGCAGCCCCATCCCCTTCCCTCCTGGAAAAGTTGGGGTTTATTTCCTAGATTGCTCATTTGGGCCACAGCAGCAGAACTGTTAACCTTAGCCTTCTTTCTTGAGTTTCAGATGTTGTTCTAGATATGGCAGATCTAGGGGAAAACGCCTTGAAGACAAGAACTAAAAATATAATCATAACTACAATAAACTATAACCAAAATACACAATAACTAAAACTTTGAACTTGTCTTAATACCACCTAGGATTGCAATCCAGGTGGTAGAGAACAGGCTTTATATGCTTGCAGCAATCCACACCGCTGAAGCAATCTTCTGCATGAGCTGGACTTTCTTAAGGGATGGTGACATCTTGACCTTGGTACCTTGCGCTGTTGTGGTTCTGATGGAAAGTGGCCTGTATAATTCAGTCAAGTCATTGTCTGCCACATAGAAGAAAGTCTGAAGCCAAAAGGGGATGATTGAAAGCACTAGCCATAAATACTACTTTTTAAGAACGTTATGTCACCAAGAAGCTGGGAACTCTCCTAAAGTAAGGATGGAATGACCTATTTTGGTGTTGTCACCAAAAGGAAAGAAGGAGAGCGCACCATGACTACAGACTCTTCAAAGTACTTGCTTACATTCAGTACCATCACCTGCTTTGCAAAAATTTGGGGTTTTTTTCATCAGGGAGTTGATCTCAGGCAGTGGTGGGAGCAGTATCACAGTGTGTTTAGAA
>JAHREE010000567.1:1605737-1623365 GCA_033628505.1 Tringa tobata
CCAGGAGCGTTGCCTCCGGCGAAGGTGGAGCGGTGGGGACGCCTTGGTGTCTGTCAGCGAGGCGACGCTGGCCCCTCGGCTCTCACCGACCGGTTGGTCGTCGTCGTTGTCGTCCTTCATCATGGCGGCGGCCCTTGGTAATGGGCTGGAGGGAGTGGGGTGTGGAGGGGTGAGCGTCCCTCCTGGCAGGCCCAGAGCGGGAGGCGTTCCGTGTGGGAAGAAGAGTGCGGGACCCAACTGAGCGTCCGGGCACTCGGGAGACCCCGGGGCGACCCGGTGTGAAGTGAATTTGGGGAAGGACAAGGTTGCCCTGCCCAGGGAAGAGGCCGAGGTGTCCCCGGGGAGGAGGTGGTACAGAACCCCCCCCGGGGTGGGAAGAAGGAGCCTGAGGAGACCCAGAAGGTGCCGGCTTCTTCCCGTGGGGAAGCCCTCAGAGGCAGCTGTAGCGCCGGTGCAGCCACGGCCGCTGGCCTGGGGGGGTAAAGGGCAGCTGGACAAATAGAGCCCCGGGGTCTGTTTGCCAGGGATTTGCGCTAATCCCTGAAATGGAGGAAAAAAATGGCTTGCCCCCAAGGAGACCCCTTAGGAGGGAGAAAGGAGAAGTAGTAGCACGGAGTTCCTGGTGCACAGTAGTGTTGTTTCTAAAGCAACTTAGGGCCTGTTGTCCTCACGTGTGTTTTTAACCACAAAAAAAAAAAAAGAGTCTCTTGGATTCACGTTTGAACTCTTATCCTTAAACAGTCCGCACTGAACCAAATAGGAATTTGGCATGGACAGATAGTACATCAGATAAATCATTGAGTGCACATGAAGACTGTTTCCCTTTAAGTGCATTGCTTGAAGGCTAGCAGTTCCTAAACTGATGACCACCACTTGTCTTACCACTGACTCGTTGGGCTGAAAATGTTCCCAACCAAGGCTTGAGCTACGTCAGCGTGAATGCGGGGGGGCCTCTGGTACAGCATGGGCCCCGGGACTCCTGTTGATGGGTGAAGTAAGGATGGCACCCTTAGGATACCAACAGACTGGTGATGCAGCATTCTTGCTTTGTAGTTTTAGGGGAAAAAAAAAAAAAGTACCGCTTTGCAATCATGAACTTGTTCCACGGGCAGAACTGTAGCAATGCGGTTGTACTACAACAGCTACGCCATTTTTATTACTCTGGATTATTACGTAGGTGATTCTGAAATAAAAGTGGTTCTGGTATAAAGCAGAATAACGGTCTCGGGGTAAAGTCACTTCTCTTGCCGAGCAGACCCCTTACGGAGGGTTACCACCGGCAGAACGGCCGTGGCAAAAGGATACAGCCGGAGGTCTGAGTGTCTCGCTCCCTGTGTAGGCAGGTGCTCATACTGTTGGAGTAGATTGCATACTTCTGCCCCGCATCTCCCTTACTGCAGTGGGAAACGGGAACTCGGTGGAAAGAAGTGACTGTGGGGCAGATACCCTCTTGAAAAAAACACACCTTCGGTGAAAATTTCTGTTGAGCAGTTGTGGCCTGGTCCTCGCAGTTCCTGTCTCGCTGAAGGAGAGAGGAAGCGAGGAATATAAATCTATATGATTAAAGTAACACAGCTATTAGTAAATAACTTTTCTTCCCCCTTCAAGTGCTGCCTGCATAAATATCCATTTCTCTGTATACCTGTACTAGTTCTCAGAGGAGGTGAGTTTGAGGTGTATTAATTAAACAGAGAATGATTTCCCGAAACGGGACTTAGATCAAGTTGCCAAACTGAGAGAGAGCTGACAGTTTGTGAAGGTCAGTTTCTACACAGAAATTTTACACAGATCTATGATGGAGACATTTCCCAGAAATTCTGTGGAATGTACTGTTGACCTTGTATAATATAAAGTGCTCAAAACTTCAAGCTCTGTAGTGATAGAGTGATATAAAGATGTATAAGCCAGTCTTGAAGAAGGTTGAATGTTCTTTAAAACCTCTGAATAGAAATTGCTGTTTCTCGGGGTCTTGAGCAAGAAGACCTGATTTAATCTTCTGTTCCTTTCCACACTTTAAAAGTACATGACAGCTTCTTTAATAAAGTATTTTTTTTCAAGCTGGCCAATACAGGATTTTATTTATAAACCTTTTTAGTAATGCAAAGTGAAGGTCAGTATTGGTGTGTGCCAGTTCTGGGTGTCAACTTCAGGTGACTCCCAGCCTCTGATAAACAGAGATAAAAGAATACTTACGAAGTAAAAACATATATGTAGGAAATACGGTTAATAAAAAAATCAGGTTTTTTAAGGCAACCTGGATTCTGTCATTTGAAGCTCATTGCTAGAAATGATTAAATATGGTAATGCCATGTGAGCTGAATAAATTCTGTTGATTTGTTCAGAGTATGTAGGATGGAGATGGAAATCTTTGAATTACAATGCAATTATGTGTAAGGATTAGAAAGTTTTTAAAAAAGAAAGCTGTTGCTGCTACAGTGTTTGACTGTAGCTAGATTTTCCTTCTAGTTTTGCCTAGGAGATAAGCAGACTATGCTTATTAATGCCATTACCTTCATTATCTATATCATGATATGTCACAGTACCTGTATCGTGTGAATTAAATGTGTCAGAATACCCTCCAAAGAGTGTAAGGCTGATTGTGGCATGCACTTGAACTTACTATTTCTCAGCTTATTTTGTGTTTGTTCTCAGACAGTCATACATATTTTGCAAGGGAATTTAATTGCACCAAGAAACAGCTTTAAGGTTCGAAGTTACTGAATTCCTCGGTAGTTTGAACAGAAATGTGTAGTTATGTGTAGCAGCGAGTGTCAGTTTTGGGAAATACAGTTATCGTGAGCCTGAAGATAGGAGCAGAAGCTGGTCAAAGTGATCTCATGGCATCAGGTTTGATGGGACCAGAGGCATGGACTTATTCCTGAACTCCTGACAGATGTTGTCTGATGGAATGAATTTACATATTCTTGTGATTCACAGAAGAACTTCACATGCGGTCACCTCACTTTTGCAGCTAAGCCTGTGCAGGATGAGATGTGTCTTCCCAGCAGTGACACCAGGGCTGAATTCCTTCCTTCCTACAGTGGTGGCCAATACGTGGCATGCCATGAGGAGGAATGTTTCAGCAGGCTGGGAGACAGATGAACGCTTGCCTTGGTCTGCATCTGAGAAATGGCTGTATTTAAGATACTAGTGCAGCAAGATCAGCACTCTGTATCAGGGACGCTTCACTGGGTCAAGCAGGTGGACTTCAGCTGTCGCAGAGTGGCTCTGCTTTTGTCTTAGCTGGCATTTAAGTGGAACTTCGCAAACACACTTTTGTCTTGCAATTTATTAAGAGAAAAGTTTTTTGTTTTGTTTTTTTTTCCAGAACCACTTCATTATCAGATGAAATGAGGGTTGAATCCCTCCATATCTCATCACCATTGCGCTTTTCACTGAGTCCATTGTAGCGTTATACTTGTTATTTCAAGCACTCTCCCTGAGCCGTGGGATATGTTGTGAAGCCAAGGATTCTACTTTATTTCTTAGTTTTAGGTAGTCCTGTAAGGAACAGGAAGTTGCACTTGATGATCCTTATGGCTCCCTTCCAACTTGAGATATTCTATGATTTTGTGTTCTTTTGGGGATCACTCTATGTTGTAGACCAGCAAGAAATACTCAGTCATGGACTCTCTGCTGTAGATGCTCAAAATTAGAGTTCCATTTCCAGATTCAATTCTGACAGAAAGCCTTTAATTTTGAATGTTGTTTGTTTCATTTAGAAAGGAAAGTGGAAAAATCTTTCTGAAGCAGTCAGGTAGTTTATTTAAATTACTTTGAAACAAAACTGAGCTTGAGAGTCCGAGCTTTGAGGTTTCTGCCTCAGCTGTGGTTCCTGAAACTCAAAGGGTCCCATCTCCCTGTTTTCTGTCAGCTAGATGGACAGAGACCCAGGAATCTGGAAATTTGGAATGAGGACTTGGGCAGGAATCTCAAGGTTTGGCAGTCTGAGCTCCTGTGCTTCTGGCTTTTATTGGGTGAAAGCCCAACTGTCCTGAGAGTCCCATTAGAAGTGAAGTTGAGAGTTTTTTCTGGCTCTCTGCTGCATCACTGGGGTGAGGGTTCCTGTGGCTTCAAGGCAGAGAACTGGAATATCAGGAAACCCTGACTCCGGGACAGTCTTCATGGCAGGAGTTCCCCGCAGCTGTGAACTCCGCAAGTCCATTTGCCGTAGCAGCTCCGCCGGTGATGAAAAATGAAAACTGCTGGAAAGCAGTTAAAGCATCTTGTGGTTAGTGAGAAGTTTATAAAACCATTATATTTTCGCTTATATTTCTGTTTGTGATGTAACAGAATTTTTCAGTTTGGTCAGAACATTTCTGGTCGGTTCCATCCACCATATACTATAGCCCACATCATTTCGTGGGGTTGAGAATAACATGTTGCTTGTCTTTGCATACCACAAATACGAGGTGTGAAAGCTGGTATAACATGAATGAACAGGACTTGTTAGGATATTTTTTATGGGAAAATAGGTGCCCAGACAGTCACAGACAGGTTTTTAGGGTATGTCTTTACCACAGAGTTCCCCATGGCTCTTAGAAATCCTCTAAACCAGCTGAAGCCACCTGGACCATTTGGGACTGTAAACTAATGCGTCTACTCTCTAAACACGACTTCAAAAAACCCCCGAGTCCCATCTGGGCACAAAAGCAGTATTGGGCTGATGTTAACTCCACTTGATTGGCCCATCAGGGAATATGAACTGCAGGTTATTTTAGCACATCACGTCAGCCGCTAACGCAGGCCTTCAATTACCTGTGTTCAGTTTTGCAGCACAGGCTGGGCTTAACTAGATAAAGCAAACCGTTTTGGGAGGGAACGAAGACTCAGGAGGCCCTCTGGCCTTGGGGCTGCATGCTTTCACTACCTGCTGTAATTCACCTCGACGGGGCGTCCCTATTTACGTGCCTCACACGGAGACAAAGGAAGCTGCTGTGGGGAAATCAATCTTCCTGACCAGGGGCTGTAGTCATCCCACTGCCTGCTGCAGCTCACCAGCCACGCGTACCCTACCCCTTGCTCCGGTGTTTGAACTGCCCTTAGCTTGCTGTGTGAACAATTTGGAAAAGATGCCACTGAGGAAACTCTGAAATGCTTGTAATAGTTATCAAAGGTGTAAAGGTCTCTGACAATAAGTGATATTGTGCGTTCCAGCACTAAATAATGGAGCTAAGTATTTGTGCCCGGTGTTCTTTGTGGCCTGCTAAGGGTAGGGGTGGGAAATGGGGCCTGGCAGTGGTAAAATTCGGCAGTCCTGAAGCTCTGCTCTGAGGGTTGCTCAATGACTGGGATGTCAGATAGGATTCCACAGATTTCCTCTGTGTTGATGAAGTGCCTGTGCCTTTCACTCTGTTACATAAATCAGTGTGAGGCGATTCATATTTGGTACGGGGGCTTCGGGAGATTCTTTACAGTAGCTTTCATCTAATATTTGCTAAGGCACCGTGTGCAGCGTTGCTGCATATAGAGTATATATGCCACGTTAACTGTGCTATTCGAGCCTATTTTCCAAACAGCAGAAAAACTTTTCTCCCGGAGGTGGAAAATAACGACGGAGTCAGCAGCCATTTCATTGTCAGGTATTTTCCTAGAACAGCACGTGTCTGGTTCATCTGTGCCATGCAGCTTTCAGAAAGCTGTATCTAACTCAGTGCCAGAATTTAACTTTCAGAAAGCCGGGAGTTCGTCTCAAAATACACACGCTGCTCGACACATCATTCTCCAAATTACCAAGAGCCCTGGCGTATGGAGGGAAGTACCAGTGGACCTGACAATCTGTCCCCTCTCTGCCAGTGTAATGCCTACGTAGCATATCTTTGTGAAGTGCCCACACTGACCTGCAGCTACAAAACTCTACCCTTAGTCATTTTTTCTGCCTTGCTTCCCCGAAGGGGCATAGGGACCCTCGCGTTAGCAGCCTAAATCCTGACCGAATGAAATCAGTCTGGAGAGGATTAAAGCTATAGTCTGAGTCTCAGTCATGCAAAGAAAAAGTTGGAAGCGGCAGGTGATTTTGTAAACAGCTAGTTCTTACAGAGACTGTTTTTTGGGAACCCATCGTTGAAGTGACTGAGTTTGGCCTGCTCGCCCTCCCTCACACTCCCGTGACGCACAGCACGTTTTAAGCATGTGGATCTTAGATTATTTACAATAGTCAACGTTTAACTAAAAAGCAGTGCTCAATTTCACTATAATTAAAATGGAATGCAGACACGGGTTTGGCTAGGAGCTTAGGATGTGGTCATAAAACTTCTTTATCCACATGGAGCACTGTCGAACTGTCAGGTTTTGGGACTCCCTGGTTCTGCAGGCTGATACTGTTTTGCCAGGAATGTGGTTTTCAGAGACAGATTGGACCATGTACGTTCTTCTAAACCTTGAGGTGAAGAGTCCATTAACTTTGGTGAGAAATAAGTCGAAGTAGGTGGTAGGTTCACATGCAGGTGGCAATGTGTGAATTGTGTCTTTAATTTGACTGTAAGATATATGAACAAAGAAGGTCCTTGGATAAAGATGTGAACTGATGTGGATGCCAGATGAACTTTGACTGAACTTAAGGCCGAACCATATTTTAAAAAACAAATAAATAACCCAGGATAAGGAGACACAATAGCGGATGCTGGAACCATCTGTTCCTGGACAGCTCTAATAGAAAACTTCTTCTAGGCTATTGTGTGTTTCCCCGTTCGGTAGTAGTATTCTCTGTACGAATGTGGTCTGCCTCTGGTGAGATACATTGTCCAAATTACGTTGTTGTTCAAATAATCACGCTGATCTCCAGGTGAGTTGTCCTCAATCCCAGAACTTTCATATGCAGCCTGGTTTCTACAGCATTTGAAATTCTGGGTATAATCAAGTGATTGAGTTAAGCACTCCATCCTAACCTTAAGGCATGTATTACAATCACTATCAAATGAACTTTAAGGATGAGCTGTACAGCTCCACGTAATTTGTTGCAGATGCGAGGGAATCCCTAATTTCCCAAGGAATGGTCACTGCAGACTAGATGTTGTTTGAGTGAGGTAAACAGACTGGGCTTAACCCTTACTGCAGAGGTTCGGTTCTGATTCTGGCAAAAACATGATTTAAAGCGGTCACGATTCCAGCATTTTAACCTTTCCTACTCCCCCAGTAACTTTTTAGAGCCGGGCCTACATGGTTATTTAAAACAGAAATCATGGCATTCCAGGGGGGTACAAAGTTACACGCTACTTTTTATGTCTGGGGCAAGATTAGTAGGTATAGGTCACCACTCAGATATGATAGAGCAACCAACGTATTAAGTGTTGACTTCCACAAAGGGCAATAATCAGGATCAATTTTTCAGATCCATCCACTGGAATAATGATATTTAATGATTTTTAATACGGAAATACATTGTCTGCAGGACAACGTGTGTATTGTGGACTGGTTGTTGAGTTTTCCTAGCAAATCAGTCAAGTATGGGTGGGAGTCAAGTGAGTTTCTTCTGCTGTTCAACATTTTTGGAAACTGAAGGATCAGTTGGTTGTTCACGAGGGACTACTTTGTTACAGCAGTCATTTTTTTTTCTAATGTAAAGTCTGAGATGCTAGCACTGTACTTTGAGTGGAACTGTTCGTGATAAACTTATCTGAATATATGTAATGGAGGAAAGCCCTGGAGACATCAGAATCTTGTGCCTCTGGCAGCTTGAAGGAGCAGAGGGACTGCGTAGGCTGTTCTCTCCGGACCGATGGGTTTTTCATATAACCTCACACCAAACGGTCCCTTCTTCTGGGAGGCTTGTGTATCGCTCCACCAAGCGTGGCTTTCCAAAGGGTTTGAACTTTAACATCAAGGGCACTTGCATGTCTCAGGAGTAGGTAATCTGTACAGACAAAACTTCGGGAAACGCTCTTCTAAGTGACAGCTGTACGTTCCCCGAGAGTGCTGTTGTACCAAGAAATCAATGAACTAGTCTGGAAGTCTGCAGAATTAAATGGTTTTGACAGAGCTGAGGGGACAGGTAATAATTCTAAAGTTTCCAGTAGTTTTGGCCAGGAGACAGAGTTTTTAAAAGTTTTAATAATAATTTTTAATGTGGTGTTAAAAATGTAATTTGAAGCAGATAACTGTAATTACGAGTTATTAATCTTTCTGGTTTCCTACAAGGAGGAAGTCATATAGGACACAAATAGGACGCTTCTAGAAAAATAACTTGATGGGGAAACAGTCCTGTGCTTCTCTTCTTTCTTACTGATCTTTAATTTAGAGATTTCTCAAATAGGATTCCACACCGTGTCTCGAGATCTACCTACCTACACCCGGTAGGATGAGATGGAGTTCTGGAAAGATGTAACATTGAAATGAGTTAATTTTGATTTTTTACGCACTTTGTCAAAGTAGGCAGCATTTCACCCCTTGATGGGTAAAGCCAAGTAAAGATCCTTTTATTTGAAGGAAATAAAAATTTATGAATTAAAGGAAAATTAGTCTAGCACTGAAAAATAGAAAAAGAAAAAAGGAGAACAATTAATGATAAAATAGAGAAGGAAAAGCTAATAATGAAGCCAAGGTTCTTTCACATATTCTCTCCACTGTGGCTTGATCTAGATCCCATTGAACAGGTTCCCCTAAATTTATCAGTTCTCTGTTGATCATCCCCTTATTATGTATATCCTTTGAGCCTGGGCCAAAACTTCAGTATTACAACACTTTGATACTTTATTTCTCATGAGTTCAAAGTTGTTAGCTAGCCACATATACAATAATCTGTTTACTTACATACTTATGTTTATTTTTATAATTACGTTACTAATATTACAGTAATCAGGATTCTTTTCAGTCATGCATTGATAGGACAATAAAATTGGTTCATGTACCACTTTTGAACAATCAGGGAAGCCATGGTTTGTGGATAGCTCTGAAACAGAAGCCATTGAATGTATTCTGATTCTTATTGGAGTAAACGCTTATCGTTAAATCTTTCCTAGAGTAAGCTGTCCGTTTCAGTGACCTTACTTGTACAATGCACACAATACTTAGGTGCTCGTTTGAGGAGCATTGTGAAAATGCAAAGCACTTCCTAAGTGCTAAGTACTGTTTATAACAGGAAATTTTTCTTGCATTTCCAAACTACATAAGATCTTCTCAGTAAATTATTTAACCAGGCTGAGCTGGAGCTTTCTGTAGTGTTTTAATGAGAATAATGTTTCAGTGCTTCATTTGGCATATAAGATATAGTCATTGTGTATAGCAATCCACAAACTAGAAAAGAACTGTAGCACTGCAGTTTATATTATCAAATTATTTTATGTGATAAATGTGCATTTTTCATTGGTATCAAGTGCTCTGAATAACTGTTCTAACATAAAGCAACAAAAATTGAGAGATCTTATTGTTTGTCGTATAGATTTTATGCTTTGTGAGTCTTCATATTCATAAACATTGTGGAATATTTATTATTGACCTGATGGAAAAGAACTGAGGTTCTGGTGGATCAATATGTGTCAGAAGCGCATGAACACTCAAGTATTCCTGTTCAAGTGAATGACAAAAATTCTTTCTTTTTCATAGCTATGGTTTTACATTTTAAAAACACGTAAAATACTCTGGAGCTGCAATTTCTTGAATTTGCTTTGCTTGTGGAAATACAGCTTTGCAAAGAGCTGGTTGATACTATGGTTTTGTTTACATAGCTTTAGAAAGGAGACAATTGGAAATGATGATATCACTGTTTTACAGGTAGCCAACACCCTTGGCCGCGTGAATTTTGGCTGAGATGGTGAGGAGTGCTGCAACCCAAGTGCGATTCCACCGCCAACTCCATCTATGTTTCATACTGAGAACGGGTAATTAGTTTTCACTAAAAAACTTTAGTTGACATGAAAAGATACGGGTATTGACACAGAACACTATTTGCAGGACCTATATTGAATTTCTGGTACAGTGTGCATCAAAATTCATTTTATATTCACATGGTAGCACTGGTAAAACAGTATCTGAATCACCTAGCTTTTGGAAATTCACTAACTACTGTGATGATACTGGAATGAGACACATAATGAAATAGAAGGGTGAATACAATTATTTGAAGGACCTTTATTATCTGTTTAAGTTGGTTTAATATATCTCTAGCCTTTTGTTTTAAGCCCCTTGAAAGTAAATTTGCCATGTGTATTTTATATACATTTATATGTTGTCCTGCACAGAGGCAGTCTACATTTGATTTTGTCATCTACTTCATATTACAATAGCCTATAGAGAAATATTAGAGTAAATTATAAAGAAACTATGGAAGTATAGAGATTGTCGAAGCAATGTTTATTAGAATAGTGTTGTATATGAAAAAAAATGCATGCTTCTTTCTATTGTTACATGACATATCTGTCAGTAGCAATTGAGACTTGTTGAACTCTGGTGTGAACTCTGAGCTATACAGAATAGTCAGAATGGCAATTTCCTCGTTTTGCCCTATGAATAATTCTAAGTAAATGAGTAAGGATTGCATGTTATAAAAAAAAAAAAAGAAGGAAATGTTAAATTAATTGGTTGATTTGTTTACTTATTCCTCGTCTAGGTCTTAATGTAAATTTTAAATTTGGGAAACAGAAACATAGCCCATTACTTCTCTAAGAGACTGAAAATTTCTAAGTTACGGAAAAATTGAAAAATTCTAAGCTTTTGAAGTGCCCATGCTCTAACAATTAAAGAAAGAAAAAATAGTTGAGCTTCGTTAAAACAAGTAGCACATTTGCTAAAACCTGTAGCAGGGGCAGATTTTTGTCCTTGATGTCTGAGGCTTGAAAATTCTGTAATGGGGCTTTCTGTGATCCTTTTCTGGCCACATTCAAGACCCACTTGTAAAAGAGGTGGCTCATCAGCTGTTTGAAACGGTCATGTCTCTGTTGATTTCAGTTATGATAATTTCTACTACCTAAGAATCTGCTCCAAGGTCTTTCTGCAAAGACCCTTCTGTTTGAAAGGCAAAAAACCACAACAAAATGGCTTGTGGTTATGCATTATTGCTTTAGAATATTAAAGTGTAGTGTCACTTTAGTAGCAAAAGAAAGGAAGGTGGCCTGCCAACTAGAGCAGGATGCAGTTTCTACCCACCATCTTAGATGGTCTTATGATGTCCTCTTTGTTAACCAGCTTCTCTGGTATTGAATTACTGTCTTCTCATTACTTTAAATTCCAAATATACTTACTACTAGTAAGTCAGAGTGAGACAGGAAAATATAGTATCCTTTTCAGATTATACTTGTAGCCCTGGGAATTAAAAAAAAAAAAAAAAAAAGAAACATAGTGCTGTTTCACCTGCAAACTTAAGAGCTCTGGTACATAAGCATAACCTGTGAGAGAGCATTTCTATGGTGCCACTTCAGAGGCAGCTGCCTCAAAAAGTGCTGACTTAAGAGATGCTATAGAAATACCTAAGATTTTGACTGTTTTGCAGGCCTTAGCTGTAGGGAGAGTTCACCAAATCGAAAGATCTCTGAAGTGGTGCTTCTGCAGTTTGCTGTCCTGGATGCTTCACATTCCATATGTCCTGCAGGCAAGGAATATCTTTTTGTTGTTTTTGTGGTGGTGGTGTTTCCCTCCCCCCCCGAACCAAGTGTTATTCAGTGGAATTCACCTTGCAGAACAGGAAGACTTTTTAGGGCTCCCAGTCTGCTGCACAAACATGTACTGCGTATGTTGTTTTGGTTAGCAGTTCAAGTATCCTAGCAAGTCCTACTTAATAATCTATCTAATAAGGCTTGATTGTGCTTCACTGTGTTTAAATTTTTGGGGGAACTGTTTAGATAACGAAAGTGCTCCAGTGTCCGCATTTGTGTAAAACTCCAAAATTAGAAAACACAGCCTTTAGTGTCTCAGGGTCTCAGATGAGCGAAACACCGAAAGGAATTGCATGTTGCATATTTTACTCCATATCTCAACATTACCATACATGATACATTGTGTAAATAATGTGTGTTTATACTTTATTTTCTGTATTACGTTTTGTTGGTGTGAATGTTAAATGGAATGGCCAGAAAGCAGTTCCGTAGCTCTTTGCAGTAACAGAACCTGCAGAAGGAAAAAGTCATGTGTAGATTGGTTTTATCTGGGCAATGGGGCATTACACTCTGTAAGTTTTGAGAGATTCTTCTGACTTTTCCAGCTTTAAACAGTACTATCAAATTGTAGGTGGTGCTATTTCTCTTTGGCATTATGTTTCCATTAAATAACGTATATTGACACAGACTCACAGCATCTCACAGACTGACAGCATCTGGAAAAAAAATCTGCATTAAATCTGAAGAACTGATCCCGGATAACTAGTAAAGCCGTGGTGTTCTTGCAGTTATAATTATGCAGTAACTTTCTCCTATCTAATTGCTCACGCTTCTGCAGTACAAATGATAGAATACAAACTTCCATCGTGTACTCAGCCTGAGTCTTAATATCTCAAAGCTATTACTTAAAGGAAAAAAATAATTCAAGCTACAGACCGTAGCTGCTGTGACAAATAAGGAATTCCAAAGGAGGTTACAGGAACCTTGTTAAACTTAACATGTTTCAGACCTTCAAAATCCCATTCTTCTGGACACATTCCTTTACCTCACATTGAAGATATCCATGTGTGGTTCTAGCGATAGTGGTGTTGTAGCTGAGGTTGTTTAGGGCTTTTTTGTTTAAATATAAGTCTTCCTTTCCCTTCTGCCCTGACATTATTTTCACTATTGACAGTGGTTTTAATTAAATTCATCATTTTGATAATTTTAACTGGACAATTCTATTTCATGTACTTATGGCACTTCATGTGAAACAGTTTTGCCTTCATTTCCTGTTTATTTTTAGTTGCTAATTTTCAGACTTTTTCCATCCCCTTGGGTTTTTTAAAATCCTGTTTGGTACAAACCAGGGTGGTCCAACTGGCAGCCCAAGGAACAGTTCCATCTGGCCGGCTGCATTTGCCAAGGAGGAGCTAGGAAATGCCTGTAAGGGCATGCAGTGCCCTCCCAAGCAAATGTTACCTATTGCTCAGATACATAACCATGCTTAAAGCCCAACTGTTGTGCCACGTCCACCCTGAAAAGGAGATTGGCACTAGACATCGCTTTTCCTGGGCACAGCCAGGTGTCTAAAGGGGCTAGTTGTCCTTTCAAAACAATCTTCAAAGAGGATGCTACAAGTGGAAGAAGGTAGCACCTGTCCCTAAAAAAGCTAGGCCGCTCTTGTTTATCCTGGTTAGACTGATAAGTTAATAGACAGTGATAGGAACACTGCTTAAGCCCCAGGACAGTTGGAGCTAATTAGAATTTTAGTATCAACTTCAGCAAAGCTGATATTGTTAATTCATGTTGTCGTTGCTGGCTTTGCATCTAACTTCCATAAGTGCCCTCTTGTCAAGTGATTGTATCTTTTAGCCTTTACACAAGATTAGCATAATGATAATAACCAAGCCCCATGCATTGAAAGCACCATAAGACAATACAATATAATTTCAAATTATTTCATTTGGCTACTTTGCAGTTTTCTTTTTGTTGGAGAATATTCCACCTTCAGATGCACATGGGTGCCTCACTTGAAATCAGCACATCTGACAACATGCAATTCCTCATAAGAAATTATCTCAAAAGCTGAATTTATCCCATGTACTCCATTATGTTGTACAATAATAGCCTTTCTCTAGCAAAATGAGCCCAACTAAGCATGAGGTCTAACCAGTGCCTCATAAAACAATAATCTCACATCTTTTGATGTGTATTCCATTTCCATTAAAAGTATTTATAACGTTTAGCAGGAATAGGGCAGACTGCAGCTTGGCAAAAGGCTGAAATAAGCAATCAGGAGCAATATACCCAAGTGTACATTTACTGTTACCATATATCATTGTGTGATGACAGCAGAGCTCTGCTGGTTTTAGTATCCTTATTCAATATGCTGTAGCACGTAGAGTTATCAAAGAGGATATAATAGAAAAAAAAAACCCACCATAATACAACATCGTAGTTTTATGCTCATGCCATTTAGCATCCTGCTTACCTTTTAAATTGTAGAGAAATACCAGATTAATTTTCATAACTTACAACCCCTTTCCTGTTTAGAGTGTACAGCAGCACAATTTCTCTATTCACTCTGTGCTCATTTATTTGAAAATATTTCTTCTGTTTATAGTCCTAGGCCCTCTACACTGGTCTGTAGCATTCCCCATTATACTGTGCATCTCCAATTTTGGTTAAAAACACTCCTTATTTCTGATACAGATCATCTCCCCAAGGCTTTTTTGGGGTCTTGATTAATCTCCTTTGTTTTCTGTCTCCTCTTTGTCTGTTCTTTCTTATTCTCTACTCTTTATGGTATCTATAGCCATGGTGTTCTCCCCAGGTCTTTCTTTCCTGTTCCTTTTTTTCCCCTTTCATGCTCAGCTCTTTTTTTCAACTGATTTACCCCCATCTTCCTTTGGTGTTCCTTCCCCCTATCCCAGTTTTCTCCCCATATCCTTCAGTCTGTCATTTCCCTTTTTTTTCTGCTCTGTTCACTTTACTGCACTATCTTCACCCCTCTTTGTTTTCCTTTCCATTCTCTAATGTTGTCTTACATCTGGGAGATGACTGATGATGACAGGAAAGAGAAGAGAAGACAACAGCTGGAGGAATTAAGACATAGGCTAATTCTCAGAGAAAACTTTTGTTCAGGAATAAATAATTGAATGGAAGCATCAAACAGGAACAGCAAAAAAAAAAAACCCTGATTATTTATGGCTAATTATTCATTAGTGAAACTGAATTTTACCTGAAAATTACAGTCAACAATGTTGTAGAAGGACTATGTAACAGCATACATAAAAATAGATAAAGCTTACGTAGTTATAGTTATTAAATATGGTTAGTAAACAGTTGCAGGGTGCGTGTCTCTGGAAATGTTCACGGAGAAAGAAATGACACTGGAGGGTAAAGAGAGGCTAATGAGAGAAATATATACAGGAATAGGATGAGGAAACTATGCAGTCGTACATGAACTATGAAAAGATGGTGAATCAGAGGCAATAAAGACCTGCATCAAGTATTTGGAGCAGGTTGAAAAAGTAGCACAGAACTGAGAAGAAGCAGTGATTATTCTGGGTGGAAAGAAACAGGAGCAGTGAAAAAGGCAGCAGAACCATCTTACTGAGGGTACCAGACACACAGTATTCATTAAAGTAATTTCAAGCAGGATGCAAAACTCTCTGGGTAAGACAATGAAGTGCTAGGAAGCCAATGGGTTTGAAAGAGGATATGGTTCATACTGGTTAAACTCTTCCTTGTTTGAATGACAGAAAGTGCTCAACTGGAGGAATTTATATCATAGTTTCCCATTGGACAGGGGTTTGTCAAAATTTTTACATATTGTTGGTGATATTGTCCAAAGTTTTTGTCTAGATTTTGCTACTTGTATTCATATTTTCTAACAGAAGTTTATTCTCAGAGTTGTTACTCTGATTTAGTGGAATTACAGCCACAGGCAGAATCTAGCCAGTCACTGGCATAACTGGAGTAACAGTCCTATAAAAATGTCACAAGCTTTTCAATTGCAATATGTGCATGGGCTCAATTCCCTATTTTGGAAAGATCATTTTAGTACCTTTGTCAGCATTTATAAAATGCTAGTCACCCCTCACTGGCTGTCAAAGATTACACTTCGGTGATGTGTATTATAAGAGTTTTTTGCTTGCTGAAAACCTGACAGTAATACCAGTGAATCCCAGCACAGTGAATAAGTGGAGAGCACAACCTTTGTGTCAGAACATTTCCTGTTTGAAAGTCACTTTTCCTACAAGTTTATGCTAGGAAATGGTATCACACACCTGAGTACCATGAGTTGTGTTAAACTAAGGTGAAGGAAGCATATCCTTAACTAAAGCATCAACAAGGTATGCAACATTTTACAGAAATTAGATTAGAGATGGCCAACGTGGCTTCACCAAGGGCAAATTGTGCATCACTAATTTTATGGTCTTTAATAGTGGAGTAATTGCATCAGTGGATGAGCTGCATCAGGGAAGAGCTATCAGTGTCATCTGTCTGAACTTCTGTAAGGCTTTTGATATGGTGTCCCATAACATTATTGCCTCTAAGTTGGAGAGAGAAGGATTTTATGGATGGACTATTAGATGGATAAGGAATTGGCTGGCTGCATCCAGCAAGTTCCAGTCAGTGGCTCAGTGTCCAAATGGAAACCAGCAACGAGTGGTGTCCCTCAAGGGTCTGCACTGGGACCAATACCATCTTCATTAATGACATAGATAGGGGGATTGACTGCACCTTCAGCAAGTTGTGGATGACAGCAAGCTGTGTGATGCAGTTGATGTGCTTGGAGGGAAAGGATGCTCTCCAGAGGGACCTTGTCGTACTTGAGGGTTGGGCCTATATGAGCCTCATGAAGTTCAACAAAACCAAGTGCAGGGTCCTGCGCCTGGGTTAGGGCGGTCCCCAGTATGAGTACAAACTGGGTGATGAATTGATTGAGAGCAGCCCTGCAGAGCAGGACTCGGGGATACCAGTGGATGAAAAATTAGCTATGAGGCAGCAATGTGTGCTTGCAGCCCAGAAAGCCAATTCTATCCTGGGCTGCATACAAGAAGGTGATCCTTTCCCTCTACTGCACTCTCATGAGACCCCAGCTGGAGCACTGCATCCAGTTCTGGGGTCCCCAGCACAAAAGGGCCTACAGGAAAGATGGGGAGGGACTGTTTATCAGGGAGTGTAGTGTCAGGATGAGGAGTGATGGTTTCAAGCCGAAAGAGGGTAGATTTAGATTGGACATAAGGAAGAAATTCTTTACTGTGGTGAGGCACTGGGACAGGTTGCCCAGAGAAGTTGTGGATGCCCCATCCCTGGAAGTGTTCAAGGTTAGGTTGGTGAGAACTTTGAGCAACTTGATCTAGTGAAAGATGTTGGGGGGGGGGACTAGATGCTCTTTAAAAGATCTGTTTGAACACAAACCATTCTATGGTTCTGTGAAAACCAAACTTACAGCCAAAGACAGATAGAAGGGAAGACAGCACAAAATACTGTAGCCTGTGTTCATTGTCTCCATGAGGTTTACACATAAAGAATGAAGATCAAGACATGTTTTATATGCTAATTGTTTTCAACTATTGTCTCAAGGAAAAGAAACACAAAACAGATAAAAATGTTTTCTTTATTAAAAAAGGAAAATGTTATCTGGGAAAAGATTGCATATTACAGGTTCATTACAGCAGTGTTATTTTAACATGTGAATGATTAATTTTTCTAGCCATTTAGAGACAATAAGGGGATAAGAACAGGCAGTACTGTACTTTGGATGGTTATGGGCAGTCAATCTCCAGCTTTGGCAGTTGCAGTAGGCATGAATTGTCTCAGTATCTGATTGAACCATGCATGTGTGTCCCCAGTTACTACAATGTATATATCTGAACAATTTTCATGACAAGTTAATCTGTTCAAGTCACTAGCCACTTGACAGAAAAAACCTTCCTTAGCTTCCAAACCATAAAGTGATCGGGGCAAGCAGGACAGAGAATGGTTACAACAGCTTGTGGATTTCTGTGCTATTCTGTCCCCTTCCTTGTGATGCATTAACTTTTCTATGAGTGCAAATTACTCCAGCATGGCATAGTAAACTTTTTTTACAGATATAAATGAAGACAGA
>JAHREE010000567.1:1627834-1837731 GCA_033628505.1 Tringa tobata
AGCAAGTCCAGAGAAGGGCAAGGGAGCTGGTGAGGGGTCTGGAGCACAAATCTCATGAGGAGAGGTTAAGGGAGCTGGGAGTGTTCGGCCTGGAGGAAAGGAGGCTGAGGAGAGACATTCTTGCTCTCTACAACTACCTGAAAGGAGGTTATAGAGAAGCGGGGGTCGGTCTCTTCTCCCAAGTCACAGGTGACAGGACAAGAGGAAATGGCCTCCAGTTGCGCCAGGGGAGGTTCAGGTTGTATATTAGGAAAAATTTCTTCACGGAAAGGGTTATCAAGCCTTGGAATGGGCTACCCAGGGAAGTGGTTGAGGCACCATCCCTGGAGGTGTTCAAAAGATGGGTTGAGATGGTGCTGGGGGATATGGTTTAGTGATGGCTTTTTTTTGTCAGAGTTAGGTTGATGGTTGGACTAGATGATCTTGAAGGTCCCTTCCAACTTAGATGAGTCTATGATTCTATATGTTCTAAATTTTGAATAAGACCTTGTAGTGTGTATCATACTGTACACAGATTTTAACATACCATCCTATCTTCCACGGTAGACTACAGTAAACAAGATAAGACCTTCTTGAAAGACAAAATTATCATTAGGTGGAGCTACACAGACTATTGCATTGATATTAAGTAGAGATTTTACAGACCTGTAGCACAGACTCTTGCATGTCTCCAAATGAAGTATTTGGCCACAGCCATAAGCTATCATCTCCTTTGTGGGTTGGCCACAGCATGGAGAAGATGCATGCAGTTTAGCAGTGACTTTCCCAAATGTATACCTACAGCAGAGGAACGTTGAAGATTCAGAACTGTGTGTCCTATTCCAGGTTCATGTGGGAAGTAGTTGTACTTAGTAGCAGTAAGTTGTAATTAGTAGCACTAATTAAATTTTTGTGCAGTTTTCCTACCAGTTTGCCCCTTCTTTTTCCATTAACATATCTCATACAGCCAGCAATATTTTCTGATGGTCTTTTTTCTCCTGTTAAGCCTTCCCATCTATTTTTCACTCACTTTTTTTATGTGTGCTGTGTCTTCCAACCCGAGTGATTCTTTCTCTGGGCGGTTTGGATAACAAGAGGAACATTGAGAACACAGGAAGGCTGTTTGCCTCTTTTCTGTTCCAGTGCCCAGTGCCATAATTGTTTCTGGCAGCCATGAGGAGCTGTTGCAAGGGAAAGCTCTGTTCAGTTCTGGAAGGCAAAATGTGAAAACAGGCTCCATGAAGAATGTTGCCTGATACCCTCTAACAAGCTTTCATCGAGCACGTGCAAACTCTTGATTTTTTTTTTTTGTTAGAAGTTTATAGCTTGTCCAAACAGGGTGAGACTGCTAAGGGATAGTGAAAAGAATCCTGCCAAATTCTATGTCCTTTCTTCAAAGAAGGAAGGTTGAAGACCCTCTCAGTGAAAAAGTTAAGAACTTTTTAACACAAGCAGAAGTGTATAATTAAGCGCAATTATTGGTTCTTTTACAGAAATGTAGTTAAATCCACATAATCAAAAGTGTGTAATCACAAAGAGTTTTAGAAGACTCCTAGAGACAGTATTATTTGCCTAACATTACAGAAAGGTCCAGATTCATCCATAGAACAGGAATTTCTAGAAAAAAAAGCCAACTTTTTCCAGGGAAATAAAAAAATCAGTGGGAGTTTTTAACATGTGTATCTGACTCTCTACATGAAATAAAGGTTCTCAGGCCAGCTCTCCGTCTGGTGTAAAAGTAACATAGTGCCACTAAATACTAGCTGGCACTTGGTCTCATGTCAAGAAAGACATTGAAAAGGAATGACTTACCCTGCTGTTCGATAAATACAACTGTAAGTTGATTCTTACATAGCAATGGGACCACTTTGCATTCCTTGAAAACTCTTTGGCTATTCATAGTGTGGTCAGCTTCAGGATCTGCAGAGACTGTATTAGATCTTGAGTGTAAAGCCTTGCTTTCCTCAAGAGTGCTGTGTAGCACTTAAATGATTTGTTAATCCCTTCCATGGTTGGCAACTGTTCTGAAAACTATCTCTGATAGCTAGGTTTGTTGAGGAATGGTACGAAAGATTTTCAGAGAGCAAGTCCCTGGCTATCTGATTAATAGCTAGGAAGAATGAAAAGGGGCAAATTAATGATCTGACATCTTCTGCTGGTCATTCTGAAACCAAACTGTCACTCAAGGAGAGACAACAACCAGGAGCCCTGCCTAACGCAGGCTGAAATGGAAAGACCACTACCTCATCTTCTGTTTCTTCTGGGAACAGTACAGCATTACAGTAGCCCTAACATGTATGAAGGGTGGGAAATGCAGATTACTGAACTCTTTGCCATGGCATGACCCTGTTTTTTTTCCTCACACCCATGTAAATTGCATCCAAATGTTTATTATTACCTCCTTTTGCTTAGGCTATTTCCTTTTTCCTATAGTGTCATATTCTTTGCTCTCTGGACTCCAGGTACAGTCAGCTCAGTGAGCAAGTGGTTCAGGAAGTCATATGAAAGCAATGTGCTCATTAATACCATGTAAATTAGCTCACAGTTTGCTCTCCAGATAATTTGGATGATCGGGTATACCTCCCTTTCTCTGGTCCTAAAGGAAAGGAATCATTTTAGATTGTCTGTCATTAATAAGATTATTTATTGTTTGATTTTGAGATGTTTTTAGTGAATTAAACACTCTTGATTTGAAGAGAAATTTTAACTGGATGGAATTAAAGCCAGATTTTGATGACTAGCAGCAGCAGCGATCTGTGAATTACTGACGTATACATTTAATATCTCCCTGGAGAGTAGGAAAGTTCTTCAAATGTTGAAACTGGCTTAAATAATTCAAATTCATATGAGTGGTGAAAATTCTTTGGCTAATAATGTTAGCCTGATTTCTTCACTTCCAATTTAATCTAGAATATTTGGAATAGTTGTTAATAGTATGTTGATTTATTTGAATATCCTATTCAGTGGAATGGTTTGCATCCTTATACTTGCACGGTAGAACTGATTAGATTAATATTCTCAAGTTTATTAAAGTAAATATATTTTTATCAAGCAAATGATTAGGTTTCTTGATGTACCTGTTCTGGCTTTGTGCAGGAAGAACAAGCAAAATGCCTGGCTAATTTTTCTCTGCTTCTATAAAAGCTGTAGGGAGTGATAAAATGTTTTTACTGTTTGTTTCGGTTGGAAATGCTAATTCATGAACACTTTTGCTAGGAATGAAGAAGAAAGCAAAAATGAATGAAAAAATACAAAAAATGAAGGGGACACTGTGACTGAGTTCCAGAAGGCTAAGTTTCAAATCCCTGCTCTGTATTTAAATAAAGGCACTGACAGTGATGCCATTTTGCTGTTCTGGAGTCTCTCATCCTTGCTTTTATGTGGAAAAAACTTCGAAACTTCTGGGGTTAATTCTAATGTGGGGAAGAAATATTTTTGAGATTTCAAAGTTTCACAGGAAAGGAGCTATTTACCACCCAGCTACAATGTCAAGAAATAACATGAAGCAAAACAATTGTTGGTAGCAATCATTCTAAGCCTTTTCTTTTCCAGGTTTAAAATTCCAAGTTCTTACCCACAAAATACTCTGGTTATTAATAGGAGGATGCTTCTGATTACTTTACAGAAATGGAGCTCTTTAATAGAGTCTTTAGGAATAGGAAATGGAATTTAACATGAAAACTGTTAGGTAGTACAGACAGCACATTATGATTTCATCTCTTTTTTTTTTTTGCCTTAGACCCATCTGTTTTTCTTTCCACATAATTTGAAGATCTAATGTATCTATAGTTCAATATGTGTGGGTTACTATCAAACGTTACTATCTGCCTCCTTGCAGAGAGGAATAAGCAGCACTGTATCTCACAGCCATTTCATTCTGGTGGTTGATGTTTGTTTCAAGTTCTGCAGCAGCTTGTTTTAGGACTTGGACTTCAACCTCTGCACTACTCCTGTCAGCCTTCCTTGACTTTCTTCATATCCCTGTCCCTTAGCCAAGCAGAGATCAGGTCTTTCTCCTCTCTCATACAGTCAAGCCACATGGTTGCAAGTCTGCTTTACGGTAAATTTTGTAAGGAGGACTTCTACGGAGTTTCTTCTTCACCTGTTGTTTTCTTGTGCAGCCAAAACCCATTTTTTCCATTCTTTGCAATTGTTCAGCTTTCTTATGAACACGATCATGTTTAATATTTAGCCTCAAAATATTCCAAATTATACTTTTGGGACACTACAAAATAAAAGACATGGCCTTGCATCTTACTGTTCAATGGAAGAGATATGAGAAACCTGTACCATTTTTAATGGTGCTAGTCCAGTAACACACCAGTGTTAGGTACAGTAGGGGAAAAATAATGCTTAATATGTTTATAAACCTTAATTGTGTATGTGATCCAGATATCAGAATTGCATACTAGGTATCTCCAAGGGAAAAAGGAATCCACTTTCCAAGTTTATAGTAGCAGTGCATGGCAAGTGCTGCCAAATCAAGAAGTCTTCTTAAATTCAGGCAGGGCCAGAGATGCATAAATGTAACCGCATTCAGTATAATGTAGATGTACCCAAACACTTGTATAAATAAGGAAGCTTAACCATTGGTAGAAATCTTGCTGGGGAAACACTGAAGTTGGTTTCTTGTAGCTGGCTTCAAGTGAGCTTGGACATCCAGTCTTTTGTATGGACTTTTCTGTGATGTAAATTAGTGGTGGCATACCAGTCTTAAATGTTACTTTACTGCTGTGTAAAAAATAATGCATTAGAGGATTACCTCCAGAAAAGGTATAGTAAATAAGTACTTCTAAAACAAAGCATAATTTATTGCATATTTTGATCAGCAGTTGGGAACACTTTGAAAAACAGAGTTAATCAGCTGCAGAAACTGTTAGATAAAATAATTCTCATGGGTCCCTCAAAAGGCATAGCTAGCAGAAAGCTTCTAACTTGCAAGATTTTATACCTTTTCAGTTATCAGAGAGGCAAAATCAAATTCAACTGCTGGGAAGGGTGGCTTTTGACATGCAAAAGTTTTGAAGTTCCTGCCCTGTAAGTCAATATTTTTCTCATTTTGTGTTGCTAAAAATATTGTATGGTAGGGTCACTGGTTGGTGAGTACTTTGAGACCCATTTTTCATGTCTTATAATGTCATACATGATTTATGTCACAGTCTTTAGTTAGCTACTTAAGACTGCTTAGTACCAAAATGGCTTTTAATAAATATGACAGAGACTATCACCTTCTGACAGGCAGCATGTGTCATTGAAATAAAGGCAGTCATACAATAGCTTTAAAAGAGGAGTGCCACAGCTGAACAAGCAGCTTTTATGTTCTTTTTTTTTTTGCTGGACCCCCTCTGGGAGTAAGGGGCAAGTTTAGTTTATTGCTTTAGTTTAGCTTTTGGTTTAGTGCTAAACTGAAATTTTCTGGCAGCAAGCTTGAATAGGATCTTAGTAGGATAATCTTCCAGAAAACACAATAGAACAAATGTAGTCAAACAGGGCGATACACAAAATATGGTAGACATAAATTGATTTGTACACTCTGTTATAATGTTCTAGTATTCAGGTATGTATATACATATATGACTGCATGTATAAATCTAATGTATTTGTGTGGGCATTTATCTGTATGAAAAGAAAGCAATAATTTACTGTCACATAATTATGCATCAGAAATTAACTTCACTGAAAGCAAAGTTTTGCAGTTTAAAGCAGTGTGGTAAGAGAATCAAACCTCCTGTATATCAAGGGCATAGATCAAATTCAATTTTATTGTGAAGTAAATCACATACAAACACAGGCACATAAACACGCAACCTGTAGTTAAAGAACATTGTTAGTGTTGTCAAGTTCAGCAGGCAAATAATATGACTTAATATATTGGCAAGACTTGTGCAGCTCAATTTGAGCTTTTATGTATGCACCGTGTTTAATTACATGACCTCATGACAGTGCTCAGAACAGACAAACACGTCCTAAGGCATGACTTCTGCTGTTGTGGGCAGGCTGATAGTATTGCATTGCTCAGTTGAACCTATGAAGTTCCTCACTTCAGCCTATGACAAAAGCAAGTTTTTAGTTACGTTCTTCTTCAGATATAATAACCTTGAACTGAAGTCTTGCTCTGTACACACTCATTCCTGCACTGGTTTAAACTGGATTGGATCTAGGTCCAGTCACTGGAACAGACGAGGGAATATGTTCTGCATGTGCTGTTTGTTACCCCTATGGAAACATAGAGGAGGAGTGGCCTTTGTGGAATGTAGAGGGGGAAAGAAAGCAAATACATATAAATAAAAGGAATGAATTGGGAAAAGAACAAGAGAGAGTTGGACAGTGGGGATAACAGAGCTGTGATAATAGATAGGGAGAAGGAAGGAGAAAAAAGCCTGGGAGGTTTTGATGGAGTGAACTTGGTCTCTCATATGTTTACATTTAATTATGAGATTACACTATTTTTCCACAGAATTCCTACCTCACGCAGGATGCACTTAATGAGCAGCTATTAAATATATTGCTTTGCCCTTATCATGCATGGCCCCAAGCTATACTTATTGCAGGCATTTCAAATCCCTGTCCAAAAGCAGAATTATTCATTTTTTCAGAGAGTTTTATAAAGCCTCTGCCCCTTTCAACGTTTTAAGTAGGGTTGTAGGAACAGCACTAATTCCAGTATTTCCTAACTTTCCAGTGCTTAAACTCGAAGTTAGTATTTTCTTAAATTTTTCATGTGTGTAATTATATACATGCATTCATATATACACATTATAGTGTGAGCACACAAATTGACGTCTAAGTGTTACTGAAGGACATAAAGCTGTTTGAAATTTTATTTTATAAGGACAGAAAGTTATGTGAGGGCATGGAGAACTCTAAAAATGACTGGTAATAAAAGAAAGCAAGATACTCCTTACTATTTTTAACCATTGTGTTACATCATGTAGTTCTGCAGCAGATTAGTCATCACATCAAAAGGTTGATGGAAATAATAGTGAAAAGGACTTGGCGGACTTTGAACATATATGAGGTAATTCAGTAAGTGTGACAAATGACTTCTGGCATTTTAAGGTGAAATGGAAAAACTACAGCCAGAATACCTGACTCTTTTCTGGTTTGGTTTTTCGGGGGCTTTTTTTGTTTGTTTGTTTTTAATTCCTGCTTGCAATATTCTGATATCAGTGCAAGTTTTATGGGTAGTGCAGAATTAGGTAGAGTAGAAGGATAGCGGTTACAGTAAAGTAGTTTTGTGATTTTAAGTATTTTAGGTACTGTGGTCTAGAGGGCCCATGGGGTAAATACATGAGACAAAGTTCTTGCTGGAATAGCTAGAAATGTGATATTTTATGGAAGGAAGCTAGTGATTTCTTAATAGCATCAGTATATTGGGACAAACTCAGGGTATATAATGGATGACAATAGTCTTCGGTATTCTTTGAGAAAACTCACTTTGATTTTTTTTTTTTTTTGGCAGAGCTCTGCAATAACATTTTGCAGTGCTGACTTAAAATTATTGACTGGCCAAGACTGATGGTCCAGAGCTGAGCTGAGGGTCATGAGCTACAGCCGGTAGTGAATCCAAGCAAATGCTCTATGTGGAGCACCATATAATTAAGATGAAAGGGACAAAAAAGAGAGCTTGAAACTTTTTTTCCTTTTAGTACTAAAATAGTTTTAACAGGTATGAATAGTACATTTCTAGAAAATTACTGCTGTGTATCCTAGTCTATTCCATTTCTTGATATATCTTTCTTGTTTCACATATGCAGCATCCCTTTATGTTTACCTGTTAGGATCTTCAATGGGGCTAAATATTATGGAATAAATAAAATACATAAAGCAAAAGCAAAACATATGAAGAGTGAGGAGGTAGATGAAATGTATTCATAAATATATGAATTATTATTGGACTGATCAAAACAATATGTACCCAATTTTTTAAAAAACGATATAGCCACTATGTGTATAGTAACAGTCACAATTATTTTTAAAGGAATTGACTTGACACGAGATGAGGATAAAATTTAACATTTTCATTGTGTGATAAAAGGCTAATCCTGGCATTTTTGTTAAGTATTAATAAGAAGATATAAATATTAATGTCTGTGAAGCAGAAAAAACAGCCAAGGAGCAAAAATTTATCTGAAAGGTCCCTTTTTCAGTAAGATCCTAAAGTAAAGATGAATATAGCATGGTATGCGTTTTAATAAACAAGTGATACAGTGCTTCATAAAGTCATATGTTAGTGTCTAGTTTGTACAGATTTGCCCTGCAACATTAATAACTATTTAATTGACTGTGTAGTATTCAGAGTGCTCTTTTGTTTGGATCAGTGCTCCCTCCCACTTTATTTATTATTCCCCTTATTGAAGAAGATGGTGATAAGTATATTCAGTTATGTTACATGTGATTTTAAGGCTGCAGTTTCACAATTGGTGTAAACCAGTTTAAATCTATTCTGCTACTGTCCCACCACTTTTCTGCTCCAGGCAATGGGTTATAATGCCTTTCTTCTGCTGGCACCAACACTCATGCTGCTGTGTAATTGGTTGGATCAGAGCTGATCTGCCTGAAAACTAATTAATTAATTTTGGTAGTTTTCAGCTGAATAGAGTCAATCCATCTGATCCCAGCAATCCAGTCCTGGCACAAAGGAGGGGCCAAGGGCTTAAGGAAATGGGGAGAACTTTCCCTTTTGGTGGCAACGTGGATGTGGATTGTGAAATAAACTAGTTGTGAAACTGTGCCTGAATTGTGATGAACAGCATGCTCTAGAGAGGATGGAGAAATAAAAAATTAACTAACAAGTTGTAAATGGGTACTGCATAATCAGTGGAAGTGCTTGTAGGAAACAGAAAATTCAGTTTTGAAGTTTATAAACTGTATCATGGAGTGAAGAGAGACTATTTCTTCTCTGTGGGTCTAATCCAGTTCTCTTAAGAGTCCATAGAAAAACTATCATGTTTTCAGTGTAAGGTGGGTCAATTCCTGTTTGATGCTAACAAGATTCAGATTGAACGGCTGTAAGAAAAATAGTAGTGAGAAGTTTTCCAAGGAAAAAAATCTTCACTGAATATCCGTAAACCGGTGAAATGGTCTTAAATCTAGGTACATGAAACTGAACCTATTAACATTTCATTAAACATGGAGTATAATATGGCTTGCTCTTAGGAAGAATATTTTAAAAGTTTATTTGGCTACTAATGGTCAGAAAACCTATAGAGTATTACTATGTCCTGGTCAAACATATGCTGTAATTCTCTTCAATTCCAATTTCTGATGCAAATGCATGATTTTGCTTTTTGCTGATACTTCAGTTTAAAATAAGTTCCTTGGTCATAATGGAAGTACTTGCTGAGATGAATGCACTATGAATGTTATCACAAATAGTTAATTTCTATGTAGAATGTATCTTCATGGATGTAGGGAGATCATAGTATTTATTTTTCCCAGAAAACTGCAGCTTACTTCTAGGCACCAAATTTCCAGAAACCTCGGAGAATGCCGTAAAAAGACTAGGTTACACAAATGTTTTAGAAGATAAGCTTATATATTTTCAGTGTAGCTGGGTGAGTAATTTCTTTTCCTGGAAAAGATTCTTGAAATTAATATTAGGATTCTCTTTCTCATTTAGCTGATTAAGTGGAGGTCAGTAGCTAAGTCTTGCTGTCCATGTCATCTGCCTTCTCTTCTCTTTTCATTAACCCAAGGATACACTACTCTTCTAAGTCAGATAGCCATCCAGAATTAGATTTATAAAGTTCTCTGGCCTTCTGAGTTGCTTTTCTCACATTCGTATGATTCTCTCCTGCCAACTTAGCCTTCTGTCCTCCACCCATCCCTGTTTTGATTCATTTCTCTCATGCCGCGTGCCTAAATATTGCCCAACCCATGTGGAAAGTCCTTAATTCTTGTCAAGACAGGGTCATGACTAGCCCACCCAGGAAGATCAGAACCAAGGCTCCCAAACTGGGAACAAGGCTTGCCCACCAGTATAAAAGCCATTATTCCCTCATGCTCATCCAGGCCTTTGGGTTGGCAGACAGTTTGAGCAGAGGCACAGAAGGTATGTGTTAGGAGAGATGGGATAGACTGGGAAATAGCGACAGATTTATCAGGGACATGCGTGGGACTGTGCGAGGGACAATAGGGTGGTAAGACTGACTATAAGACTGGATAGGAGAGCAGCTAAACTGAGCTTAGGGGTGTGGGACAGGGAGGGTCAGTGGGTGAGCAGCGTAGGGCAAAGCAGACTTGGTAAGTTAGCCAGTATGTTTTTGCTTAGTTATGTCTGGACATTTGGAGGAGCTGGGGAAACAAGCTTGGCAGACGACCAGCGGGCCACCTACTCCAGCTTTCTCAGCCCCATGGGGGAGGCTTGAATTGAAAAGAATTACTGAGCAGACTGAGGCTATGCAGTGCTTAGTTGTGGAACAGGCCCACCCTCAGTTCTGCGATGCCTTTGGCCACCTCCATCCAAGTCTTTGATGAGTATTGCCCTTGGTCCGCTGGCTTCTTTAACTGCACAGCCTATCAGGCCATTGACCAATCCATGGCCTGTAGGATACTTGGAGAATTTAAAAGGCTAGTAAATAAGAAGGACAAATCGAGTTCTTTGGGGATTTAGAAAACTCAAAACTGGCCACACAAGAATTTTCAGGAAAGGAAACATTTTGAGGATGGTATGGACATGTAGGAGGACCTGAGTAACTATTAGAAAACTCTAAAAGCTGTGCCTTCATCAGATGATAGTGGACATACAGTCTGACTATAATTACCATCTCCAATACCAACCTTTATTTACATACCTGTGTCAAGTTTCTGGGATCTGTGTACAATCTGATTCCCTCCCAGCCTTGAGATATGCTTGTGCCAAGGGCAGTTCTCTAACAGCTGACATCTTTGTTAGTGCTCTCCAGGCAGCAGACACTTCCAGCTATTCTGCTACCCTATTTATCTGCTCTCAGGGAGCAAAAATGTGCTATGCATAGCGGTAACATTTCTTAGGCACGTTTTAATAAACAGTAGCTTCTGTGGCTTATCCTGGATATAGTCAGAACCTTTCATCCACCAGAACTATTCTTCACAATAAGCTGCTAAACACTTACTTTCCTGGAAACGAATGGGAGGTGGCAATGGTCATGCTGGGGAAGCTGTCATTATTTGTTAACTTAAATCTTTTGGATGACATAAAACAGGTCAAACTATGTTGCTACCTACACCCATGTTGTTTTGCAGGTATTTGTGTTGTTACCCTAGAGAGAAGGCATATAAACCATGGGAAACCCCCAGATTGTAACCTCAGTCTCTTATCTTTTTCTTCTTCAGTTCTGTGGTGTGAAGAGTCCCATCTCTGGAGTGTAGTCGTGACAGTGGTCCTTACACAGCGCTGCCAGTTTCTGGTTCAAAGGCAGTTACCTCATTCCAGTCAGGCTATGCTATTTACTGTTTCCTAGTGTATTATGTCCTATGGCACCTGGCCAAGTAGCATAAGTTCCTGTGACACCTTTTGAAGTCCTTGACCTTTCTGATGATTGCCATACAGTGTGCAATTAACCAGACCAGCTGGCCCTAAATACTTGGCTCTCCTACATGGCTATTGTGAACTGGAGTAGCCAGCAAAGTGGCTTCTTTGGCTATGAAGTGACTAATCTCAGTTTGCTGTGGTTTTTGTTAAACAGACTCCCATATAGACCTTCATTTTGAGCATCTTATCGGTGGTGTTTGTGGAGGATGTTCTTAGGAGTTTGTGTATTAGGAAGTTTATTTCAAGAAACCTTAGGAGAGTGGCTCTGTGTACACCAGAGGTCTGTTTTTTTTCCTCTCGGAGCTCACTGCCTAATCCCCCAGTTCATGTGGAACTACTACAGGGAAGGAACAGCAGAAACCAGAGCTAAACAAGGATGTATGTAAGAACTGTGCATTTTACAGATGTAAAGAATCACGGAATTGTCAGAGTTGGAAGGACCTTCTAGAGATCATCTAGTCCAACTCCCCTGCCAAAGCAGGGGTGCCCAGAGCACATCACTCAGGACTGCATGAAGGCAGGGCTTGAAGATCTCCAGAGAAGGGGACTCCACACCCTCCCTGGGCAGCCTGTTCCAGGGCTCTGCCACCCTCACCGTAAAGAAGTTTTTTTTCTCATATTTGAACGGAACTTCCCCTGTTCCAGCTTGTGCCCGTTGCCCCTCGTCCTGTCACTGTGAACCACTGAAAAGAGTCTGGCTCCATCCTCCTTTAACTCACCCTTTAGATACTTGTAAGCATTAATAAAACGGGCTATGGAGATGAAAGAGTGTCCATGGCTCTGCTCAGAAGTAGTGGTGGACTGTGACTTTCTGAGATGACTAGCGAAACAGTTTGGGAATCAGTCTGGTGGTGATTCATCTTGGAACCGGAAGGGTGAGAAATAAATTGTGGGTAGAGAAAACAGGGCAGTTAAGAAATGGTCTACTCTCTTATCTTGAAAGGCCATCTCAGTACACAAATCAGTATTCTGCTCAAATTGTTGATTCAAATCATCTTGAATCCTCAAATCTTAGCTGTGCAATTAAAATGCAGGATACTTTTCAGTTGTGGTATTTTAGGGACAGTGACCTAAGGCGCAGGACAGCCCATGACCTCTCCTACATAACAAGCAGTTTTACTGATTTGATGCAGACTGGGATATTGATGAAGCAGATACTTGGTAGGGTTCATAAGGTCAACATTCTTCTTCTAAGCTTTACAAGTGAAGTGTAGGGAGAGGTGTAGAGAGTTGTGCCTACCTGCTTCCCTAACAGCCAACACCACGATCATCAAGAATCCTAATGCATTCAGTAGAATTTGCATGTCATGCAAAGTAACTATCTTAAAACATGGATACATATTAAGAGAAAAATCTTTGGTAGTGATTTCAGCAAAGTTAACAAAT
Organism: Tringa tobata; assembly: GCA_033628505.1. Classification (NCBI taxonomy): domain Eukaryota; kingdom Metazoa; phylum Chordata; class Aves; order Charadriiformes; family Scolopacidae; genus Tringa; species Tringa tobata. The sequence goes on from JAHREE010000567.1 coordinate 1,640,715, forward strand.
GAACATGGAAGTTAAGATTAACACACAACACCTTAATGGTAAGCAGAATCTTAAGAAGAATGAACAGAAAGTTAATGTGATGTCTGATAGATCGGAAGGCATGAAAGGTAAAAATATCAAGGAGAAGACAAAAAGCTTCCTTGGAGCCTATAGAGTAAATTTCCATAGGAATTAGAAGAAATCCTATTCCTTCAGTCAGGTTATGACCAAGTATAAGTGAAAGGGAAGGAACAATTCTGAGTGGACAAGGCTGGATGAGGTGACCTCGTAACTCTGGCAGCCGTTAATATCTCGTAACACACAGGGCAGCAATGCTGGTAGGAAATGAAGTAAAAAGAAAACTCACTACAGCCATTCATGACTGGTTGATCCCTGTTAAATGTTGGAACAGAAACACTTTAAGAGTAAAAGCTGATGTGCTTGACCAATGCTTCTGGCACATCCACGTACCAAAATAACATTGCTCTCCTTCATTGCGGTTATCTGTAGTATGTTTGGGGGTTTTTTCCTGCCTATGATGTATTTATCCTAGAATTGAACATCCCATATGGTTTATTTGGAACTAGGGCATAAAAAGTAATTTAAGTCATGTTTTAGGCATGATACTTTTTCCAGTTAATCTGATGACTAGCAAAATTAACTTCAGTCCAATTAGGGTGGGCTCTGAGATGGGAACTAAGAACTGCAAAGGGCTTATTTTGTTCAGAATTCGTTTCGAGACATGAATGTAATGTCTTCCATTCTTTGACGTATGCCTGGAGCTTCTCTGTTTATATCATAGGACACACTGGTACTGTTTTAATTTTTATCCGGAAAAGTAATTCCTGTGTCTTTTGGCTGAAATTGAACTGATGGAAATTACTGCTTGTAATGGCATACAATTACTAGTTACTGGTGTAGATGATGAGACATTTCTCTAGCATTCAGGAGCTTGATGTATAGTCATGTCAAAGAGTAAGTCTGTTTCTCTATTCATGACTAGCAGATTTGGTTATTTTGGGTAAAACACTTGCTAAGGCAATAGCATTACAACATCTGGGAGTTTTTAATCTTTTGCTCTAAATCTTCATGTTATGATTTTTAAGTAAATTAACAGAAAATGACATACAATTTGTGTTTCTTTCATTTTGCTAAGAATGCTATTTTAGTGTGAAGGTTAAAATCTTTAATATTTGCTTTGAGAGAGTATTATGTGATAAGCCAAATTATTTAAGATAGTTGGAGACACTATTTCAATTGACAAAAATTAAGATAAGTGTTTATTTGGCTACATTATAAACAAATGGGTTTATTGGTGGCAAGACATAATCCAATAATACCATGTCTTTGACATCAGTAAATGCTGCAATTTTATTTTAGTCCTGTCCCTAAAAATCTACCATTATTTTCTAGAACATTAAAATACAACATGTACTTTTGTCACTGACAAGTTGGAAGTAAAATCAATTGTTTCCCTGAAAGATGTTCAGCAGCTTAATTATGTGATTGTACTCAGGCAATTTTAGTCTTTAGTCCAAAAAGGAGTGTTTGTACCCAGGTTTTTCCAGTATGCAACATGGTGCGAACTTCAACAAATTTAGTTTAAAGGTCTTAAGAAATAAAGAGAAGAAAGATTTTGATCATCTTAATTTTGATCATCATGTTAAGCCTCCTACTGAATCAATAAAATTGTTCAAAGGAAGCAGAATTTTAAAGCTATAGAATTAAATTGCTTTATCACAAAGAATGAAGGGATGTCATCACAGGAACAGAAGTGGCCACTTCGTTATGTTCTGTGACCTACATGGGAATCACTGTTGCTTGTGAAAGTCACCTCTAGGTGGATACAGATGTAGTTATTATGCAGGAGACTGAAATGCCTTTCCCCCCTCCCCAGGGTATGTGTAATTGTGCCAGTAAGCGTAGCATTAAGCTAAGAATTGATGGCCAGAGACACAGCTGCCAAAAAGCAAATATATTTTATGTCCAAAATAACTATGTACATATACAACGTATGCCTATGTATATCTTCAAGCATATTTCTGCAACTCTGAGTGTTTTCTATGATCTGCTACAGCTATGAACCAGCTATATATGGCCATAGGAATGGCTCTTTGTGTAAATTATAATTTTGTACGCTATTGTCTTAGGCTCTTCGTATCTGCTAGCATTTTGGAGCTGTCTATGAGAGAGCCAGAAACAGTATTCTGAAAGTGCTGACTGTCTTTAATTCGCATTAGAAAAGTTGGCCCAAAAGAATGTACAACCTCTGAGCTCAAATAGAAGCGTACATGCAACTTCAAACATTCAAATAAAACACATATACAGATCTCCCAGAGTAGATGAAGGGTGGACTTCAGCAACACATGCTACATGTATCAAAATATGGAAGAAATCCAGTGGCAAGTTAGTGTTCTTTGTTTTGGGGAAGAAGTGACTTGAATGTTTCCTGAAGAAGGACAAATTTAGATTTCAAGATGGATTTCCTGCATCAAATGGTTGCAGATGACAAGTGAGACTCATTTGCAAATTTAATGGTTGAGATTAAGTATGTTTACTTGACATAAGAAGTATGAGTATGTCTCAGCTGTTATTAATACACTTGCAATACAGTTGTGAATGGAGAGGCCAATCAAATGTAGTTTTTATTGTATTGATGTTTTCTAGTGAGAGGAAAAATTCCAACAAACTTCTAAATATTTTACTGGGAGGAAGTGGGGAGGGTAACTTTTGATAAATATGGAGTAAACCAGGTGCTTAGAAACATCACAACTTATGTGAAACCCACCACGTTTGCTCAAAAACATTTTCATGAAATGTAATGCTGCATTTTAAGATAAGCTGGAGAAATCTTGTAATTTTCATTTGCATTTAAACACTAAACCATATTTCCTGCATTCTGACTTAAATCTTCTAGTTTGATGTCTTATGCTTGTTCTTTTCCTGATGATACTGGACTGAAACAAAGTTTTGATGGTTTACTCCCATTTTATTTACATTAATGGTTTGAATATTTTATACTATTCTAGAATAGCTTATTTTTGAAAAAAAATAAGCTTCTAGCTTTGAAGAAATATCATTGAAAGAATTTTTTAGAAGAAAAATTAAAGGATATGTCAGCTGCACTGTATCTTATAGCCACATTTAAAGATTTTTCATAGATTGTTGGAAATACAGTACTAAAATACATAAGCAATTAATAAAATGTGGAACATACCACAAATGCACATCAGTGAAACTCTGGAAAATGTTAAATGAGTTATTTTTGTGCAGCTTTGGAAATCAAGCATCAATTTTCTAGTTTTGACTGAAATAAGGACCACCCTGAAGCCAGGCTTAATTGAAATAAATCCCTTATGAGGCTCTATTTATCACTTGGTTATAAATTTGGCAGCTAAAAAGACATAACAAAATATGAAAATTAGAGATGAAATAACTTTTACATTAAAACAAACACTTAATTTGGGGTATTGAATTCATCCCTGACAACTGATTCTTTGGGGAGACAGAAAATTACTTTAAAATAGTTCTGAAAAATTATCAGTCTTAACCAGGGTACACGGTACTAAAAGATGCAGGGCTTCACTACACCAAATTTTAGTAATTTTTTCATAATGAAACACTTCTGGAGAGAATAATTATAATAAATATAATTAGAAGCCTAAATCCATTAATATTTACCAACATGCATAACTCTTTTCATCTATTTCCTTGTGTTGATGAAGGAGATACTCTATGAATAATTATCTTGTAGGAAAACTCTATGAATAATTATCGTGTAGGAAAAAAAAATCATGACCTCAGTATGTTTAGTATCCGCTGTTACAAAGAGTTTTGAAATACCGAGCCAATCACTGTCAGGCAGTCTTTAGATTAGCAATTGATATGGAGTGTGATGGTAATCTCTGTTGGAATGCCTTTATAATGAATAATTGGAGTTTGCAAATGAAGGGAAATGTTATTAAAAGTATGATATCACTCTGACTAAATATCAAGGCAATTTGGTAATAAATCGTCCCAACTTTTGTATGGGTTTATCTAATGGGTGACCACTGTAGAAAAATGGTTCTTGCTGTTGCTAATACAGACTGTTGTTTTTAGAAGGAAGTTGTGAAAGTATTGAACTTTAGTAGGAAAGTATTCTTAAAAATGAAACTTCACATTTTATTTCCTTGTCAGTACAATTTGGTAGATCTGAATCTCTTTTACTGATCATATATGCATTTTGCATTTGGCTTTTGTCATGTCAAGGAGATGACACAAGGTTTTCCCCCTCTATGACTCACAAGGCAGTAATGTAACAGGTAACTTGATAGAATACATGCAACTGAGGAAAAGCAGACAGCTCAGGTGCTCTGATATTGTTCTGATCCTCAGGAAGATCCAGAACATGCGGAAATTCTTGTTCTCCATTGCTCGAATGCAGGAGGAAACATTATATCCATATTGCTTCCAGCTTTCAATGTGGATTTATTGTAGTTTCTTTTTCCTTTCCTCACTCATCTTTCAAAAGCATATCTCTGTTCATGACAGCATTCTTTCCTGTTATCCCACAGTTAATAGTCGGAATAATTTTCCTTTGTTTCCTCTTTTCAAAAACATGTGTGAGTCCAAGTTCTTAAGGTAGGTTATTTCAGAGTACTTTCAGTGTTTCTTGGCTCTGGCTGGGCAGTTTTTCTACTATGTGCTTGGTTATATATTGTCATGTTTTTCACAAAGCTATTTTTATAGCAATACTTACCTCCACGCTTGCTTGCAAAGCATAATTTTTGCTTAAAGTTTTCATCTATCAACCACATGGTTACCAAGTAGAAAACAGATCCTGTATATGATTACTGCTATAAACTACTAAAGGGATTTAATAGCTCAAGAAGTAAGAACTCAAGTTGGAAGAAACAAAATCAGTTGTATTTCCATGGTTGCTCCAAACGTATCTGATACAAGTGCTTCATAAGTATCACTTGATGAAATAGCTTCTGTAGTGCCAGCCACAATAAGAATAGTCATAGGAACAGTCATAGTCAGAGGGACACCTGCTTCAACAGGTACAGTCATGGTCAATATAGTAATGGTCTTGGGTGTGAAGAATAATAGATAAGGTTCTAGGCCTAAGAAGTGTCAAGTTGCTGCTTACTTGTTGGAGACAGACTGACAAAAGTGGCCAGCTTTATAACATCCCCACAAGACATACATGGCATGATTTAGGAGCTGATTTATAAAGCTCTGTTGAATCCTGTGATTTAATACATTCAGTACATGAACCTTTTTATGCAAACACTCCTATTTACTCTAGCGGCTTCGCGTTTAAGTAGAGAACTATCTAATTCCAAATGTCCTCGCAGAAATAGACAGCTATCACTCTGGAGGAAGACGGGCTATAAGGATGTTGTACTGCTAGGGACAGGCCACTCGGAGTGTTATGTGTCTCCTGAGATGTGTGGTTATAGCATGGTGAGGTGACAGGCATTTTATGGCCAACACTTCCAACAGCTTGCAGTCGTAATTTTTGTGATATTTCATAGCCTTCATAAAATGGCAGGTTTAAGCTCTTCTGTGCTTTTGAATTCTTTCTGTATTTTAAAAGCAAGTTGCTACACATAGGAATATGTTCAAATTACTCACCCGAATGAAATCAGCCCCATCAGTTGAAACTCTGTGCAATGAAATAATAACCATAACTCTAGTCTATTTTTAATGTGTAAGAGCATGAAAACTGCTAATTGTTTATTCCTATGTATAAAATTATGCTTGGGAAAAAATGTTAGAATTGTTCTATAGTGATTTTAAAATTGTTCCAATGTTTATGTTCACTGAAATTACAGGAGCATTTTCAAGGAAGTCATTAGTTTTTAGAATCTGCAGTCAGTTTATCCCTGGAGTACCCTGCATATATCATTTTGTTCTAGTGACAAAACATTATTTGATAGTTTTTATCAGCAATAAGTTAAGTTCCTATATAGTTGCACTATATTGACAACTGTTGTCCAGATAAACCACGCAAAGGTATAAGGGTGGGCTCTCCTCCCTTAACCAAGTTAAAACAGGAAGTCAATTTATAATTGTAAACTTTGATCATTATTTTCCATTCCTACAATTCCACTCGAATTTAAATTTATTAAACTACAGACTTAGAAGTAAAGCTTGAAACAATCCAATGACTCTATTTGTTACCAGCTTCTTAAGGATACTCCTGGTTCATTGCCAACAGCAAAACCCTGGAACAAGTTGCCCCGAGAAGTTGTGGAGGCCCCGTCCCTGGAGGTGTTCAAGGCCAGGTTGGATGGGTTTAGTGGCAGGGGGATTGGAACTCAATGATTGTTAAGGTCCCTTCCAACCCAAACTATTCTATAATTAGTCAGAGGAAACAAACCCTAAAATATCATCTGGCCACAGTTCAGCTGGGTGAAAACTGAGGTATACAAAGATTCTCAGGGAAAGAATGCAACTCAGAAAATAGTGAGGAAGCCTAATGTGTTTCTATATATTACACTAAGTAGCATACAGTATTCTTCAGCTCCAGGTTTCTGATTCAGCTGAGCTCACTGAATTTGGACTTGCGTGATCATACTGGCTGTATTTTACAGAGGTGGAGCATAAAAGCGAGTGTTTTATATTAATATATAATGAGAACTAGTTGAAAAATGTTCTATACCTCCATGCTTAGTCACCTGCACTTGTTACTCTGTGCAGCAGGAAGTTCCATAGTATTCTGTTCATTTCATACTATTTTAAAACATCACCTTGATAGACTATGTTCATATTTTACTGTTTTTGATAAAGCAAATGGAATCACAGACTAAGAAATACTGATTTAGAGAAGTCCTAAAATGTTGGATCCATGTCAGTTGGATCTGTGTTAACAGACTTGTATTTATTGGGAAGCGATTACACGAACAATCCCATTATTTATTATTTCTGCATCTTTAAAATGCTGACTAGCCTGCAAGCTGTCTTCTTGGAAATCCCAATTATACAGTAATTCAGTCTGTTTATAACATGTTTTCAATTTTCACTACATATTCTACTGTCAGAAAATCCTCTGACATTTGGTTTTATGGAAATATTTAAATCGTAACAGCAAGCTACTGCACTGGAACTCTGGCTTTTGGAGGCAAGGATAGGCTGGTGAAATTGTTCTCTTGTAAGTGGGACATTCAAAAGAATTCCCAATTGATTTCCATAACAGATGAGTTAAGTCAATGTGGAGAGCATCTGAAATTCCATTGTATTTTAGCGGCATTTGTAGAATGGAAGCAACGTATAAAAATGTTGATGAGCAGTATTCACGTACTGATCTAATTTGATGTTTTGATTTATTTATTCAGAACTTAAATATTTCTTTATGACCCATAATTTACTAAACTATTCCCGACGCTTTAACATAGCTACTTTTCAAATATGTGTTATCAGATCAATCTTTGGTTGTATTTTTTATATTTGTATTTAGAAGGCTAATTTTTGCTTACGCTAAGTTTCAATGGAAACACCTAGAGAAATCCCTTTTATATTGCAAATGAATCTGCGTTTTATAATCATATATGGTTTCCTTCAAACTTCTTGATAGTTAAATAAATAAGCACGTGTAGCAATAGCATGCAGTATTGACAGTGTCCTTAAAAAAAAGGTACCTGTAGACAAGGACCAGGCACTCTCCTGATAATAGCATCTGCTACTGCCACTGTTGCAAACAGAACAGTGGGCTAGGTGGACTGTTCTCTGACCCAGTAAGGCATTTGTTTTTTTTATGGTCTTATGGTGTTAACAGCTCACTTTTGTTAGAAGATGTGAAGTTATCTCTTGAATTTGCCATTCTAAAATCTTTTGAGTATATAGTCTTTTCAAGTCTAGAATTGCCTTAGTCTTGACTGTCCTGAATAAGTAGCTATGTTGCCCGTGCTAATGTCCCATCAGGATTCGGAAAACAGGCCTCCAGGGCCTGAGAACTGACAGTTGTTGACACGGTAGGACTGGCATCTTTTCCTTGTTGAGCTGCCCATAGTCTCTAGGATTGTTGTAGCAATTTTTCCTCACTTTAAAAAATATTTAAATGTTAATGCAAGGTGGAACAGCTTCAGTGCAAGAGAGCAAACAAACATTCAGACCATAAAAGCTGATAATTGAAAAAATTTCTGGGATGTAGACAATGGGGGAAGGGAGAGAGAGATAAAGGACTGAGACTGGAATACTTTTGCTGGCTTTCTTACGTTTGTCAAAGTGGGGGTTTTTTGTTCCAAAGAGCTTCTAAATGAGAACACTTGTTCCTACATTTGTATGTGTAGTCTAGGGCTACGGTCTGCAGTCTTTTCTTCTTGGAAAGAGTTGAACATTGCTGACCTGGTGTTACATGAGCAGTATGTTAGACTTCTCAACAGCAGATAGGGTATATACTTCAGAAAGTCCCTGGAGAATTTCACTGTTTCCTGAATGACCAGACTGTGACTCCCAGTATCGGAATAATTCATGTAAATAGCTTCCACTTCATCTCTTTTTTTTTTTTTTAGTGACTTTTCGGTAACTTCCAAGGAGCAAGTACAAGCTAGCCATTGCATTTCCTGAGCATTCCTTGGTCCCTATTCCGTTGCATGACTAGAAATATATCCAAAATAACAGTTGACTTAAGATCCTTCCCGGCCTGTTGCCAAAAAGGGATGCTAGGAATGAACTTCATCCAACTGAACACTGTATAAGACATGCAGGCAAAAGGTTGAGTATTTTGATCTGTGGATAATAATATGAACTTGGCACATAGTGCTGTGCAGTGTATTTTACTTGATACATAGGAAAAGACAATTTTAATCCAAGATGCTACTTGAGTGGACTTGCAATATCAGAGGGGTTTGCATATGAGATGGCAGGAAGTGATTAATTAGCTTTACATGACAAATAAGATACTTTCTTGAGTCCGTAGGTTTTTGTGTGCATTTTTCTGCTTCATTACATTTACTCACATACTTGACATACTCTTCCTGTGCATAGTGATACTAACTCTATTATTCTTCAGAAATTTCCAGTGAGATTGCTGTCTTAAATATACGATGGAAGCTAGACAACAAAACTCCTTTTTGAACTTACGACATGCTTTCTATTCTGTTTATTGCTCAGCTATGCCAAATGCTAAATTGCTGTGATGTAAAGTAGTTCCATTTGGTTTGCTATTACGTGGTAATAGGAAAATAGGAAAATATGTGGTAGACTGTTGTTATGCAACGTTGTGAGACATTAGCCAAAATTCTGAGAACCCATACTTTATGGATCTGACAATAATGATTTTCAATTAGAACAATAAGTCATTTCCTCATTAGTCTATGTAAAGAGCTCATAATCTCAACTGATAGCTATATGGGTGATGTAGCACTATTTCAGAGGCATGGCAGGCAATATTTGCTTTTTCATTTTTTACTTCTGAGATTTCTAGCATTGGGGATCTTATGGTGATAGGGATGATGTAAATTTACTGACAGACAAGCAGACTTCTCTACCTAAAACCCTATTTTCATCCTGTGTGTTCCTTTGCATTCTTAATTCACTCAGATATTTTTTTTTTCCCCCCCCTGACCTTTTACTCCTTTCAGTTAACCTCCCAGTGCTGAAGTCACTGCCACCAAAACTGCCCTCTGCCAGGTTTTGCTTCCTGACACTGTTTAGATAAATGTATTTAAAAGACTTATGCCTATGTAAAAACGAACAAGAATGCTCAAGTTGTATATATGTAGTAGCTCGTTAGTCCCATTTTCATCTGATTTTCTAATAGCCATATATTTCCATAACCGTGCCCTGTTATCCTCAAATCTCTTAAAGATTCAGAAATTTACTTGAGATCTATGATGTGACAGACCATCGTTCAAACACAAAGTCTCACTGTTGCTTCACAGGGTGTTCTGGAGTAAGGCTGCTTGGTTTTCTTGCTCCAAATCATTTACATGATTGGGGCTTAAATCTATGAACTTTCCATGGCCGAAACCTTTCCTTTTCTTGCAAAAACATCACACACCAATTTTTTCCATGTTAAAGCTAATATTGATATGGAGAAAGATAGGGACAGAGCTGAACTGAAGTTACAATGAAAACCAAGTGTTCACAACACTATACCGTACTAAAGTATTTCTTAAAATATTGTCTTTCAAGAGATGTTTTAAGGCTTTTCTCTAGTTTCTAAGTTTTTCAAATGATAAATAGGAATTGCATCCACCGAAAAGAGACTTTGACAGTCAATTTAGTGTAATGGTTTGTAGCCAGTTTCTTGTCATACTTTTTAGGACGTTATTAGGCTCATTCTCAGTAGAGGAAGAGCACTTCCCCGCTAGTCCTCTACCTACCCCGAGATGTTATCAGAATCCACACTCATGATATCCAACAGGAAACTTTTGCTGCTTCTGCCACTGTCTTCCCAGGGCAATGAAGAAATAGTACATAACTTTCACAAACAAAATCTGTGTTTAAAGTGGAGATCCTGCCCCAAGGCTGCCCTCCTGAGCTGTGGTGCTAATTTTAGGTCTCTCGTCTGAATCAATAGCGAAGTAGGTCCCCTAATACAGTGCTTTTGCAATTAGAAGGCCATATTCAGTTTCCCCCCTGAAAAAAGCTGGAGTTGCATCCTTTTAGGTAACAGCTGATTTGGATTTCATAAAACTGAACTGTAAACTGGTGGCGTTCATCACATGCAGTTATTAAACTGTACCTGTAAAAGCAGGGGGGTTAATTGTGGCCAAGCTCCAGGTTTGATTCGCCTGTTTGCACCCCCTTTTTGGTTTCAGTTAAGTTTGGTTCTTTGCTTCTTGTCTAAACTTCAGAAGTGTTTCTGAAGCTAACCACTGTTTAACAATTGCCACATTTCCTCCCACAGGCAGTTACGTTTCACTTGTGGTTTAAGTAATCCATAACATGTTATTGGTTACTATGAGTTTGTCAAAGCATTAGTATTTCTTTGAGTTACTAATATCATTGAGAGACAAAGAAAATCTCATTCATTTCCAAAAATGAGTACTACTGGCATAGAAACTCACTAAATGCTTGTAGTTTCTCTATGGCAAGGGACTATTAAAAGAGAAGGATAGAGAAAAAGAAATATTGTTCTGGAACGAAATCCCATACTGCGTCACTGCTCTGGTATACCATGAGAGAGAAGCACAGCTAAAATACAAACAGAGACAGGGATTTTATTTTTTTTTTGAGAATTTTTGGCCACAATAAATTTGGGTTTGGAACTCAAAAAAAGACATGGAAAGAGAAGACATGCATGCCTAATACTGAAGGAGAACTTGTTTGTATCTAACATATTGGAGAAATTGTTTGAGAACAGTTCATTCTAGTGAAAATATTACTTTTGTAACGCTGCCAAGATCAGTGTTTTCTCATTCATGAATCAGAGTTCTTTGCTCGTTTGTGGTTGCTTTCTTCTCATCTTCTTTCCTACTGTCTTTTCACAGCAAAAAGCCGTCAACGGTTGCCTAGCTAAGCACTTGCTCAAGTATCAGTTGTGAGGGGTCTGTAGAACAGGTTAGCTGGGCCTCATCCCTTTCCATAAAAGCACTGATGTGCTGCTTCTTATTTGGGCAGTCCACACAACTCTTCAATTTTGTTTGGACACGCTAGGATTCGTTTGCAGTTATTTAGCTCTCCTGCAGAAGAACTTGTATGTCTTCTGGTAAGAAGTTTGAGAAAGGTGTCGAGAGGCTGTCCTTAATGCAGATGTGGGAGGTCCAGCACAAGCAAAAGCACAGTGTGGGCTTTAATTCCTGCCACCAACTGCAAGTTAAGTGTGGGCTCAAAGAGCAAATGAGTGTAATGCTTTAAAATCTGGAGGAACTGGGCAAAAATATGGAGGACTATACAGGTAACACAGGCATGAGTGTCTCTCCCTTAGAAGCAGTGTTGTAATGATTAAATGTCAGCATAGGTTTGTCGCTACAGGTACCAAGGGCTTCCTTTTCTGAGGTGGATTTGTTAGTTCTGTCTAATTCTGTTCATATGAAACCTGGAGACTCCTGACAATTACATAGCTGTGGATGTTCTACGCAGAAGAATATTGGCCATTTCATTATAACAAATCCAACTAAAACAAAATGATAGTTAGGGAGGGAAGGAAGGGAAAAGAAGGCATTATTCCTTACCACAAAATGTTCCTCACTTTCTCTTCATCCCCTAAGCAAATTAACAGAGTAGGTCCTTTATGTATGCAGGCCTGTGCAGGAAAGTTACTGAAGCACTGACACAGAAGGAAATCATACAAGATATTGTACCTGGCTCCAGTAAAAATTGAGTGTGTGGGTGGCAAGAAGCTTAGTTCCATGTGCTTTCCACCCCACAGGCAGCTCCACAACTTCCTGTTGTGGAGGTTTCTCCTCTTTCATATGTGGCTTTGTGCAGTAGGCTTGCCTTTCCCTTGGTTGACGTATTTGCAGCCTGTGTACAGTAAGTAGCCTTGTGCAATTTGCTCATCCAAAAAGGCTGCATATAAATTTGACTTATGAACTCTGTAGGGTGGTGTTATGAAGAATTATCTCAACTAAGAATAATTTTTCATTAGTTAAACAGGAGATGACATAGTGCATGATTTTTTTTTCCAGACTTTTCAATATGTCCCATTCAGGAATCGGGACCAAAGACAATGTTATTTTAGTTCTTTTTGGAATATATTTACTCACTCCCAGTGTGTTCTCTCCTTTTTAAAATGACACATGTTTACTCAAAAAGGAGTATACCAATCACTATAGTTATATATTTTCTGCTTTAATAAGAAAAGTTTTCTGGCAGCTTGAAATAGAATTCTGAGACTAAAATCTGAGCTCACAAAGTAATAGGTCCAGACTATAATGATTTACAAGCAGAATTATATACGTTCTCCCTTTGCTTCTGAGTTTTTGAACTAAGGGTCGTCATGAGGGCAAGCTATATCTTGCTGAAACACAGACAAGTGTGACTGAACCATTAAATTAATTCCTTTTTTGAATCCTCTTGATTTATTAAGGGAGAAGACAGCAGAATGAGTGAAAGTGCAGATCAGAGCCAAGATTTTCATCTTTGTTGTGGATCAGGTCTGGATAGCAAGGTAAATGTTTTGTGGTTGAATGACTGTCAAGAAGTAGGTAGGGCGATTAAGTAGCTTGATGTAAAGCCCATGTATGTAATTTTTTTAATGATTGGAAGTCTAAGTGTTTTGACCACCAAAATGAAGAGGTACAGAAGCCTGTTTGATGTCATAAGACCTGGATAAAGTGGATGGGGGGCTTATGACATTTTATCTTGGAAATACTTATCTTTATCTGTCAGTCATCATCAACAGGCATTCAGATTCTGTTGACACAGCAGTATTAAAGTTGTTTCAGCTTCAGTTTGTTTTACATTGGAAGAGATTTAGCTAAAAATTAGTAATGAAAACATAATACGTGTTTCCATTTGCCATTCTGGTTTGACTGGTACAGGTCAAACAGCTTTGTATTTTATTGCCTTGAATGTGTAGAGTATACTATGGGTGGGATATATCATGGTTAAGACAAACTAATGTTTTCCAAATTGAAGGCAATCACATTAAATTTTTATGATGTAAGTAGCATCAGTAAAGCTTGAATAGGCACAGATGTCAGTTGCTTCATATATGAGATAGTTTATCCAGGGTACTCAAGTTAAATAACAGTTTGGCTAACTTTGAGGAAACTATTTCATAGGTCTAAAGAATAAGTGTACAGTTTCTGGAGAAACTATAGATATGATTTGAACATGTAAACAATATAGATTATATAGTCTTTTACCATCTGTTTTACTAGCAGAGTTTTCACTTGTCTAACTAAAATTCAAATACATAATATAAAAGCCATCAACTGCTTACTTAATAGTGATACGAATTGTGTGCTACTAAGTCTACTTTTTTAGCCCATTAAGCCTTTATGATGTTCAAATAGGCCTCAAACCAGTACAATGATATACTCTGGAAAGAATGAGAAAGTTTACAGATGTTGATGGTCTGTGCAAGTCTGTTAGAATATTTTTAGTCACAAAATAGAGTTCATTTGGTGGGTCCAAGTACCAGGCACATGAGTCCCAACTGGCTAATTTATGTGGGAGTGTGGGTCTTTCATCTACACACCTCATTCCAGGCCACTCTTTTTTTCTCTTTATCCAATCCTCAATGAGCAGCTGCATGCACATTAATTACCCTGACGCTTGGAGAGCAGACAAGTCGTCTTTTCTGTTTCTACCATAAATGCCACTCAATGAACCAGCCACTAGGTCATGCTCAAGTGCAATGGAATCTTGTTTTTGCCTCCCAAACATCTAGCATCACCTCCACCCTGACTTCAGCTTCTGTCAGGCCAATGAAGTTGTTTCACAAATACACTTATTGTGGTTGGTGTAAAGAAAACCTTTGTAGCTGTAAATACATGAAACGTAAACATTTATAAGAGAAGGATCTAGAGGTAGTTGTGGAATTTATCTTTTTTTCCCAAAAAAATTTCTCTCACGTTTTAAAAATGGCTTATTTTATCATTGTGGAATTAAATAACTGTCAAAAGCCTCCTGTCAAAATTCAGCTTTTCTGAAGCTACCTAAGGGATTGTATCACCAATATTTTCTTCCTCAAGGACAACAGTGATTGAAATATGAGAGTCTTTGTCTTTCTGTGTGCGCTGTCATCAACGGAGATTATTAGTTATCTTCAGATTTTGCTTAACTGGATCTTTTTTCAGGTATATGTTTCAGAGAAAAATGAAATAATATTTAATGAAGACTGTTGTCTCTGAAAACAGATTAAAATGTTCATTTTCATGCTTTCAGTGTTAATATAAATTTTAATTGAAAAATTAAATTAATCAAGAAAAGAAGTTATTAAAATGCTGTAAAACAAATAGCAGAAGCTTCAGGGAGATCTCGATGTGGAAAAAATTGTGGATTTTTTGGGAGCAGTTCCTGAGTCACTAGTATGAAAAGAGTCTCTTGTATGGAGCAGATCAACAGACTTATCAGACTGAAACATAAATTCATTTACGTCATATGTGTTTTTGTAGCTTTTCTTACAGGCTTCCTGGAAATTAGTGAAGACATTTTCTTTTAAATAAGATTCTTTCTGATGGAAGACTATTAAATCAGTAAAACGATGCCTTAACATTTTAAGCTCATTTGAAGTATGTTGCACATCTAAAATGACTGAGAACCATTGGCTTAAACAGACATTACCTAACCCTGAGAAGTCTGTGTTTGTGGAATTTGATGAATATATGGAGAAATACATTTAGTGCGGCACTCTTTCCACTGGCTTAATCAGTCCTATGGAATTACCTCACCTTGATGATTCTTTCTCTAGCAGCTTCCCTTTGAAAAATGTCCTTGCTTTTGGGCAATAGATCAATTCTGACAGTACCAATCTCTTCCAATGACTACTGATTCATTTTGTAGCTTATACCACTCGTTTGAAACCTGTTTACACTCTGCCATTTGGATGCAATCTTGGAAATACCAGAAAAGTTGAAAAGCCAGTTAAATCAGTGTTCTCTGTTTAAGGCATGGTACAGATCTTACGCTTTAGACACATTGTGGAACAGGGAGTCAAGAAACAAGGGCCATCTAGCAAATCAGTATAGAGCTAGGATTAGAATGTAGGTATGCTGAATCATGATTTTAGGTTCTTTTCACTGTATCATAATTATTTTCTGAGGTCTGGCTAATCTCTATCAAACCTTGTTTTACTGACGTGCAGCTATGTGACCAATGTGTTGCTGAGCATTTGGCAACTGAATGAATGTACAATAGAAAGGAAGACAGGAAAAGTAGTATGTAAAGCAGTGAGTTAATGGTATTTTTCTATATAGGATTGTGGAAAATGAAACTTTGGGTTGGAATTTATCATCAAAAGCTTCCGTAAAGGCCCAGTTGGTTACTAGGAATCACCATGCTGACTTGCCAGTATTTGGTTGAGGAATGGCAGAATAGAGAGTCGCTGCTTATGGGGAAATTCTACTGATCTTTATGGGAGGCTGCAGGAAAAGGACTTTAGGAACGCTTGAGGCTCATCTGTTAAGGATGCTAGACACAGGACTGCTAAGGTGATGCTGAGGAAAAAAGATCAAAGAGCATAAAACCTGGTAGCTTCTGAGAAGGAGGAATAAACTAAGCTCCGCAATAAAACCTTCCTCTGTCTGAGAGATTTAAAGGGAGATCTGCTGTGAAATTAGTCATTACTTCTTAGCTGTCAATAACAAGTAATAGTTTATTAAATCACTCTAAAGGGGATCCACAATGACAAACTGTGACTGGGGACTGTGTCTTGAAGTAAGGTACAGAATAACTTAAAAACTCTTAAAACCAGCAAATATTCTGCAGACATTCTTTCTATTCTTAATTGCACTGATTTCATTCTGCTTAACTTGGGGTCCAACCTTTGTGGATTGATGCAAAGTTTTGCCTGTGGTTTAAGTTTAAGTATAGCCTTATCTAAGATCTCAAATTGAGGTAGGGTAGATCATCCTCTGTAAGTGCCTGTCTCTCTGAATCGACTAGAAATGGGAGTTCCGCTTGTAAATTTAGTATAGATGCAGTTATTAGAGTTAGGTGAGATGAATGCCATTTGTAATGTAGTAACACATTTTTAGTGTGTATCAAAGTTTTATTTTTATCACTTACTGGGTTGCAGTAGACCAGATCGTGTTCTGCTGATCTGAGACCTTAGAGGCAGGATTTTTTGTGTTTTGTTGTACACTTGGTATTGAATGTATATGTGGTATTTAATAAATGCTGTCTGTGTCTGATACCTCACATTGTGTAATACCTTAGGTGTTTTTCAATCTGTTACAACCTTTCAAGGTGTTTACAATGAGTAAAATCAGGGAAAAACATGTAATAATTGATAGAGCGGTTCGAGAAGTGAAAGTAACATGAAATTAGTTGAAAGATACAGGAACTAACTGTGCGCACACATAATTAGTTTGATGATAAAACAAAGTGGGCTTACTTAGTCCACCTTTTCATCTTTTTTTTTTTTTTTACATCTTTTTCATCTATTTATGACTTCGGCATGCAATAATCCTTCCAGTGAGAAACTATGATAGCATTACTGTGGTTAAACTTAAACCTACCGAGGATGTGTCATGGTTGGGTTGTATTTTCTTCATGTAGTGGGGCTTGTGGAGTAAATTGCTGCTGTGTTACAAAGACCTTCAGATTTTAGCCCGATCAGATTTGATTTGGAAAAAACACACACTTTATTTGCTCTTTTTACAGCATTTCCTTGGGCCAGTTACTGTAAACATTTCAAACTCAGTATTTAATTACTAATTCCATTATTTTAAGTGCCTTGCTTAATGTGCTCTTTTGCATTATAGCAACATCAAGGTTAATTACACTAATTTTTGCATTCAGTGCTCTAAAGCAACATGCAGTAGGTTCTCTAGAAGCAACCAATGTGTAGAGGTAACTCTTTTCACCTCCCACATTGTTAAGAGTACAACAGGGCACTCTAAATGCTTTGGCAATGAATGTGAAAAGAAAAAAAAAAAGCTGATCCTGAAAATGCCATTAACATTATTTATTTTGAAATTGACACTGCTCAATTTTCAGGCTAACACCCAGATTTATCTGTGTATCTCAGATAATCCAACACATACACAAATCAGCATAGAATGTCTTTCCCTTCACCTCTGTTCTATCCATTTAATTTTTGGAAAAGGTGAAGAAAACATAGATCGCGAAAAAGAAATCAACTAAGGAATTTTGTTTATTATGATTGGACAGCTGCAGTTGGTCCACGAAGGATCACTTTATGTTTTATTTTGATTGAGGAGATACCAGTCTGCCAACCATAATTTGTACAATGCTGCTATTGCAGTTGAAAATAGATGACCTTTTGCAGCTGACAGTGGTACTAATTAAGGTGTTGTTGCTTGGCAAAATTTTCCATCTGTGACATAATCAGTGGTGGGGTTTTTGTTTTTATTTCTGCATATTGATATGTTGCCAATTTAATCAGCCTTTGTTGAGAATCATGGTGTCCCTCCTTAACTTGCATGAGGCTTAATTCTATTCTCCTGATGTTGTTAGTCACATACTTAGTAAATGTTGCTGAGTAACTTGCACCCATGATAAGTTAACAATTTTGCTGAGGATTATTTAATTTTTCACAACCAAACTTAGTTGAAGAATGAATATTTGTCCAAACAATATTTTTTAAACTTTCTTAGGAAAATAAAGGTACTCTGTTTTCAAATTTCCGTCTTCATAGTCTTGGGTTTGCAGTCTTTGCCCATGTGGCTCTACAACTTTTACAGCCTTTGTACTATCTTTTCATCCTGTAGGAAGACATAGTCATCCTTCTAATAGTCTTCAGTCTTCTTTCATGCCCTTTTTTCCATCTGAGGAGACGGATACGGAACAAAATTATACTGCCTTGTCGAAATCCTAGCTACTAAACCCAGTGATCGCCTTTGTCTTTGCCTGTAGCTCTATCACTGATTTTAAGTATAAAAGAGAAAAGCAGAATGCCATTCTACAGCCATCATGTAGATTATGTCCTATCTCTGGTTTATGCATATTTATTTTGTACTGGGGAATGATTTCACTCTAACACCCATACAACTATTTAATTTAAGAAAAAAGCAAGCAATACACCACTGGGTTTCAAAGAAATTAGTACACTGCTTTTGATTCATAAAGGCTATATTTGCCATTCCAGCACCTCATATGCTTTGCTGACTTTCTCCAAATAACAGGAGCGTGTGAGATGGAAGTATTTCAGTGTCCATTTCTTTTTCATCAAACAAGTCTCAGAGCTAAAAAAGGAGCAGGATCTAGCCTTTCATGAAGGAGAAACAGTTAGCATCTCGAAGGATTCTGGTTCTCGAGTTTGTCCAGATGGAGTTCAGATTTATTAATTTTTCCATCATGCTCCAAAAACCATTTAAACATAAGTTATCCGTATGAAAATAAAATGTTTTTTGGGAAAAAAGGGCAGTAGGATACGACAAGGATGGTGTAAGATACACTCTGATCAGCTCCTAGAGCTCTCTCACCTCTAAGGTAATATTCTGTTGCTATAAAACAATTCTTTGGAAAAGGCTATAAAATATTCACAGAGCAACAGCATAACATTGTTGCAATTCTGTATTCAGGCCAATTAAGAGGTGAAGCAAAAATACTGTCAGAAATCAGAAGCTCCTGGATTGCTGCACTACTCTAGAGTGTTTCTCTAGGAAAATATATTTTAAAATACAAATTTGTAAGGTGTTAGTATGGCCTACTCATCTAATTTTTACTCCACTACTGAATTTAATGGAAGTTTTGCTTGTTTTTACAGGATTTAGACTTCAATGTTTCATCAGTAATTATTTCGTTTTAACTAAATCTTGAAGTACTTTTCAGTTTGCTTATTTTTTAAATTCCTGACTCTAGCAAAATTCACACTAATAAATGCGCGTTTTGTATGGCTGAATACTTAGCAAAATAGTAAGATTTCAGATTATTATTTTAAAGAATTACAGCATGCACTTCTGCTTCTTTGCGCAGGATGCTTTTTTTTTTAAAGTACTAGGCCTATTCTTTATCTGAAGTATTTACAATCAAATATAACACAGGGAGGTGTGCTTTGGAGAATGAAGTAGGAAAGAAACACATGACTTAAGAATCCTATAATGCTTTTATTTCTAGTGCTTCATCCATCCTGAAATCCATCCATTCCATAATAAAAGATGGAAGACCTAGAGGAGTACCTCCTCTTCTTTGTGGTATACAACCTCTGCCTTTCCTGTGACTCTGACAAACAGTTGTATTTCAACCAAAGGTATCAAAGGTCAGAATTAAAACTAGCTTTAATACTTCCTGGAGAAATACCCAAGGTTTTCTCTGCAGCACTGGCCAAGGCCATTTAATGAGGCATGTACTTAAGGATGGGGATAGCTGCACTAAAGGCACTAAAATCAAGACTATAATTACTTGCTTAACAGAACA
Source organism: Tringa tobata (assembly GCA_033628505.1). NCBI lineage: Eukaryota > Metazoa > Chordata > Aves > Charadriiformes > Scolopacidae > Tringa > Tringa tobata. The sequence goes on from JAHREE010000567.1 coordinate 1,660,623, forward strand.
GGCTTCTAAGGTAACGGTGCTGTATTTAGATTTGGAATTTGGACAACTCAGATTTAGCCTGGTTTTGAGATATTTGTCCTGTGATACCATAAAACAGGCTATTTCAGTACTGTTACTTAAAGTTTACAGCTTGTACAAACGGTTCACCTCTATGTCCCAGTTTTAGAGGTAAGTGAAACGGAACAACTCACTACTGTCTGTGCAGAATTGCAATGTATTATAAATAATTTTGCAATGAAAAATACTGATATGAGGAATTCCATTTTCATTGGCCATGTGCTTATAATTCTTCAAGCGCTAGGATAAAATATCTTGCGTCTCACTTGTGCTTATTTTGAGAGATTGTTTGCAGTGATGCAAAAAATAGAGCTGACGCAGCAATTTAAAATCGGTGACATGCCAGCAGTTTTACAACACATTGGGTCTAGGCTTGCCAAAAAAGCACTAAAAAAAAAAAAAAAAAGAAATTCCGTGCGGTGTTGAAATTTTCAGAGAGGAAAAGGCAGCTGTAGCTGGAAGCTTGCCAGAATGCAAAGGACTGCATATGTCCTTGCAGAGAGTGCTGTCCTTAGTTGCAGTGTGTTGCAGGGAGCACGACTGACTCAGTAATCTATTTTCAGTTGACTGTCACGTTTGTGCAATCCATCAGTTTTCAAAAGTGGCTACGATTAAATAGGAGCAAGACCAGGCCCTGTGCCTTTCTTCATACGTTTATTCAGTTCATTGCAACTGATTCCAGTAAATTTTTTGATGCAAGACCTGAAAACTATTCAGTTACATCTTCCTTGTTTTTTCTTAGGAACACAATGATTTCCTCCAATTGTGTACTCTTAAGTCTAGCTGTGTATATTAAGTTCTGATGAATCTTGTAGTGTTGACTTCTATATCAAACTACTGGGGGGAAAATAGGAGGTGTCTGGATCTGTGTCTCAGCAATCTAGAATAATTATTTCACGCCATCACTGAATTCAGATTTTAGCACTCAAAGAAATCTGCAGTAGTGACTGGTTTGGACAAGAATTCTGAATTTTGTTTGCGTAACTTTGAAGAGAGATCTGGTCAAAAATAGCACTTATGAAAGAAGGCAAGATAGCTGTGATTGAGAGGGCAATGAAAATGAAATGACATATCAATAAGTTGTTTTTTACAGGAAATAATGGGTTATATACTGCATATATACTATATATATATTGCCTGTTTCTGTGTGGGGGAAAAAGATAGCATGAGATTGACCATAATTGTAGATCATAAGTTTGGCTGGAGACAAGGGGTTAAATTATCCATTAGCAAGAGATTGATGGGTTCATTTTTGCTTTCGAGCAGCACCATGGTGATCTCTTCCTTTTCCTCTCTACTTACACTAGTGTCCCTCCTAAATGTTGATTCTGTGCTGGCTGGATGCTGTCCCAGGTCATGCAGTTGAAAAGCCAGGGCGTATCACGACAACTTCATCGTTGTGGATGGCAGATGTTGTGGACATTAACAGGTTATACACGTTAGATACAGATATCTAATATCTAGAGCCAATCAAATCCATGTTCTGGATTTGATGATCTTTAGTGAACGGAAACAATCCCCCCTGATCTGCTTCTGCTGTTCTGGGAGGACCTTTTGTCGTCTCCCTGGCTGACCGCCCCAGCAGTGCTGTGCGCTTCCCCTTTTGGGACCGCGTCTCTCAGCCAGCCTAACACTGGGAACAACAGAGGTTGGTGGTGGTCAGAAAAAACCTGAAGTTTAATGGGCCCCTTCCAACAACCCAAAGCAATGTACGTACTGAAAGTATGAGGAAACCCCAGGAATGAAGGGAGTGCTCCAGCTGGTTCCTGATCGCCGTTCTATCTATTATCACTCGGCGTTGCCCACCCAGTTTTCACTGTGCACTTGACAATTTCTTATTAGTATTCGTAGAACTACATACAAGAATCAAAACCACAGATCACTAGGATATTTATTAGCAAATGAGACTCTTGAATAAGAAATGTGATTCGAACAATCTTCTAGCAATATATTATCTTGACCTCTGCATATGCTTTTGCCAATTTTATGACAGAGCGCCGTTAAATTGAGTGGGTGGTGTAAGCTAGGAAGGATTATATGGGCCAGAGGGAACAGATCCTGTTACTGTTGTGTTCCAGATATTTCTAATTTAAGGGTTTTCATAGGACAATAGTTTTGGAGTAGTACAGACAGTACTTGTTTACAGGAGTTACTGGACTTCACTGAAACATATGTTCAACTTTCCCTCTTTTTTTAATAAAGATTTCTGCTTCTTCAGCCCAGTTTCTGTAAAGAGGCCCTAGATATGTGAAGTGAGTTATGCACAGGGTATGTGGGAAGACCCCACATAAGGTGTGTGGGAATTCCTCCATCTGAGGCCTTTCAAAGCAGGTTCTTCCACCGGAGAAGTGTGGTGGGTTGTGGGAACAGGGGATGGTGAAAGGGAGCTGGCAGACTTATATTCACATGGAATATATTAAGCACATTCCAGTTGCTCCTCTGGGTTTCCCCAATAGCTTGAACCTCTGCATCTGACTCGCTTGGTTTTATGACCTCTTATTGCCCCTCCTTTTCTGCTCTTGATGTTCCTTTTCCTTCGTCATGTCTTTGCCCACATGATTTGTTTCTGCAATGTGCTTCATCTCTCTAGTAGCCGAAAGCAATGCGTTCATATACCCTTAGTCCTTTTCCTTTGCTTTTTACTGATTCCTCTGCAGATTTTCAGCACGATGAGATGTTAATAGATAGCTGAGCAGTGCTTTTCTATTAAATGCCTTTACCGCATGTGTGCCAGTTGATTCTTGAATTATCATTGAGTGTGATTGGTAAGTATTATGAACTGTAATGGGCTTCCCTTTTGTATTCTGAGTTGAACTCAGATGTTCCCAGATTCCTTCCCTGCGTTTCTATTGCTAGGCTTTTCTAAGAATACTGAACAAACTAGTAATCCTGCTCCACATCAAAACTGCGAGATGCATTTCAGAATACCATTTGTAATTACGCTTGTCATTCCACAGCATTTGGCGTGCTGCTGCTGGTGGCCTACTTGTTGACAAGTAACAGATTTTGTGACAGGCCACACAATATACCATAAAATACGAAGTATCAACACTGGGCAATCAATCAAACTGGCTTAATAATACAAAGAGATTATTATTTGAGGAATACTAAGTATTCTTAGGACCCTACCCAGAGATGAAGGTGGTTTCGCTAACTCATGCTGCCGGTAGAACTAGGCCTACTGTTTTAATACAGGAGTATAAAAGAACTCTGTGTTTCTATCTTGTCAAGGTAGATAGGGGAAACCCTAAATATGGGGACAAGGGACAAAAGTGGCTGGTCTGGCAATGAAAAAAAAACAGATCAAGCGGCCAAGCTCAGAAGAGAACTTGCACTTTGATTTATGCTTTCTAGCCACTGCTGTGTGTTTGCAAAAAAGACTGGGCTCAGGGAGGGAAATGTTTGGGCTATTTTCACTGGATGTAGCAGCAGTGTGGGAACTAAGCACTGCTTTTGTTAAACCATTATTAAAGCAGGATAGAAATTAGTTGCAGTCTCGCAGCTAAGCTTCCATACAACTAATGTAGTCCCTAACGATATAATTTTTCCGGCAGCCAGCTGACTTGAGAGCCAGCAAGACATTCATTTTGATCAAAACTTTCTTCTCAAAAATTTTGTCTTTTTATAGTAGCTATGTGCTAAGAACAGCTTCTTACACTATGAAAGTTCACATGGCTCTTCTGGATAGAATGGTTGACAAACCTGAATATGATGCTATACTTGGAGTTATGTCTAACCTGCACTGATTCCCTTACTGCCATTTTTGGAGTGCTGTCTGTTATCATACTGGCTCATTGTAAGGTAAGCTCACACTGTTCTGCGATGTAGTCAATAGACTTCTTGTAAGATGGCATGTGATTTCTGCCAGTAAGTGTTCAAGAGAAAGTTTTAACCTGAAAGTTGATTTAAAAAAATCAGACACAAAAAATGGTGGAAGGCACAAGAATTTTAAGTTTGTGGATAAGGAGGCTGAATAATTAATTCTGGAGTAATCTCTGTGAGGGGAGGAGAATTGTTAACTATGGAAGAAGATCACCATTAAAACACAGTATCTCTCATTCAGTCTGAACTGCAAATGTCCACAAAATTTTGTTTTGGATCATACTCTGACTCACTAAAATGGAGAGAAACGTACACACTGATGGGGAACTACTCCAAACTCTGCTCTTAGCAGCAGTATGGAAATAACCAATACCTAATTGGCATCTTCAGCTGCCTTGCCTTATTTTCCAGAGATTATTAAGCAAGATCAACAGGCCTGAAGAAACAAGTTGGTCTTTGCTTATGGTACCATGAATGCAAACTAAGTCATAGTAGGTGCAGCCAAGCCTTCCCAGTTGACCAAGAGGTGGTTGCATTCTTCAGCTTTGGTGGAAGCAACTGTCTCTTTCAGGGGAAACTAGAGGAAAAAAGACCACTGCTTATGGCAGCTGGAACAGAAGGTAAGAATGTCAAAGGTGGATGACTCAGAGAGAGAGGGAAATAACTAAAGACTGGCAGGGAGCAGTGCTTCAGGGCATGATGGCCTATGTAGTTTTTACCTAGGTACCTGTAGCAGTTCTATGGGGCAATGGAGACAAGTTCAGCCTCGTAGATGCACTTCCTTTGCAGCTAAGACCACTGCCTCCAGTGGTATTGGACTCCATGAAGGTAGCACTAGGAATCTTTACTACTGATACTAGTTTTGGTGAAATGGCCTAGTGTGCTCAGGGAACATGAAACAGGCTGTGAGAATGCGTACAGTACTTGAGATACCAGTGCTCAGGTGCCCAACTCTTGCAGTCTTTCATTTTCCCCTCTAACAAGCCAAAAAGCCACTTGACCACTTTGTAGAAACCAGAAACTTAGTTAAAGAGCCTGTGAGAGTTACTCTTGTTTAGCCAGAGATGTGTGACAGTTTCCAGAAGGAGACTGTGTATGTTGGGTTCAATTCAAATTGCTGCCCACCAATGTTACTGTCTATGGCAGTCCAGACAGGGGTGAAGAGGCCCAAATTCTCATGGCACAGCAATCTTTTATATACCTCGTTGTGTTGTCCACACAGGAGGCTAGAGCCTTTATTACAATATAGTAGAGTCTCTTTAATTAGTATCATTATAGTCCTTTGGGAAATGATAAACATATATGGGCACAAAGGTGTTAGAGAAAGGTGGTAAATCCAAATGGAGCCCAGTTCCATGTTTACGTAGCTGATACTAGAGACAAATAAAGCCCAGTGATACGGAAACTGTTAGTTCAAGACGGTAAATACGAGCCTGAATTCTGACACAGCTACTAAAAGAAATAGAACTGTGGCCAAGATGACTCTTTAATGACTCCATTTAGACTCAGTCATAAACTTTGAATACAAAACAATTTCCTAGGGTTTTTTTTCTCCTTCATATTTCTCTTTAACAGTATTCAAATAGAAGTTTTGGGGAATTGGTACCTTATGTTGGTAGCTGTCTAGCTTAAGATTTATGGTTCAAACCAAGCCCATATAAATAATTGTCAGTGGTAGTTTCTGTCTGGCAGTGTTTTAATTTTAGATTCATTTAGAGGTGACCAAGAAAGAGGATGTTTGTACCAGAGGAAATTTGAATAGTTGAACGTCTTTGTGCCAAATTTGATGGAAAAGTGAAGCACCGAGAAAACATTTTTGGTTCTGTGCTTAACTAAAATGAATTAGAGTTCCCAGTGAGAAGACATTTATGAAATTTCATTTTTTTATAAAAAAACTATATGTTAAATGATTTGGAAACTCAGCTCCTTAATTTAAAATATCTCGTTCTTATATTGAAGTTAAGCAAAATGACATATCGTGATGGAATTTGTGCTACAGTTTTCAATTAAGTTAAAACAGTATCTCCTAGGGGGGAAAACAAGGTCTGACTCATTTATGGGTACTTGCATGCTAGCCAAAATGTTAGGGTGTTACAAAATTTTCAAATAATATTATTTATTTTATATATTAAAATTTTTATGCCAGTATGAACCTGACATAATAAATGTTTGGCAGTTGGCATGGAAAAAAGTCTGTTCTATTGCAATTACATTTACTCAATATTACTAATATGTGCTAGCTTTGAATAGAAGAACTCTTTTTTTTTTTAAGAAAGTTCTAAAAGTATTTATTAGGATGCCAGGTCTGTGGAGCAGGTATGTGCTTACTGTGACCTTGATGACATACGTTTCAGAAAGCCTAAGATCTGGCTGTTAAAATATTGCTACTAGACCATCAGGTTTTCATAGATTCTCATCGCATTTACAAATTAGCAGCCAGTTGTGCCCGTGTAGTAGTGTTTTACCCTTTCCTGAACTTCTGGGGAGAGTGGAGCTGTATTTGTCCTTGTCAATTCACAAAGCAGTCATCTCTTAACAGAGGAAACAGAGGTCACCCCTGGGAAGGAACAGAATAAAAGCCTGTAACAAGGACAAATTTGGAGGTTGTTGATGCTGAAAGTTAATTATTTTAACTATACATTTGCATTTACATTGAAGCTTTATAAAATGGAGCAGCTAATGTGGGGTTTTTTTCCTATTATTTGACTTCAGTCTATAGGATGACGTGTTTCTTAAATTTTACTTCATCAACTGATTAAGGGATTTACTGTAAATATCCAGAAAACAGGCTCTCAAAGAATAAGCACTATCATTTTCTAAAGCATTTCTTAAGCAGGAGAGTGGTTCCTTTAAGAACAGAAATAAAATCAGCACTACCATAATCTCAATAATTATGGTTTAGTTTTTCTAGCCTGACTCTTGAAAGTTTGCACTTTCTTCTGTACGTGGCACAAATGAAACCAATGCAACAATCAATGCATGTCTGGCAACAAAAAGGACAGCTCTGAGTAAGTCAGAGTAGATTTAATTTTTTTGTTTGAAAATAACATAATAAAAAGCTATCTTTCTAGATTCCTTAAAGTCATTGTCTCTTGAGGTTAGTAGAGGTCCACTAATAAAGATTAGCAAGTACGTATTGAGAAGAGACTCTCAAAGGTAAAATAAAGTTTCCTGAAGATCCCCCCCCCATGAGAGTCCAGTGCGAAATTGGTTGCCATTTTGTCACTGTTTCCCTGCTTTGTTTTTTCTGTTTCCTTCATTATGAACCAGTTGCAAAGATTTTCTTTAGTAGGCATAGGAGTTACTACTGCTTCTGCTGGTAGATAGGTTCAGCAATCCAATATTAAAATTATTCAAAACCATTGTTTTTAATCACTTCAAAGATTTGGGAGGTTTTTCGTAGTACATAACAGAAAGAAGAGCTCTCAGTATGTATCGGGAATGAACTCAAGAGGGTGATCCATACCCAACCAGTTATTGAGTAGGTCTCTGACAGGTTAGACACTCAAGCTTCAGTCATTTTATCATTGAAAACCTGGGCATCAGCTGGGGGTTCTTTCAACCAAAGAGAGCTCCCGTGCTACTACACCACAGAGTTTGTTTCTTTTATCTGTGTCCTAATGAATATTTCTCAAAAAGTGAGATAATTTGATCAGGAAGGACTGTTTCGGTGCCCTAGTAGTTAGGATGTTCTTCTGGGAAATTTAAGTTATATTCTTGCTTCAAATTAAAGCAGAAAAGGGAATATCTGTCCCACATCCTGTCTTAGTGCCATAGCCTCCAGGATAGGTGCAAATTCAAGGTTTCTGACCTGAGATTTGACTGGAAATTTCTGTCTGGCCAGGACAGAACTTCCTGGTGAAAGCTTGGTGTGTTTCCATGAGCAGTTGTTGTTTAGGCACATGGATATTCTGAGTTAGAAAAACAAAATTCATGGGAGGTGAGGAGAAAAAAAAGAAATCTTGATGGGTTCTATGCAATATTTATCTCTGTGTCATTATTTAGGGCATTTGCCCTCGCGAGCATGCTGCATTCTTCCCTACAGCAGCTCACTAGTCCTCATAGGAGATTGCACCCCATCTTGTGTGGCACTTCCAGATGTGATGATTCAGAGAACATAACTTGGCCTGACTACAGGAGTGGAGGAAAGAACTTTTTAAATTTGCAGATGTTTAGTTTTATTTAAAAATCTGAACCTCTCTGGCGTGACTAAATGATTCCTGTAAAATACTAGTGGTGATAGTGGGGAAGAAGGTAGCAGTTCAGGCTTTCAGGGTAACCTGGATTTATACCTTTAAATAGCTACCAACACTTGGCAGTAACATTTGACATTTCAGTTAAATTACAACTGACTTCTCATCTTAGTGCCAAAAATTCTAGAGTGCTTTCCCAAATGGAGATGAGGAAATTTACAGACTACTGTTCTTGAGACTTTTTTTTTCTCCTTTAAGATTATAGGACGGGCTCTCATCGCTTGTGGCCTCTTGATTAAAAGTAATTGGACTTTGGCAATTTGACTTTTCCTCTTTCTTGGACTGCAGGGTGTTTTGCATGCTTGCATGGGTTACCCGCTGGAGGTTAGCACAGTAGGTTATTTTGTTGCCTGATGCCTGTGCGCCAGGGGTGGCCAAACTTTTTTGACTTGTTGGCTGCACAGTGATTTACAGATTAAGGCTCTGGTCTGCGCCAGTGCCAGCGAGGCTGCTGGTCTCTCTCTCTGACACATTGCACTGCTTTAAGCCACAAACTCTATGCTTACCCTTTCAGTCTTATTATAGTTCTTATCCCACATTTCCCTTTTGGCGCAAAATGCTCCATTATTTCTGCTTTGTTCTGGGCCCTGCTCCTATCTCTGTCTCAAGTGACTTGTGAAAATGATGGAACAAATAAAAGCAGCTGGCTGTGCCCTACCTGTCTGGCAGAGGGGGCCACAGAAGGGACCATTTCTGCCACAGTATGGAGTACAAAACTGGACCAGATGTTGTCCTTAGGTTAGAGTGGGGAGTTTTGTTTAAAGCAGGTGGTCTTAAAGGAATACATCTGTGCTTTTATCTCAAAGATTGCATAGGTAGATGGGCTTATATTTAGCATACTGGAATACTGTGTCCAGTTCTGGGCTCCCCAGTTCCAGAAGGACAGGGAACTGCTGGAGAGGGTACAGCAGAGGGCTACAAAGATGATTGGGGGCCTGAAGCATCTCTCTTATGAGGAGAGGCTGAGGGACTTGGGTCTTTTTAGTCTGGAGAAGAGAAGGCTGAAGGGGGATCTGATCAATGCCTATAAATACTTAAAGGGAGGGTGTCAAGAGGATGGGGCTGGTCTTTTTTCAGTGATGCCCAGGGACAGGGCAAGAGGGCACAAACTTGACTGTAAGAAGTTCCACCTAAACCTGAGGAGGAACTTCTTTGCTGTGAGGGTGGCAGAGCCCTGGCAGAGGCTGCCCAGGGAGGTGGTGGAGTCTCCTTCTCTGGAGACATTCCAAACCCACCTGGACAAGTTCCTGTGGGACCTGCTCTGGGTGGACCTGCTTTGGCAGGGGGTTGGGCTAGATGATCTCCAGAGGTCCCTTCCCAACCCTATGCGATTCTGTGATACAAAAAAAATAATGTAAAAACTCCAAATATGCTGGAAGCACCAGCATGTCCTTGGGTGTATCTTTGAGTTTATTGAAGGAAGATTTGACATTATAAGAAAATCTGCAGTGAGAGGAGAAGTATCTAACCATTTCTTTCCCTACTTTTACTCAGTAAGCACTAAGAACATTTTTACTAGTTCAGAGCAAAGGGTCCAGCTGGTCTAGTATTCTGCTTTCAACACAAGCAATTATTTCAACAGTATTTTGGTTTTGTCAGCCATAAGATTAGGAGCAGGAACAGTAGGAACATATGTGATCTCTCTAATACTTTTTCAGCCACCAATAATTTTTAGCTCATGGGATTTTGTGACCCTGATGTGACTTGTCTGTTTAGTTACCGGCAGCGGATCTTTCTCTCAAGTACTTACCCAGTCTTCTTTTGAGTCCATGAAAACATTTTGCATTCACATCCTTTGGCAAGGAGTTGTATAGGATTACTACTCCCAGCATAAAATAACCTTTTTTTGGTTTGGTTTTTTTTTGGTTGGTTGGTTTCTTTGAACTTGGCTCCCACTAACTTTTTTCCTAAACTTACATATCTGACATTTGTGATTAAATATAAGATGGCTTTTAATTTACTTTAAAGTATTTTGATTGTCTTAAAGGCTGAGAAGGACTGTGGGCTATGCTCATTATTACCATCATTCTCTTGGTAGTTTTACTTAACTTACCTTTAACCTTTCAGAACGAATCTAAATGAATCTGTAATGAAGGCAGAGCTATCGCAGGGGTTTATAGGAACTAATTAATGGATTTTTTTTAAAGCTTGATGATGCATATGGGGAAGAATTTAAATCACTTCACCTCTTGCTGAAGGTGAATAGAGAGAACAAAAATTTTTTGCTGGTTCCAGATACCATTTTCTGTTTTTCTGAATGAAAAATGGGCAGAGTGTACACGTATGGGCCCAGAAGAGACTGCTCAGGGCCATTAAGACCGATTAGTGCACTCAGAGCTCTGCCATATTGATGCACAGTATGGCTGATGTACAGAACACTTTTGCAGAGGTAGCCCTCTGAAGATATTTTTTGTCTTAAGTGAATTAGGAAAGGGTGAACTGGTTTTGAAAAACAAACAAACCCAGTCTGTTGTCTTAAAATGTTTACAGACTAATTCCAAGCCTTTTTCAAATGTTTGCCTTGATTCAGAATTGTTTCTTTATTTTATTTTGCTCTGTCCCTTCTGTTTGGGTCTGTTGTGCTGCTCTGGTGGTCTTATGTTGGTGGTAAGAAACAGTGTAATATCCACCACTGTGTCTGTCAGCCTACCTCTGCTTCTTCAGTGTTCCTGCTGAGCTCCTGGGCTCTTTTAAGTTACTGCAGGAACTGCAGTAAAGTTACTTAAATGATATAAACTTTATTGGCAGGATGCACAGGTTTTAGGGAGCATCTTCCACCCAGTCTGAATATTCAACCTCAACTTTCTACTAGCTTGAAGTGTGTCTTCTTACAGCCAAGAATAGGAATGCCTCCTCCAGCAAGCAAAAGAAAAATTCCTTCAAAATATTATCAGTGGCTCATTAGAAAGAAGGTGGTGGCAGCATTTAGACAACTGAAGGCACCAGCCTGCAAACAGTTCTGCTTATCATTAGGTATTGAAGTTGAAGACCGGTTTATATTTTTCCATTTTCTCTTGTGTATCCATCTGGTTGTATTAAGGTCTAGGACTGCCCCAGAGTTCTCCACAGGGCCTTAAGGCACAACAAACTTAGAGACTTCAAATAAAGGCTTAAAGCATTTGGTAGGATGAAGTTTGCTCAATATTCTTTCTATCCCCATTAAAAAAGGGTCCCTGGCTTTAGCTTATCATGTGGCCAAAACCACAAAGAATCTGTGGATAAGTAGTAACTTTTGAGCACATTAGAAAGGGAGATTCTCATCTTAGAAGTGACTATGAAGTAATTATATTTGCTTAGAAATCCTGTTTTATGAATAGTAACAAAAGAATTTGTTTTCAGTAGAATAATTTAAGTATGTATCCACTGTATCTAGTGTGCAGAGGTGTCTGAAATTCATCCAGGAGAACACGTGAGTGAATCGAGTATCTGGAAGGCTAATAAAGACTCCAGGAGGTCCTGAAATTTAAAAGAAATACCAGAAGGACCGTAAACAATAAGTGCTTAACAAGTGCTGACTTAAAGCTACTGAAGATATAATAGGTTTAAATTTACTGTTAGGAATGATAAAGTGTAGAAGGTCTGGCTTTGATGTGTGGCCAGAACCACCAGAATGATAATTCCTGCCACTTTGATGTGGGTACCTGGGCTACCGATTTTGGAATTCTGTGTGGTTTTAGTCAACCCAGTTTCTGCCAGGGCCAAAGCTGGAGGGGAAATGTGCTATCCATAAAAGTCAACCACAGAAAAAGTCAACCACAGGAAAAGTAGTCAAATAACATTAAGAGTCTCAATTGAACCCCTGAATGTCAATACACGTAGCATGAAATTACATCCTTGATGTGATTTGGTGGGCCTAAGAGTGGTACCCTAACATGATTTGTAGTGAGTTTTCTTGAGCGCAACAAAAGATGCTGGCCTCTGACATATTTCTTAATTTGCTCTTGCTGAGCTGAGGTATCTAGAGCAGCCTCCATCAAGGCTCCTGACTTGAGAGGAGGAAACCAGTGGTTATGGTTCCAGTCATTTCTCTTTGATTATTGTTTCTTTGGAGCTATGGAGCCACAGGAAGTAATGCAAGATAAAATAAAAAAATCATTACAAAAACGTGTTCAAGTTATTTGCAAGTTTCTGCAGAGGTTATTCTTGAAACATGGATCGCACTGAGAAGGTTGGCATAGGCTTTCTTACACTTGTGTGTGATCATGGATACTGGCCAGAGCAATTCTGAGTCCTGAGTAACTGTGTCATTTAAAATGCACTATGGTAAATAAAAGATCATTCAATTATACTTGCATGAAGCTGCATCAAAGCTGTCAGTTACATCTAAAGGAAGAGAATCCATGGTCATAATTGAAAGTTCTCTGAAATTAGCATCTCAGTGTGCAGCAGCAGCAGCCAAAACAAGCCGGTAAATTGCTGGCATTATCAGCAAGGGTACTGAGAACAGGCCAGAGTGCCTAATTATGTAAAACCCTGATGTGCCCACATGCTGAGTACTGTGTGTACTTCCAATTTCTGCACTTCAAGAGGAGATAGTGGAGGAAAAAAGGGTTCATAAGACTGCAACTTAAATGATCATGGGGATGGAACACCTGCCTTAGGAAGAGTATCTGAAACAGATAGGACTCTTCAGTTCAAAACAGAGAAGGCTGGAAAGGATTATCATCACGGTTTACAAAGACATGAAGGTGGTAGATAAGGTGAATGCAAAATGTTAATTGGCTGCCAATGTGGCCGCATTAAAATTAGAACGCACGTGTTGAAAATAACAGGAAACCCATCTAAAATAGGTAATCTTTTCTTACAAGGCAGATAGATGGCTAATTTTGGTATGTCTTGCCACAAAAGAATGTGGAGACAGTATCAGTGGGTTCAGAAGGGTTTAAATGAATCCATGAACATCTGGTCCATAAACAGACACTAAACAAAATAGGTAGGGAGGTACTCTTTAACTTCCCCAATTGGGAGATTTTGATTGTTGGAGAACAGGGGAATGGCCACAGATGAAGACCAGGTTTCTCCCTACTTAGAGTCTCCTGTTGCCACTGTCCAGATCCCAGCCTAAGATGGACCATGGGTCTGACCCAGTACGACATTTCCCGTGTTCTTATATTGTTAAACATAAGTGTTAGTAATCAGTGATGGGAAACCTGCAACAATGCGTTACAAATGGTAGGCAATAACTGTGGTTGAATTGAATATTTCCCCAAATTAATTTAACAAAAGTTAGATTGCTAACCAGAATACTCCTTGTATATCAAATAACTAAAGTTGAAAAGAGTTTTCAGAAGAATCTGTGATGTTATGTGGCAACTATTGATATTATGTATATATTTGCTATAGAATATGGGTGATTTGCAGTAAATAAGTCACTCCCATTGCATCCACTTGCCACTTTTAGTTGCTTTTTTATTATTATGGTTATATTTATCTTAAGTACAGTGGAGAAAAATGCTCACAGAATAACAGACTAGTTTTGGTTGTTCTTGTAATTCCAAAGTTGGAGAGGAAAAACCTGTTTGCTTATTTGAACTCGTAACCTTTTGCTCTGGAATTCTTGCATCAGGGTGTTTCATGAGTATTCTGGCTTCAGACATGTCAGAAAAATCACCGAGATAGTCTCTCGCAGATATTTGATACTTCCACTTCCAACTGAGATCAGAAAGTGTGGAGAAGTGTGATTTTTTGCTTGTTCGTTTCAGCTAACCAAACTCTTTGAAAGTTTAGAAAAAAACCCCTGGTTTTCACTTAACTTTGTGGCATTAGAATAATTGGCATTGTACACATTTTAAAGTCCCAGTCCAGGTATTGCTAGTGTTTTAGCGTTTTTCTTTTATCCAAACTAACTTGTTAGTCTTTAATAACGGAGACATACAGTAGCCTTACATGATTTACTAAATAGCAGAAAAACACATTTCCTGGCTTTTATATTTGTAAATGGTTTGTGGAACTTCTCTAAGAGAGTAATTTGAAAGAAGGTTTTACAATTCAGCCAGTAATTGCCAACATGACATCTTTGTCTGCTGGAAGGAACTTCTTTGACTTCATGGGTTTTGTACTGGACTTAAAATGAGCAAACTATATTTTCATTGATAATGACCAGCTTACTTCACCTGCAAGTGTTCCATAAAAAGCTTATGAATTAAATATCAAGAGTTCAGAGATGACAGAATATGGACATTATGATATTATCATTATTGCCCAATATCTTGTGAACATCTTTCTAAAAGTTACGGGCTGTGGTGTGAATATCTTTTCAAAAAGTACATACTATAGAAATAATTAAGTTGAATACTCCCATTGATCATAGCGCGTGTTGCCTTATGGCACTGCTTGCCTTGTAGTACTGCTGGTGTTCTCTGATCATGATGTGCAAAAGCCTTGACTTCATTACTAGAGTGTATATATTTTCAATATGGAGCTTCATTGTCCTGTGTTCTAATTTATTGAGATGTTTATTCATGAGAAGCAAAAGGGACAAGATGAACAGTAGGAAGTGCAAGAGCCATTTCGGTCAATCCAGTTGCTGGCTTTGCAGAATTTTTAAGTTCCTATACTCTCCACTATATGCAAGAAATAAGTTTCTAATTTAAAGCACTTTGGTATGTAAATTTTCAGTTTGAGGTTTCTGCGGAGTAGTTCCCAACAAGAAGCAAGTTAGCTTTGCTACTGTGCTAATTTAAAAAAAAGAGAGTTGGGGCAGGGCTTTTGTGCGGAGAAATAAGATTTGAAAGCATTAAAAGAAGAGTAGTTATTTAGTAGCATTAAAAGAAGAGTAGTTATTTAGTAGCATTAAAATAATGAAAAGCCGTATGATTCTTTTATTTTCTACTAAAAGAAGCTGTTTCCCTTTTCCACCAATTACAAAAAATTGTGATGTCCTCCCTCTGATGTAGCATGGCATTAAATTACCCGTTCAAACATGGGATGATTTTTGATCACAACCTTCTCATGCATTGACACAGAACGTTGAAATTTGTTTTACACGGTACTTTGACAAGCCAGTGTTTAAATATTTTTATTTGGTTTGTATACAAAGGTAATTTTAAAAGAAAGTTGGCAAGTTTTCTCTCACCTGTACTGTCATCCACAAGTTTTCCCCCCTTTTCCCAATACTCCAAGAGAGCGCTGATCTTCCTGGAGGTTCTCCAGTACATGCCTAAAAGAGATTAAGGTAGTCTGCAGGGGTGGGGGATATTTCATCAGAATTTATTGCTGTTCAAAGCCACCAAAACGGTTTCCGCTTAAGTCTTTAGTGTTAAAACCCATGAAAATTGCTAATACCGTGACAATTTAGAAATGTTGTAGGTGTTTTTCATGCAGTATTTGAAGAGAGACCACAAAGAACCAGCAGCTGAGAACTCGTCTAACTCGCCTTAATCTTTTGCCACGTTGAAGCCAGGTCATTATTTGTGTTGCACAAGGCAGAGATAAACTATGGGTCTAAATACCTTCTGCTGCTGTCAGTTAGCATAGCTTAACTTAATTGAGTGGACTTTCTTGGTTCTTCTCCATGTAAGGGCATGGCTCAATATAAGATATCAAGGAGCTCAAGAAAGCAACCAAATTAAAAGATTTTGAGCAATGAAAGTTTTTGTGGCAGTGGTTTTGTTGTTGTTGTTTTATAGGGGGAAAAAAACCCAAGCATTAGAAAACAACATTTAAAAAAAAAACAACAAAAACAAAACAAAAACATGAGAAAGCAAAGGGATCTACTTGGCACAGATAGCTGTTACATTCATCTCACCACTAAATGTTTGTACTTTATCTTTAGGAGTGTGGTCCAACTTCTTTGACTGCTTCCTGAGCATAGTAACCAGATGTAAAAGGTATTTAAGCTTTTATTGAGCGGTATAATAAAAAACTCTGGAAAGGCCACGGTAGTGCTGAATTCTTTTTGATGTAAGCACCTTAGTTCCCCTCACTTCCAAAGGGAGCAGGCCATGGTAACTATGTAAAATACACTTTTTTTGAATGCAGGTGTACTCAGAACCTACGTAGTTTTCTCCCACCGTTCCTGGCAAACTGGTTATTGAGGTTTTTCCCCATTTCCAGCTTAACCACTCTTTCACATGTGAAAGAGCATGACCTCTGTCTCCAAAGCTACAAGGTAATTTATATTTTTATTCTGCAAGCTGGTAATGCTAAAATATATTGCTTTGAAGACCCAAGAGATGAAGAGTTTGGTTTCATGCTAAGGAATAGGTTTGTCCAGGTGGTCACTATAAGCTTGTATTGCTGAGCCCCGGGCTAAAAAAAGGCAGCTGTTAGGGATGGAGGATTAATATTGCTGAGTTGCTTTCTTTCTGAAAAAGGGATTGTTAGAGAAAGCAGGGAGTGATTGAGTCCTATAAGATCTCTGGGTGAACAATTCTCTCTTCAAAGATACTATGAAAGGATCACTTCAAGGTAAAGGAACTCAGATATTTGAAATGAACTGTAAGTTAGGGGAGCTTCAAGCACTCTTACCTCGGTAATCACTAGGGCTTGATGGGAAATGGCTTGCTGTCATATAAAAAGTTGAGATTATCAGATAAAAAATTTTCCTCTGCTGTATTGTTGGCAGGGTTAAACAGCTGAGGTCTGTGCTACCAAAGCTAGACGGTTCCTATTACTCAAACTAGCTTCTTCTAACTAACCAGAGTCTAGTGCACTTAATAAGAGTTTGTTGTGAAAAGGGAAATTAAGGAGTGTGGCCCTGGAATGAATTGATATGTAAGATTTTAATGAAGAAAATCTCTGTTCAAGGATTTTGCTGTTCTGCCTGGTGCCTGTAGCTGGCTGAATACTGTGATCTCCCAGCACTGAATCTGGAGCTAGGAAGTAACTTGTCCATATTGTAGAGTAAGCAATGGGGGCATAAGGCAGATACCCTCAGACTGCTGGACTTTTCTGCAGTGTGAATGCTGCTGGTTCAAATTCTTATGGGAACTTTGATGTTTTACATGTGAGTTTGATGAAGATACGTATTTCTTCCTGTCTAGTTTTTGGTCAGAAATTTTATTCATGGTCTGAGGTACCTTCTGCCTGTTTTAACAAAACCAATATGTGGTGGCTGTAACATGATTTTCAGTATCACTGCTCCACTATCCTACAGAGTAGCTTTACTTTTATGTCTGTAAGTCTCTGTCCTTTTCCTGTTGGGAAGTTGCAGATAAGATATGAGAGATCCTGCAGATTTAAAGAAGTAGGCCATTTCTATTCTGGCTGCTGTTTTTAAAAGATTCTGTAATGTCAGATTGCAAGTTCCAGTGTGAGCATGAAGTTGTTTAGGTTGTTATATTCCTTTTAAGGGAATATAGTGATAATTCCTAGAATGAAGAAACAAGTACACACACAAACATTCAGGTTTGTGGGTGGTTTTTTTTAATGATCAAGCTATATATACATTCAACAAGTTTATCAGGAAAGAAAAAGACCTTTAAAAAGATTGACAGCAACAGGAGTCACCACTGCGTCATGTATCTTATTAGCTATGGTTTGTGTTTCCCTCTACTTCTGTGTTTTGTTTTTCCTGGTTAACTCAAATAATGCTGAATTCAGTGGGCCTTAACTGCTGGCCCAAAGAGTGCATCTTTTTAGGCTTCACTGCAGGATCCATCCTGAAGATTCTAGCTTCAGGAATATTATCAAGATACCAGCCCTGAGTGTCATTTGGGGAAAGGTTGTATACTGTACAAGAGGGTGATCGGTGATCTTTTGGAAAGCTGACTACTGGTTCTAATTCAGAGGGGTTTGTCATCACTTATGCTCAATCTCCATCAGTCTGCTCTGCAGTTCTGAACGAGGGTGGTTGTTTTCTGGGTACCAGCTGTGAACCAAGGGGAGTGCTGGCACATAATGATTTGATTCAAACCAGTGAGACAGCACAAACATTCAATTTGCGTTTCATCTTTTTGATAGAGTGTTAATGATCTTGTCACGGGTGTTTTTCTGGGACTTTTGCTGGTCATTAATTTCAGAGAAAATATTTTCTATATAAATTATGATAAACACAGTCATTTATAGTGATACAGTAACAAATCTTAGGCTGTCTCCCAGTGTGTCATCTTCAAGGAATAGGCTGTTTGCAACTGATCTTTTTCATTCCTGTCTGTTGTTGGCAGTTTCAAAAGCATGAACTCGTTGAAACCAATTTTAGGAAAAGGTGCAAAAACCTGTGAAAATCAGGCCACTTTCAATTATCTTCTAAATAGGGCTGTAGAAAATGAGGAACTCAGGTTGGTGTTGAAAATAATAATCCTGGTTTTTGCAGTTAGTTACATATCTGAATACATTTATTTCTCTTAAGTTCATGAAACAGTTATTCCTTATATCAGGCACCAGCTAACTTGAGGGAGTGCTCAGATGGAGAAGGAGTGAAACTGTGAGGGCAAGCTGTGTGTCCTTTCTATTATCATCTTGAAGATGTGAATCAGATATTTGAGTCTCCTGACTGAGCCAAGCAATTCTCTTCTCAGCTATGCTACAAGGAAACATTAAGACTGTCTTAACTGAAAGTTAGTCTGGAAGATCAGTGAAGGATGGTGATACTATAATTTACCATTTTTGCTGTTAATGTTTTCCTACAGGATAACCAAAATAATTTAAAATCATTTAGTAAAATCTCTGTTCTTTCTCAGACATAGATGACTGGAAGAATCTTCTAATAAACAAGGAATTGCTGTCTGTTTCTTCATCCTAAAATGATACCGAGTGATGAATATCTTCTTTTTCCTCGCTTAAGTCTTCTCCAAATCTGAATTAACTCCCATCTGTTTTTACTGGATACTGTATATTCTAATGAATTCTTCAAGTGCCACAAAAGCAGGCTTTAATGGACAAATATTTTGAACCTGTTAATAACTGGGCTTATGCCGTATACATCTCCAGTGCTTAATCACTATAGAGAAAAACAATAACTGAGAATATTAAATGTTAGTTTGGCTAAGAATAGTTTTATAATACTTAAGACATTCTATTGCAATGTAGGCTCTAATAAAGGCAATAAATCCAAAATATTTACATAATTTTTTGAAAGAAGTTTTTATATTAGATTTCACCTACCTTGCCCTCAGGTTTTCAAGAAAGATGTTGTTGCGTGGCTGCGTGTATCTCCAGGACCAGTGGTAACTCTAGAAGGTAGTGTGGCTACAGTGTCACTGTCATGACTTTCTGTTTAGAGTCCCCTCCACAAGAACACTAAGCAGGCTGCTGCACTAGGTGTGACACTTTCTGGAATACTCTAAGATCTCCACATTAAATCTGAGCCAAACAATCAGTAAATCTATATGTCTGTGGTGATATTGATACCCAACCACATGCTTATTTCTGTTTTTCAGTAGCTGCGTGAATCTTGTAAAGGTAACACAAATGTTGCTCAGGAGAGAGATCCTCTCATTTGCATTTCACGTACTGTCTTTCAGAGAATTAGAATGAATGTTGATCTGAAATAGAATGAATATTCTGTGCAATATCCTGTTTGGCATCGTTTGTTGGAAAAGTAGAAATGTGTCAACTGATGACCCATCTTTTTCTTTGTACTTATTCTCTTAGGTCAATTTGATACAAACACTTTCCAGGGGCATTTCCTCCACATTGGCTAAACAGTAGCTACAGTCCTTTTGGTTTTAAGGAATCCTCACACAGTATCCATCATTCTACTAAAGATAGTGTTACTTTAACGTAGAGAAGAGAACACTTCAGTGGTGACTTTCTATTAATGTTTACTACTGTTCTATTAATGTTTACTGTTATTTTGACTGAAATACTGCTTCAGAATATAGTGCTTTGGAATGTACTGCTCAAGAAAGTGAAATAAAGTTCACTCAGTATTGTAACGTGCAAGCTGATGAAATCCCTAAATTGGATTCTTCTATCTAATGAAGTTTTGGCTTTATGACTCATGTTCTTTAAATTCATATGCTCTTGTCAAGACTAAAATAATTAATGACCATATGCATATTTTTATAAACCTATTTTATAAGCACACTCAGAGATTTAAAGCAGAATCTTTCTTAACAAGCCCATGGGCCCATTTTCTGCTCATACAGATGACATTTGCATCAAAAAGATGACTGATAAAGTGAACAAACTTTGAGGCTGTAAAATTTACAAACTTGGGAAATTTTAATTTCATTGCCAAGTCTATGACAAAATTCTGAGGCTAACTTTTACTTTCATAGCATTCAGCTTACTTTCATTTAGGTGTACCTACTTCTTAATTTGGAAAACTTCTCTTTCTGATTCACTTTCCTGTGTACAGGATGTTCATTCAAGATGTGCTGCACCCAGAAGCAGTCTAACAGTGAATCACAGAACTTAGGGAGTTATGACTGTTCAGGTGTAAAGCCTACATAAATAATTTTTCAACTCACTTAAATCCTCTCCATTGCTGCAGTCCCAGAGAGGTAAGATGCCGTGCTAAAGAAGACCCTAGTGCTACTTGTTGGCTTTAGAAGATTCATTTCAATAGGGATTGGCTGCATTAAAGAGCTATTTATGCTTTGTTGTCAAGGAGAACTTGCCAGGGGACCTAAAGGGTCATTAGCCTCCACAGAGCTCCATA
This sequence comes from Tringa tobata, assembly GCA_033628505.1. Classification (NCBI taxonomy): domain Eukaryota; kingdom Metazoa; phylum Chordata; class Aves; order Charadriiformes; family Scolopacidae; genus Tringa; species Tringa tobata. The sequence continues at coordinate 1,681,302 of JAHREE010000567.1, forward strand.
CAGTGTAGCAGATGCTTCATGGCGCGTGACAAGGAAAAGCTTTAATGGTGTCAAGAAATCCCAGCCTCATCACTTTATTTTTTGTTAATCTGTTGCTGTCTAGCAATGAGTTGCCATTTTATTGGTAGGTAGACTTTTACTTATGTGTGTCAGTGGTGACAGTAGGAGGAAATTAAAGAAGCATCGCTGGTGATATGGCATATTTTACTCTTGCTTTTAGTAACTCACTATTCTGGGTAGAGTGAATTGGTCTTTAGACAAGAGTTAAACCCAGAAATGTAAATTCATTGAGTTTTTAAAATTCCATTTGACTTGATAATTGTGAGTGCACACAAGCCTGACATTTATTTTAGAAAATACCCAAGCATTTCAAGGAGAAACATAGCTGTGAACTTCCTTTGTGCACTACAGTTACTGAATTGTTATGCTCCACAAGCATCAGATGGAACTAGAGGCAGTTTCAGGACCCTTCCTCAACGACAAGGTGCACGATGTCTCAGGAATAGAAGGATACAGAGAGTAGTACCTGGGGTGGTTGGTACAGAGAATGTTCCTTTGCAGTTGTCATCTCTTGTAATTCCATATGTTTGAAATATACAGAGCGTGTGGTCTGAGGAAATACAAACTACAGCACAGATGGCCTGAAGGGACTGTAGGTAAAGTTTTAAAAATGCCGAAAACCCCACCAGAAAAGAAGGCTTTAGAACAAGATTCACTGGGTAGATGGTATGCGACTATCTCAGGTTTTACAAGGTAAACAGGACAATTTTGTAAGAGAATTTGTTTGAATTTAGCCACTCTTTTAACCATCATGGTGGCCCAACAATGTGATTTTCCTCCTCTCTCTTATTTAGACAACTGTGTCTTCAGAGCTATATAAATCATCTGAGTTAATCTGAGAAATGAAGGTTTCCAAGTAAGAGTGGCCACACCCTGAAGGCATGGCATGTGAGACAGAATGGCTTCTATTTTAAGCATTCTTCCTTCCTTCCAAAGAAAATCCCTCAAAAAGTCATGCCCAGCCATCAGAGCCCCCTGGATAAATGGAAATTTATTATGTCATCTTGACACTAAAAAATCCTAATACCCATTCTAAATGTGGTTACAAAGTGGCTCGTGGTACTTTGTGGTGAGGGTGGACAAATGGATTTCACTACCACCCAATAGCTAAGGAAATCCTTTATCCCCCAAAGAACATCTATGCCTATTTCTTATTTGCTCCATTTCAATGAGCTAAGTTTAACAGCATTTACACTGTGAGAGAATGGAAACCTCTGAAATTACTCAGAATAAAAAAGGAGCAACAAAGTAAACTAAGATTAAAATTCCCAGTCAGGGAATGCTTTTTTTTTTTTTTTTTTTAGGAACACTGGGGTTTTACTAAAGAAGACTTTCAAGGTTACTGATACTTCTGCTGGACTCCTTCCTAAGAGAAATCTTTGTGTAGGTGTCAAGTAGTGCATGTGTGGAGAGCCCAGCAGGGCCACTTTGTACTGGATCAGCGGCATGTGTGCTGCTCAGGTAGTTTGTGCAGAGGCAGACCAGGTCTACAGCTTTTTCTTCTGCCCATCTGTAAATCTCTGACGAATCATCAGAGTCCACTTTGTCTGCCCAGGCAAAATTTACAGCTGGAAAAAGGGCGTCGAGGCCGGGAGACTTAAAACGTACGGTATCTCAGCTTTTGTTTCAACATAGGAAAATAAAACTATCTATTTTGTAGATACTAGAATAGCCGTTGTACCACAAAACCCTGAACTAATGGAAAGTCATTCAGTTTTTCTTTGAAAAGATCTGTTTCTTTCAAACTGTCTTTATTTACAGATTCTAATCTAGCCTTCCTGAAAGTGCTTTCAACTCCTGGTACGTTCTCCTACCTCAAGGTTCCAAATCATTTTTAGTGTGGATCACATCAAAATAGAGATTGTCCTACATAATACATCTTTACATGTTTGCAGTCACGGTGGGACCCTCCAATTTGCAGCTGTACAGACAGGATCTTCTGCTTTAACAGCATTTAACTGGGGTTTGGTAGATAGAAAAGATGGGAGGGTAGAAGTGTATGACTGAGCAGAATTTTTGTGACCTCTGAAATAAAGATCGGTGAATTAATGGTTCTCATGAGCCAAATTTTGGAAGCTATCAGGATTTTTCTATCAGATTTATATTTTTCATAGTCTTTTTTTGGAGGTCGTGGGGACACTTGAGATCTTCAAAATTGAATTATCTAAAATGAGGCCCACAGAAGACTGAAACAGAGACTTCTTGAACAATGTATTATTTATTTAAGATCTGCATTGTATTCCCATTCATTTTGACATATGTATATTTAAGTATCTTGAAATCTGAAGCATATGAATATATAAAGTATCTTCAGATGTATCAAAAGGAGGTTTCTTAACATATGCTTTTGAAGTCATGTACCATTTGAAGAATTAGGACTTTTGGGACATATTTGCAATTTTTCTCACATAAACATGCCTCAATCCCACCCTTGCCCTGTTTTTATTTCAGTTCTGGAGTGAAATTCTGGCCTGGGTAGAACAAGTATTTTTACTGCTTAATTCTCTTGTGTCAAGACTCAGCTGTTACCACTTGAACCAAGACTGTCTTTCTCTAGAGCTGGTCTGTGATGGAAACGAGTGTTCAAAATGTAGGATGGATGCAGCAGTTTAGTACAAGGTTTTGAGGGAGGACAGTAGCTTCCTGCAAATATACTTTTTAATCAAAAGAAACATTATGTGAATGAAATGGAGCAGCAACAAAGGGGGGAAAAATCAAGGAATCAAGAGGTAATGGGATCTGAACAGGCAACAGAGTCATATCTAACAACTGCCAGCAGTGGAATGTTTTGAGACTAATATTGTAGCTGTTACCTGGTAAATTGTAAGAAATCTGAGAAATGAAAAGATTGAAATGTAGCAGCTCGGAGCAGTGCCAAGCTCCATGCTGTGTCTATCTGCCTAAACAAGGAAAATGTAGAACGCTAATCCATTAAAAGCTCCCATAATGATAATAACCTAAATTAGAGCAATGATTTCTGAACTTTGGCGTAAACCCTGGAGCCTAGTAGATCTCAGAGTATGAGAAGGGGCTTGAGTTGCAAACTGAGCACCCAGGCTTTGAACACATGATTTTTCTGGACCGCCTCCATTTCAGCTATTGGACTAACATGCAGGAAGCAAAGAATAGATCCCCTTAGAATAACATTCACTAGTGAAGCAAAAGCAAAGTCAAAGTAGATGTATTCTGTATTTTCCTCCTCTGAGGCCTCCCACAGTAGAAGAAAACAGGGAAAAAGCATGGCTGGTACTCCATCCAGCTGACAGAAAGTCCCCAGGGTGTGTCGTCGGATGACATATGTTTTGTTATTACCTAGGGTTTTAGCTTTTGTTTGGGTTTAATGATTTTTTATTTTATTTGTTTGCCTTTTGCTCTGGAATGCACAAGTAATTTTAAGACTGTTTTAAAGAAGAGGGGAGAGCACAGTTAGAATTATCTGGATTTTTCTTTTCTCTTTGCAAGAAAGTCTATGGAATTTGGCATCTTAACCTGCCCTCGCCTGATGTGATCGCAAACACAGTCAAATTTTTATTAAAATGTTTTGACTCTTTCAAACATGATATTGATAACCGAAATGGAGCAAAGAGACAGTAGCATCTGGTTTTAATGAATGTGGTCTGCTTATACTTGAAAGCAAAAACATGCAGGAAAAGACTGGAAATTCTTGTTCGGAGAATCAAAGTGCAATAGTGTTTTTCAGTACCTGACATCTGTATGCTTAGAATGACTGGGTGACTTCACTCAACGAATTGTTCATATTTTTTACATTAAAATGCCATATTTGGATCTGAAATATATTTGGGGCTTTTTCTCTTCCTGCAGTCTTAACAAAGCTCTTTGCTTTGGGCTCTATCATACCTTTGCAACTTGGCGGCCTTCTTCAAGATAGTAGTATATCAAACTATTTTTATGTAGAAGCGTGTGTGCGTGTTCCCATTACTATATTTTAGTCTAGACGAATAGGGGCAACCCTTTGTGGAGATGTTTTTCTCCTGCGTGCATTAACATCTGAAAGAACAGAATTACCTGAAACAACCTCCTAAACTGCAGACCCATATAAAAGCCAACTTAAGACACACTCTGTCTTTCAGGGGAAAAAAGAGAAGGCATTGTCAAAACACATTCTGCAAGAGGCCTCACAGCCCCGCTACCTTCAACTCAAGTTTATTAACAGCTTTCAGCCCAGGTCCCTCACGCACGTCCTGCACACCAGCAGAGTTTCAATACCTTCTAGCAGAGTAGTAGCAATAGAATATACTAACACAGCTTCCTGTGTCTTCTCCGGGAATCCGTATTGCTTATGTGAAGTGGGTAAACTTGTTTGGAAATGCAGCCTAGATATCTGTTTAGATTTTGTGCTTTTAAGTTCTGCCCGGTTGAGATGATGATGATGATGAAGATTTTTTATTACCCAACATCTTTCTCTGTCGCTGCCTTCACAGCCTAATCCACTCACTCTCTGGGATTCAGAGAGGCAGTCACTGAGGTTCCTAGGGAAGAGGTAGTGGACACTTTCATACCACAGAGGAGTTTCATGCATGGTAAATGCATCTAACTGTGAAGAATACGTTAAGTACTTGAAAACGGTAATTTAAATTCCATTTATTCCACATACTCCATTCCACTTATTTCAGCATGGTATCATCTTGATACTAGTGTTTGAATTAAGAGTAAATGTTTGGAAAAGAATAAATGCTTTTGACCATAAGCGCCTATTTATTGTCTATATTTTGAAGTTTTAACTCAGTTTTTCGCATGAAAGGCAGAGGATAAGTGCCTCAATTAGTTAGCAGTATCTATATTCCTAATTTTTTCAGCTTTTAAAGCTGTAGTAAAAGTGGCTTTCAGTTACCACTAATAGCTTCTTTGAATCCCTTTGTTACAATCTCAAAGCTGAGAAATCAATGAGGTTGGCCAGTTTGATTAAATAGTTTTCTTAAGTCAAACTATTGTAAAGTTAGCCTTTAAAAACAAATATGCTGCATTGCCTTTGACCATTTACAGTTTTTCTTTGGCTCCACCAAGCATGTGGATGTCTAATCAGGGGATTATCAAGTAGACTAGAGAAATATAACAAAGTTCTGTGCTCTAGTAAATATTTGTATAGCACAAGCCTGGAGAAAGTCCATGTTATATTTTACTGTTGATAATTTAATAACTCTATGGCACGCCTGAAATTGTACAGTAAATGTCAGGATGTGTCAAATGAGGTATCCTGTAAAATTTAATAACCTCCTACTGAAGATGAGGTGTGTGCATGGGTAGGTAACACTGTCGTTGGAAAATGCGTTTCGCGGATAATGTTTTGGGCATTTGCCTGAATTTTGCCAGGAAATAAAGCAGGCAGTGGCCATCCAGCTTATAGTTAGTAATAATGACAACCTAAGTGACAAACAGAATAACTCATGCAGAAACACTCCGGTCTCTCAAATGATCATGAGACCAACCAACAGATTTCATAGAACGGTCAAAATATCCGTGATTTCCTCTTGCTACAGAAAATAGACCGTAGTGTAAACAATTGATTAAATTAACTGAATCTGTGTTGCTTGTGTTTAAGGGACAGCATACAGCGTGCTGTCTGCCACAGTAGTTTGTTTGCACTGAAATTAAGCAATAATGATTGAGGCACAGCGCATTTCCTGGGGATTAATGACCGGCTGAGAGGAGTTGATGGCCCAAAGAACAGCTCCTGGCCATTAACCCCAGCCAGTCATTAATCCAAAGGAAATGCCCTGCCCCAAGGTCTTTATTACTCTTAGAAAATGAAAACGAAGGAAAAACAAACCCATAAGGACCTAGGTATTTGTTCTGGGTGGTGAAGTTTCAAATCGTTTTGTGTGTGCAGATTTTGATAAAACAAATACTTTACCAGTTATTCAGCTGGAGTGCTTCGTTCTCTCTAAAGCATCTTGATATCATCTAGACCTACATAGTTGACAAGAGGCTAACTGGAGAAACATGATCTTGTTTTCACCTTTATAAATCTTTTTCTCAGTGTGGAATGCAACTTATGTATAATTCTAACGTGATTTAAGTAAGGTGACTGAGTATCTTTAAATAAGTATCTTTAAGTAGTCTGTATCATGTTAAGTATTTAGAACAAGTGCTGGCAGAACACCAAACGGACCTAGACACTGTTCTTGTTGTATTTAAACCCTTCTTTTCCTAATTTTGGAAGCAATAGACCATCTATGCCTTCACAAGTAAAAGTAGTTGAAGATGTGAAAAGTACACAATAAATTATAATTTAGCAAGTATATGTATTGGATTTCTCGAGGTAATCTGCAGACCAAGTTCTTGGATATTTGTTGTTTCCTCTGTATTTTCCTGAGCTGAAGAGCACTTCAGAAAATTTAAAAAAAGATGACTGTTCTTCCAATATAAATTTACTCTCTCCTCTGATTTGAACAGATAATCTCTGCTTTACAGCCTTTAGGAAATCTGTAAAACTTTTTTCAGGAAACATACAAACTATTGCTATGTGTACTACAGCGATATGTTTTCATTAAGTAAATTGATCCAACCTTAACATAAAACGTGAACTGGCTTTATTTGTTTACAGGCAGAAATTTTGCTTTCTAGACTATGCTATCATTAAGATTAGATTTTTCACTATATTCTTCATGCATGTAGCATTGGTGGATCTGCAGAACTTACGTTGTTGGGACTGATCAGACATAGTGGTCTACCTCTAGCCACCTCTAAGGGGAGGAGCGAGGCTGGGACAGAAGTTGTAATGAGGCATCTTCGTTTCATGTGATGTACTAACCTATATAGGTCAGAGATTTGCTATAGAATTTTAAATTTTTGATGGAGTTAGGCTATAGTACAACTGAATACTGGAAGATTTTTTTCTTGTCTTATTAAAAGGCAGAATTATGTAGTCTGTATAGTTAATAATAAATAATTAAGAGTTTGGTAATGATTTAAGGAAAACAAATAGGTAAAGATAAAGGTCCACAAAGTTCAGGTAAATGCTTTTATTTATTTATTTTATTATTCCCATGTAAATTCAGTACGATCCAAATTAATTTGTTGTAAAGATACATTGTGCTTTCCACGTGTCATGAGTTTTATACCAAAGTAATATGTTTGATGCATTATTTTCAAAAGTCAATGTAAAACTATACTTGGATATAGTTGTGGGGGAATGTCCTGGGGGACTGTAGCGACAGTGGCTTTTTGCCAATCAGACGGAAAACTGAAATTCCATTCTTGCATTTTCATCCATATAAGTATGTATATGAGCAATAGAAATCTTCTAATAAAGAGCTCTTCATTCTAGCAGGCAGTTGTAGATCAGTGCAACTGATAGCTTAGCTAGAAAAAATTTGCCTGATTTTGAGGAGAGAAGATAATTAACCTTCAGAACAGTGCACAAACAGGACAGTTGTGATAGAATGGCACTGAACACTTTCAAATTATACTTTTATTTCTTACTTCTATCCATTTATTTCTAGAAGATATGCTTTATTTTAAACAAGACAAACTCTGGAGAGTCCTTGACTGGCGTTTGGTGTTATTCATGGGATCAGACAGGACAATTGCAATGGTTTGCTGTGTGTGGCCTAACAACCTGCTCCTACCTTGTTTTGCGATGCTAAGGAAATTGGTTTCTCCCTATTCTTTCTAAAATAAGATCTTATAAATACTTATATTTTATTTGGAATTCTTCAAAGGAAAACAACCATTTAGTGTAGGAATATTTTGATAAAATAACCCTTGTTGTATATGTCATTGGTAGAAGGATTTAGCCATTAGTCAAACAGTACTGTGAAAACATTGACTCATAAACTTCAGTGATTATAGTGCTGAAGCTATGGAAAAAAGTTTTCACATAAAGATATTTTTCAGGTTAGTAGAACTTGCAGTGACTTTACTGGTTCCAGGAATAAGTGTTTACAATGCTTTACCTGGAAATTCTTGTCATCTTCCATTAATGTGGTAAAGAATGTTCAAATCACTGTAAAGATAATAGGACCTGATTCAAACCCTACTAAATTAGCCCTGTGTGATGGGGGGGGGGTCTTTCTCCCTGGCATTCGGATTAATATCCTATTTTGGAATCTGTAGTCTTGTATGCATTTTAGGGGCACCCAAACTAGTACAGGTTACTGCAGAAGTCTTTGTTTTCTGCTTCATACCAACTACAAAAGAATTACTTCTGTTTGGATACTTGACATCCCCATTACTCCCTTTAGAACAAAAGCTATTGTAGGTGTAGAAAGCCATGTAAATCAGGTTTGTAATAAATGTAGTTTAAATCAGCGTGTTGTGTAGTACAACACTGAACAAATATTATAATCTTTTTAGCAAGAATTGAAAAAAAAATAAATAAAAAGAATTTGTTTAGTTTGATTAATTTGAAAAGGAAAGAACTATCTTCACTTTAAGCTTTTCTTCCTCTCCTATTCAGGATACTATTCATTAGGAAAAAAAGACCTTCAAGCAGTGCTAAAACCAGGAAATATATAGTGAATGATAGCTTGGCACTTGCAAATCTAAACAGGATGTGCTATGTTTTGAAAAAAAACACAGATACTAAGGTACAAGCGATGTCATTCCACACTAAGGGCCAGATCTAAAAAAAGGGCCAGAGCTCACTACTCCATACTGCCACTCTGATTTCTGCAATGTCTCATTTTATATACGTGGCTGGCACAGTAGACTGAAAACAGTAATATTATGTAGAGGGAAAGAAAGGCCTTGGAAGGCAGCAGAGCCACTGAGCATCTATTTATTCAGTAGAGAGAAGGCAGAGGTGAATGTTGAATCTTACCTTAAGATGTTTGAGAAGTAACCACTTTTTCTGTTAGAATTTTGTGGTGGAGGTCTGTCTCCCAATATAACCCCCATATAAGTGGGGGTTTTTTCTGTATTTTTGCAGGTTTTTTTGTTTGGTGTTTTTTTTAAATCTTCCAGTGGCCGTGAACATCTCCAAAACAATAAAGTGTCTGTGATTAGTGCTCACACACCATGCGTGGGAAGTAGAGTCCTTCTGCCACTTTAGAGGACTCAAACCTGTCTTCTGCTGTGAATTAGCGTAGGCCATACTTGGCTCGGGGTGATAAAGGGACACTAACTTTTCTTTTGAATCTTGGCTACTATAGATGAACAGCTTGAAGCAAGTATGAACACAATTTTAAGACTTGGTGGTGAAGCCTTCAGTCAAGCAGCAGGAGATCTAGGACCTTACCAGTTTTAGAATCATCTGTTTATGGACTCATTAACTTTTTTTTCCATGTAAATTATGTAGATTATTTTTGAAGCATGAGTCAAAACTCCAGTTCCTCACCTTTCCCTGTTGTGTTCTAGTCTTAGAACAGAAACCTTGGCACCTTGCGTTTTCAAGAACGGCTTCAGCAAAATGATTCTTGTTGCTGTCCACACATACACATACCTTTCTTTTCCACCCTGCAGTGGTACTTCCTTTGCAAGTGAGCAATCAGGATTTGTATCCTTTTAGGCAGAGGACGGAGCTGAAACTCTGCCACCTTCATAAATGGAGGATTCTGCAAGTGCTGAACTATTATTAAAAAGAAGTTGTAGCTTAACCCTTTGCCATATCTTAAAAAAAAAAAAAAAAAAAAGAGCCATAGTTGCATCATTTCTGGAACCTGATCTAGAATGTCTACAAACTGCATTGTCTGAGATCCTCGGGATGGTAGTGGTTAGGCAGGAACTACGGTCTGAGCAGCTCTGCTCTGTGGTAACTGGTGTGTTCAAAGGCAGGCTTGAAAGCAGCAATGAAGGCACTCAGGACTCTTAAAAATGAAACCCAAGGTGCTTTTAGAGTTTGATTATATTTGTGGTACCCGAATAGCCTTTTCATGATTGCCTAAATTCTACCTAAATTTCAATTATAGTTCTGCATCTTTTTTTTTTTTTGCATCTGACCATGGTTGTTCACTGAATAAAGATCAAAATCACACCTTGCAGTTACCATATATGGCCAAAACCGACTGCTTTTGATTTTCCTTTTAACATCAAAGCACTAGAAAGAGCATCTTCACTGAGTTCGCCGACATTCTTTAACAGGGTGGTCTGTAAATAGTCGAAAGGTTTGCTTACTATATTGAAGTACACGGCTTGCATCACATGCAAACAGTCTATTTCTTTTTCTTAATCAAGAATTGCGACACATTTTGGGAAAAGAGGGGAAATTTAATTTACCAGGTAATAATTTTTGTCATAGAATGAAAAGCAGAATGAAAAAGCGTGCCTATCTGTACAGAACATACCGACCTTCTTAAAGCTTTTTTCCAACCTAATGATTTTATGATTCTGTGTCCTGAAAGAGTTTACCACTTTGTCTTCAAAGTAACAGATTTTAAACCCATATTGCTGTTTTCAAAATAGGTCTCGTTTATGTCAGTCGTGCAGACAAGGAAACTGCAGACCAGAACAAAAAGAGACCAAACCAGTGGGAAAAACTCGTGTTCCGCATACACAAAGGGAACTGGAAGTGTAGCCTTTGGAATAAGAGACTTCACTGTGTGTGTAAGGGAAAGCTGAGACAGTCTGAGGGAGCAGGGCACGCTGAACTTCTTGCACCCAGAGAGAAAGATGCATTGTTGTTAATTTTAGGTTACTGAGATAAATACCCCAAAATACAGATAGATTCTATTAAAATATGTTCTGACTATTTATCAGGGCTAGAATAGTTGTAAAATCCTGCTAGAATTTTCTCTCAAGTAAACTCTGTCTCTCATCATCAAATAAAACATTTACAGGGACCAAACTTGTAGCTGTAAATGTGCTCCTGTGTTCAAACACAGCTACCCTTTAGAACCATCTCCAGATACTCTAAATCCCCATTTTCAGATTGTGATAGGTGTTAGGAGCATGAGGCTCTCTCTTTCTATATATATTAATTCATGTAACATAATTCTGCAAGATAGCACACATTTACTCATGGGTTAAGATTATAATTGCATTTCAAAGCAGTTCTCTTGAAACATTCTAAAACAGATTATGTTCTTAAAAACTCTGTTCTTTACTTTGCATGTTTTAGTACTACATCCCATTAAAGCTGTGTTTGAAGTTACTAGGATTTGTTAAAAATTTGATAATGCCTAAGCAGATAAGAGATTATATGCTTTATGTATATATTTGAAGGATTTGTTCCAGCTTGGATACAGTGTATTAATTGGCCACCTACAGTGAACAGCAGTGTTTAATATTTAGAACCCTTTTCCTCATTGTTTTCCAGGCAGAAGAGCATGTAAGTATTCTTTTAACTAAATTTGCTAACTTTCTGGAACACATTTAAACAATGTGTGCTACTTGTGTCATATTACATTAACTTCACTTCTACAGACAGGTTGTATACATATGTAATAAATAGCCCCTCAGGGATCAGATCTAGATTAACTGAGAAAAACGTACTCTGCTGTACGTTAAGTAATTTACAATATCTCAGTAAACATTAGAAAAGACATGTTTGTCTCACCAGAACAGGTTAACGGTGCCTGCAGACTCAGTAATGATTGTAGAATGTTAAACTATCAAGTGGAAAGTTATAATCACTTTAAATAGTCTAATTTTTTCCCCTAAAACATCAGACTATCTGGAGTTTGATACCATGATGTCTGTAATAACACTGAATGTTTATGATACGGAATGAAAGTAGTAAAGAAAGACACCAGTTCTGCAAAGGATCTAAACAGAGTGACTTAAAACCGAGAGAGGGAGGCTTGGAGAGAGAACTTGTTTAAGTGGGTAATCTTTTATTTAAATATTATTCCTTTTAAATTAAATTGCAATATCTGCCATTAGAGATGAGACATGTTTTAGACATGCCAGTTTTATTTACATAGCACAAAATCCCTGCAGCTTCTCTATTTCTATCAGCTCCCTATAGAGTGAGTTCTCAGTTCTGCCTGGTAATTATTTAAATAATACTGATATGGTAACTGTGCTATCGCTGGCTTTGTTTTTTATTGCCCCAGCCCAAATGTAATTAACAGAGAATGTTCTAAGTAAGCCTGTGAAAGTTATTTCAGAAGACCTGAGATGCTTAACGTGGATGTTCATTGCAGCTCTAGAATTTATTTGTTAGATTTGCCAGGTATTGAGGAGAGCAACATAAATATAGTACAGCAAGAAATAAAAATTATCTTTTCTTCATGCTAAATCAGTGCATCCGTTGGCTGCATTGATTGGCTGTGTAGATACAAGTTTTCCCAAGCCCCAGGAAAATAGCACTCACCACGTAGCTCTCACATAAGCATAGGATAAACCATACCATATAAAAAGTGCAGTGATTTCAGGATTTAGCCTAGCTGCCTTGTCTTTGATACACAGAAGGAGATAGAAAGTAGGCTAAATTCCAAATGGGGAAGCATGTTTAGAATTCTGTCTTAATTGATCATTTAAGGACAATCATCTTAATTGTTTAATTACATTATTTAACTGTCTTAAAGTCAGGCAAGAGGCCCACCAGCATAGAGAAATAACAAACTGTAGTAGGAGAGTGGCTGGAGCAGAGGACCATAAGCCCTGGATTCGGAGAAGCCATTTAACACTGTTTGCTTGTCCTGGACTAGAAATAATAAATACTTCATTATACTCAATTATTGGAGGTCCTAAGACAAGAACCACTGTATTACAAATAATCATTATTATTTCATTATATATTAGCTTTGCAACCAAAAAAAAAAAAGGAGACTTTTGTAGATGGAGTAAAGGTAAGTCAATATACATTATGTAGGAATTAAAATATATATTAATTACATATGAAAATGTTGAAGTGACTGAAAAACAGTAGATGTAGATGTTCATAAACATTGTGGCTATCTGTAGAAGAGGTATAATTAAGTTAAAAACTAAGGTGTCATATATATTTAGTCGCTTAGTCTGATATTATAGAAGCAGCTTGATTCATTGCACACATACTGTTTGAGGGGAGAGAAAAAATATTTCAAAGAAGACAGCAAAAGGAAGAAGACTGAGAGAGAAATAAATTTTCCTCCTCAGAGACTGGGAGGACTGGTGAGGTATAATCCTGTAAAACTGGTATCAGCTGGGGTCAGAATCCCCGAGTGCAGTTTGTTTCAGGTAGGCCTGACTCTATATGCTGTTCTGTTTAATCTGTCTATAAAGAATAATGGAAAAGGCATAATCATTTGCTTTTCAGTTGAGTACCTGACATAATGACAAATATGTCAGACTTTGAGAGAAGCTTGAAAATTGAGTTCAGTGGAATTCACGTACCTATCATGCTTTGTTCTTATCTTCTGCAGGGGAGTGAATTCGGTGCTTTCCTCTATTATCTACTCCTTTCGATCCAGGGAATATCTGGAATCCAAGACACAAGTGTCATGTCGTGCCAATACCACAACATACAGGTTCATCTGTAATTAAATACGATTCTTTGATTGAAAGAAAAAAAAAGAGGGAGAGAAGTACTTTGTAGAAAGAAAATAATAACTTTAAAAGTAATGATATCGATAGTAAAGAGTGCCAAGTTGTATCTTATCATACCAAAAAATAAGAAAGTAAATTAAAAACCTACCATGAACTCAAGAATTATGTGGACACAATCCCTGTTACTTTAAAGTGAGATATAAATCCAGAGATTTCTCATGCCATCATTTTGTAAATAATTACAGTTCTGCTGAATCTGTTGTATAAAGTTTACATGGGAGGTTCAGTGCACCCTCGCTCTTGTTTAGAACATTGGGAACCACCAGAGAGATGTTGACATATGGCTGCACTGTTTTAGTGCACGAGACATCTACTACATGGGAGCATAATAAACAGGAGCATAAAGACAGGTTTGTGCAAGCAGTTTGGATTGACCTTTTTGGCAGCTGAAATCCATCTTGAGTACATGGTGCTGATGTGGACAGACATGTAAACCTCGTCTTGTTACCACAACTACTAGTTTTACAAATATACTCCAATGCTCAAAATGTATATCATTCTAAGTAAAGTGATTTTAAATAGGAGAGGGGATGCAGAAGCAACGATTCATAATAGGACCCAGCAGAAACTGTCTCTTTAAGCTTGTGGCAATACCTCTATTGATAAATAAAGAGTTTGATAAGTATGTTTTAGACCAATAGGATTTCTTGTGATAATTCAGGGAGATGGCTTATTTAATGTATTTTTTCCCTAGCAAAATATTTGACTAACTGGTATGGTATTTTAATTTTGGCATTTAAAAAGAACAATCTGCTGTCCTTTCAATGAGCAGTTCTTACATCGGCATTTTCAAAATTAGGATTTGTATAAATAACTTTTACTATTAAATAAGAGTCTCAGAGTCTGGTTTACAGAGGTGTTCTTAGAAATAATCCAACCGTATTGCATTTCTGAAGAAACTTTTTTTAAAACTTAATGGTTTTCTACCTTTTGACAGGTATCTAACATAACTAAATTTAGTCTTGTTTTAACAAGCGCTAATCTGCTGTTGCATACCAAAGTATGAGCCTCTTTGTGTAGTTCTAGTAGCATTTACATTCAAGAATATAAAATAATCACTTATTGTGATAATAAATTTTAAACTTTAATCTTAACTGATAGGATGTAGGCAAATGGCACTTCACAGCTCTGTATGATCTTTATGTCCTCAGTAATTTCCTATGAAATTAATGGATGCACTGTGCATGTTTTCTGTGGATATAGCCCGTTAAACACCTGTATTTTGTGAATATACCTAGCTATAATATTATCAATAGTGTGCTTTTAACAGTTTTCATAAATTTACCAACTCACCAGTTAGTAAAATCCTGAGATCAACGAGATGAAAAAATTTCCTATTTTTCAAACGTTAAGGGCTGGCAAAGGTGCAGAGAAAGGTAGCAAAAGAGTAATTAAGCAATTAGGCACAACAGATAAGCTGCTTAGCATGTGGTGCTCCTTATCTTGGATATCACAAGTTCAACCTGGAAAAGGTATCTTTAAAACAGGAGTGGCTGGTACTGTCTTGACATAACCACACCCCTTGCTTTACCCTTGTATTTTTATAAGACCTTTTCTGGAAAGAGAGGCTGTATTTTATGTGTGTGTGCTGGAAAATAGTGATGAGATAGCAGTTCAGAGCACTTGAAATTTAATGTACGCCTAGTCACACAATACAGATTTATAGAGTGACCAACATTCTTCTTATCTTATTGCAGTCAGCCCATTTTCATATTAGATCGTAAAAAATATGTACTCTTAATCTCTTATTTAAAAATGCAGAATACATGAACCTTTAGTGACTGACTGACCCAATTCATGCAACGTGTGGAAGTGCACTCTTTCACATTTCTTCAGTACAATTAGGAATACTATGGCTTTGTCTAGAATATGTGGCCTGAGAGTGGAAAGGTATTTATTATCACAAATTCAACCTGGAAATTTGAAAATTTCAAGTCTTTTTTTAATCAGTATAATCACGGAATCCTTGAACTTGGAAGGGATCTCTGGAAGGCATCTGGTCCAACCCAGGGCTCGAGCAGGGTGACCTACAGCCAGTTGGCAGAAACCATGTCCAGACAACTTTTGAATATCTCCAAGGAGGGAGACTCCACAACCTCCCTCAGCAACCTGTGCCCGTGCTCCGTCACCCTCCCAGTAAAACCAGGTTTCCTGATGTTCAGAGGGAACCTCTTGCATTTCAGCGTTGCCCGCTGTCCTGTCACTGGGCACTACTGTAGAGAGCGTGGCTCCATCTTCTTTGCACCCTCCCACCAGGTATTTATACACATTGATAAGACATTCCCCCACATAACCTAAGCCTTCTCTTCTCTAATAGAGGTCCAGCTCTCTCAGACTTTACTTGGATGGGAGATGCTCATATTTTTTATAGTCTGTGTTGTGTTGGCTGCTTTGCACTGCATGAAGATGTGAGTTTTTAATGAACTTAGGCTGTTCATGGCATTTGATCAGTGAGAATGGAAGACCCCATATTTACTCAGGAAAACTTCTGTCTGCTAGGATTTGTATGATTGTGTTTTGCTCTTGATGGTATTCATACCAAAAGAAACTAACGGAGAGTAAGTTGTCAGATACTGCTCTTCCATTTAAACATCCTGAATCTTAGGTTCATTTGCAAAGGTAGAAATAATGGTATGCAGTGGGAATCAATGTGATTGTTCTGGTTGGTGTGTGCTCTAATCCTTGCCATCTCAAATGTTTGTCTATTTTCTCGTCATCTGAGGACAGAGGCCTGGTACTATGTTGCTGGTAGCATGTATTGTTAAGGATTAAACCATTTCCCCATCTCTTTGCATTTTTGCCCTTTGCAAACATGCATGAGAATTTCTATATTCTGGGAACGGCAGAGCTAAACTCCATGGAAAGCTTTAATTGATCTATATTTACTCTTTCCTTAGTATGGCACTTCGGCAGAGGGGGAAAGTGAGAGGGGAAGATTGCCCTTTTCTCCCTCACCTGAACCTCTTACGTTCCTTTCTGCTTGCCTTGAGAAAGCCTTTCTTCCTTTCCCTTACACATATTGCGTTCCCCTATCCTGGGCTGATGCCAGGGTCTGGAGAGCATGTACCCATGCCAGATTCTGGAGAGAGAATTTGGCCTCACAATGTTTGCATTGTGTTTGCTCATTATAAGTAAGGGTGCTTTGAAAGTAGCCAAGTTTGAATCTGTAGCTACCCTTGTATTACACAGGCCTATGAAATGTTTTATGTTCCTAATGTTGGTACACATTTGGACAAAACGAGTATATTTATATGGTTTTCATTTTAAAATTATTGAAGTGGTATCCTTGATTCTTGCTGCTAGTTGAGTTTAATATTGCTGTCCTCACTCGAGCAAATCTCCCAGTGAGATCAACACAAGTTTTGCCTGAGGAAAAGGTTAAAAATTTGACTTAAAATGGCCAGAAGGGAGTTGTGCTTCACTCAGCTTCTTTTAGTAACTGCATCAGTTTGAAATCTCAAGTATTAAAGATTTTTTGAGCACTCCAATTTCAGGAAGGATGCTCTATATGAGCTGTCTAAGAATGTCTAATGCTTCTACTGGTGTGGAAAATACAAGTATGAAGATATTAAAAGTTAGCTGGTTCCACTGGAATGACTGAAATCCTAAATTTTACACAGTTCTACATTTTTCCACTGAGGGATTTTTATTTATTGTTATTCTGGTTAAAGAGGTACTTAATCCATCAGTAAGAATTCCATGATAAAATTCAGGCTGTGCCTTGGGTGACCTGTCAGAAACTGTTTATCTTATTGCTAGGAATCTTTTGAGACTTGGGATTTGATTTTTCTCCTGCACATATATGAGACGTCTTTGGCAAAGGTCACACAAGTTTTAACCCACAATATTAAGTCACAAATGAAATGGATTTAAGTGGTCTTGCCCTACTCCCTTGTGAGTGCTTGCTCACATCTCAAAACCACCATATAATTTGTCACAATTCAACATGATTATCTGTCTTTGCTCAGGAGGACTATAATAGCTAAAGAGTGAGTTATATTGCAGGTAAGGATATAGGATTACTGGTAGAGCTGATTGAAAGAGCTTTCAAAACTCTGCTCTAAGCCTATCTGACCCTAGCTGGTGCTTACTTTCTTTTATTTCCTCTTTTTTTTTTTTTTTTGTTCTGTTGTCCTTTGGGCTTTTTTTTGATTTGTTTTTATGTTATTTTTTTTTCTGGTGTGGTTTTTTGTTGCGCTAAAAAATACCCTAGATTGCACCAAAAAATGCCAGCAGAAAATAGGGTAGCAAACAAAGGTTCAGCTGACAGTGCGTAAATAGACCCAGCAATCTTTGATTCAGCTGTCCTCCCTGCTCGAAAAAGTTTTTCAGCGTGTAGACAGTGGAGCATGTAAATGTTATTTTCTAAACACTGCATGTCCAAATGATCTAGACGGGATCATAGGACAGAACATAGTTTGAAAAGCTACCCTCCCACACGCTCCCCCCGCCCGCCCCATCTGGGTTCTTTGAGAAACGGGGCATGTTCTCGTTGCCAATCAAGCTGTTATGTAAAGTCTCTCTAAAGTTCAGTGCACTTTTTAAAATATTTCAGGGTTTGGTACATCTTAAAGCAACGCTCCTTAGCATAATGAGCTGTGCATATCTTCTTCATGTTCATTAGTTGCATGCTAATGGCCGTGTTTAAAATTCCTTCTTATCTTGTTTCCTGATTGATGGGAACTCGAACCAACCTCTAGACTTCCAGACCTTGTTTAGTTACTGTCATTTTCATTGGCAGAATAAATCATTTGATGTGAAAAATATTAGGCACTATTTTGATTCCTCGTTCGCTCCTTTATTATGTGTTATCTATCAACATCTATTTTGTTTCCTGTAGGTATCCGATGGGGTCCTGTATTGTATGACAGCCTCTATTCTTTAACAGACCAGCAGAATTTTTTACCTTCTGCTGTTGCAGCACAGGACAAAGGAATGGCATGTCGTTCTTTTTATTTTTTCTCTGCTTTTCTTCTTCACTGTAGCTGCTTGGGTTAAAAGACAAACAAACAAACAAATCTCTGTGGACTTCAAAGAGATCAAATTTAAAAAAAAAAGCAAATAATTTCTTAAAGCTAGGCTGTTTTGCTGTGTTTCTCTCCTGTTTTTCTTTTCTTTCTGTCCTTTTTTTTTTTTAAATTCTGAAAAGAAATAGCAGGCTGTAGGCACTGCCTGTGGCTTGCTAGCCTTGCTTCTTGTGTGGTCTGTGCAGACTTTATGATTTATTCAGCTAATGGGAAAGGAGCATGACCCCCAGTGGCCACAGAAAGAGAGCTGCATGTGGGTTTAATGCTTTCACCACAAAAATGTCTGCTATGACTAAGCTGTGTGGCTGAAGTCACTGTCTGAATGGTGCTAAAAAGGAACTTAGGCATTAAGTGTGCACTATTTACTATAGATTGGCTCTTGGGATTAGGCCAAGGGTTTCTTACTCAGTTTCAAAGAATAGCATGGAAGCTGCTAGGAAAATTAGAGCTGTGCAATTTATTTTTACCAGTCTCCCCAGTGAGTGACCCAGTGAAGGATTTGCCTCATAACACTTTTTTTCATCAGTTACCAAAGAGCAATTCAAAATGTACTGGTTTGTTCGTGAGTTTTATGGGGCTTATTGTTTACATTTTCCCATCTTCTACTTTTCTTCATGTTAACATGACTTTCTAATACTGTTTTGCTTTCTGTATTGCTTAGAACTATAAAGGAAAACAGGTTTGGACAATATTTAAGCATTATTGCTTGAGACTGGTTACACTGCTGTCTCTGATTTAAAGGATGAAACTTGTGGGCTAGATTAGGAGTCTGCCTCTGTCCTTACTCAAGAGAATGGCAAAAACACATATTGTTCATTGGGAAGAAATTGAAATCAGTCTGTTTTATTATGGCAACACTGCCACTAGTTTTACTTGGTTTCACTGACTGTTATGGGCAGGTTAAGGTACTCTGCATACTGATAGGTAACTGTGTCTTCATATGGATATGTTGAAAACAAAGCCACCACTACAACTGATATTGAGAGAAAAAATTAAGATGTTTTGTAGTCTTCAAAAGACCTTTAGAAATTCCATGTTCCCAGCACTAATATCTTTTCTTCATGCTATGTATGAAAACCAGTGGAACATTAAAAATTAATCACAAACACTTTGCTAGGGGCTTTATTTGTTTGTTTTCCAAAAAATCTTCTTTGTTATCTGAAAATGGTGAGCACACCTTTAAAAAAAAAAAATCTAGAAGAAAATGAGCAAAACAAAGAAAAAGATACAGAGCTCTAGGAACTGACTTTCCAGATTCTTTCCATCCTCCTTTAGTCATATATATCTCTCTACATATATTATGTCCATCCTCCTATAGTTCCTCTTGGTCAGCTCCAGTAAGTATAAAGCAATCAAGTATAACTGAAAATGAGATTTGATTTCAGTATTTATTTTAGTTATTGAATTATTGGCAATGCAAAAATCATCATGTATTGTGTCCTTTTAGTATCAAACATCTGACAAAGCAAAAGTGGCCATTTTTTGTCACTAAGCTTTGGAAAATGGGAAAAATTAAAATTTAACAGATTTCATGTAAATTACAATACTTTCTGTATGTCTTTGCATTTTGTCTCACAGTCTTGTAGACTTCTGTCATGTAGCCAGAGTTTTCAAATCTAGATGATTACGATACCTAAATGTTAGGATCCTAAATCGTATTTCTGCACGCAGCCATCAATTTCTGTAAATGCTGAGAACCCACAAAACAGAAGTAACTGAAGTGAAAGGCTGCTCCAAGTGTTTTGCAGTTCTGAAATTCAGGCCATTTTTGCTTATAAACATTATTGGGGGAAAAAAATCACGCAATATTTGCATTTTCAGAAAGCCAAATTTGGACATCAAATGAAAGATACTATATATGTAGGCCGATATGGCTAATTAGTGAAAAATTATTTTGTTGAAAAAGTCCAAGTATATTATTTTTACATGTATTGAAAGAATATGTTTCAGTTTTGCATTTTGAAACAATCTTGTGTATGTGTAGTACTTTTTTCATTTTAGTGAATTCCAAATCATTGGTTGTACCTTCCCAAATGAAACCCCTGAAAATAAGTTGTTCATCTGAAACAGCTTTTAAAAATCATTTTTCCCTTTAGACAGGAACTGAAAGAAGTTATTCATACAGTTCTACTTCATAATCTTAAGACAGAGAGGTTTGAAATTTTTGCTTGACTCTGGTTTGAAGTTTATCCTTCCTGTCCAGTTTTCCGGGACGTCTGGAAGAAGGTTGGTAAACTCAAGGTGGAAGACTTCCTGCTGTGCTGAGTTTATTCCCAATTCTTGCACAACCAGGAAGAAAAAAATGTGAAGAAGTCAGCAGTGATGCTGTTATCTAAACACAGAAATTTGTGAAAATTGGAGTGAGGGGGTTCTGTAGTAGAGGATTAGGCCTGTTTTTAACCTTATAAATGTTTGTATATCCTGTTTAGAGGAGGGCTCTGGCTTCGTGCTGCCCTGTAACCCAACACTAGAATGATGTGGTGATTCTACCCTAAGAGAATTTGAAAAGTCATTGCTTGGAGTCGTACAGAGCATTTTTGCTGGGCTGCTATACATCGTGGAGAAGTTCCCCTCTGCAGGCTATGGGGGAGGGTGAAGAGAACTGTACAAGAGCAGTGGGAATAATAATACTAAAAAGTCTGCTTACCTACAGCATGCAAACTGGTGTGTGTGGTGTGGTGTGCAGCGCAGATGCCTTGTCAGCAAGAGGCATGGGAGAGGACAGCTGTATGTATCTGGCATGCAGGTGTTTCAGCTGGTATTCACACTGTCTACTGGCAAGCAGACTTCTTTTTTTTTAAATTTTTTTTTTCTTCTGGTGGAGGAGGAAAAGACAGTGGGAGGTAAAGAAAGAAGAGGGATCACCCACAGTCATTTCCCAGAATGGAAGAGGAGAAAAGCAACACATCAGCTCAACCCCTGTTTACACATATAACTGGCTCAGCTTTCCCTTGCAAGTATAAATCAAATGGTACAGACTTGGGGATGTTTTTCTCTCTCCTGTGAAGACAGCCTCTTCGTTTTTTGACTTATGAGGATTGTGTTAGTACTCCAGGAGTTCTAGGTTGCAAGCTGTAAACTTGACTCTGGGCTTTCTTGACTGAAAACCTCAACTGTCTCTTCAATAGTTTGGTTTTTTGCCTGGGAAGTAACATAGTGACTTGTGTCATTGTGAGCTGCGTTGGTAACATAAAGTGGCTATACATTCAGTAGCTTTACATCCTTCCTTGGGAATGTTTTTTCTGAAGATATTTTCCAGATATCATGCAAGCACCTGCCTTCTGTGACTAAAATGTGAGGGGCACGGAAAAATTATTTGAATTTCTGAAATTCTCAGCAGTGATTGACAACTGGTACAAGCTAGAGTAGCTCTTGGGATAGTCTCACCTAAGTCAAGATACAGACCCAACTCAGAGAAGTTGTACATGGTTGTATTCTGTGATCTGCTTGGCTTAACTTCACTGTTTTGTGAGGTCCTAGTATAAATTACTGGGGTCTGCCTGTACCCACATAAATATTACAGTTAAAAGCTACAATTAAAGCTGGTTTTCCTCATTTCTCCTTTTTCTTTGTTTTTTACCTCCTCATATAAATGTAGCAGTAGGGAATCAGGTTTTTCATCTATATTGGACATGTGCCATTTAGTCCTACATCTGTTCTCTGACAGTAGCCAGTTTCAGATGCCTTAAAGGGCAGTATATAGAAATGTAAATTACTATTACTGTTATTTTATTTGCTATAGTAGAGTATTACTACCAGATGCCACTTGGGGATTGAATCTATCCTCATTTGGCATATACGATATACTGAAATCTCATCAAGCATTTTTTAGTTTGACCAAGGTTGCATTGGAACCTTAATCCCCCGGCGCTTCCTCGCGGAGGCTGTAGCACTGGGTGTTCGTGGCGTACGGAGTTCATAGCCTAAAACAGAGGGATCTGACCCATTTCATTGGCTACTGGCTCTTTCATGTCACTTCACATAATCTGGACATGTAATCTGGCTTGACTCTAGCTTGATGGTTCACTCTGCTACCTGCCAGCCCTCACTGCCAGTCTCACTAAATGCTAGGTTTGCTTTTGCTGTTTGTACAATGATAGCAATCACTTTAAGTAAAGAAAATTATAACGTGCTGCTTCTGTTTGTTCTCCTCTGGTTCCCGTTCTATCAGCGTCATTTCCCGTAAAGTTTGGGTTTGCTCTTGAGTCATAGGGCAGTGTTTTCTTCATGATTGTCTGTTAACTAGTCATAAGATCTGAAATATTTCCATCTGTTAGTTTATGGGAACATTGTCTTTGACTTCCATGTCACCGAAACCTAAGCTAAAATGCCTTTGCTTGCCAGAATTTATGATACAGCTTTAGGGTGTTTAGTATGCTTAAATTATTATAGCCAAAGTCAGGCTCTAGCCTGTTTATTCATCCTGGAGGCTTAACTTTCCTTGTCCAGGGAGCTGCTCTGTTAATATCACACAGTAGTTTGTTGAACGTGTTCGGTGTACAATCAATCTCTGTATGTGGTGGGTTGACCCTGGCTGGACACCAGGTGCCCACCAAAGCTGCTCTGTCACCCTCCCCTTCTCAGGGGGAGAGAAAATACAATGAAAGGCTTGTGGTTCAAGATGAGGACAGGGAGATCCCTCAGCAGTTACCATCACAGGCAAAACAGGTTCAACTCAGGGAAATTAATTTAATATATTGCCAATTAGAAGTCAGAGTAGGTTAATGAGAAATAAAACCCAAATCTTAAAACACCTTCCCCCCGACAGGTCCTGCCAGGAACCTGTTGTGGCACAGGCTTCCCATGGGGTCACAGCCTCCTTGGGGCATCCACCTGCTCGGGCATGGGGTCCTCCCTGGGCTGCAGGTGGATATCTGCTCCACTGTACCCTCCATGGGCTGCAGCGGGTCAACCTGCCTCACCATGATCTTCACCTTGGGCTGCAGGGGAATCTCTGCTCTGGCTCCTGGAGCACCTCCTCCCCCTTCTTCACTGACCGTGGTGCCTGCAGAGTTGTTGTTCTCACTTCTCTCTCCTGTTTGCTGTCAAACAGGTTTCCCCCCACCTTCTTAAATGTGTTACCAGAGAGGCACTACCACCATCACTGATGGACTTGGCCTTGGCCAGCGGCGTGTCTGTCTTGGAGTTGGCTGGCATTGGCTCTCTGAGACATAGGGGAAGCTTCTAGCAGCTTCTTACAGAAACCACCTCCGTAGCCCCGCCTGCTACCAAAACCTTGCCATGCAAACCCAGTGACTAGCACAGAGATTATTATATACATCTTCTTGGACCAAGCTATTTTTAGTAATATGTGACATACAAGTCAGCGATGCAGCTGTCCAGGAGAACGTTTTCTAAACAACTGGGAATTTTGCCCTTCACCAGTCAATATGCTGAAATATTTAATCATGTAGATGCTATTGTCTACCATGTAATTGCTTGAAATTGTATAGTGCAAGTGCCTACATACCGGCGTATTCTCATGTTAGTCTTCAACTTTGTATCTTGACACATTGTCTTACCTGTTGCTCACGTACTTGCTGCTTGACGTTCTATCTCATCTACTCTGACTGCCCACTGCTGGTTGCTACCAGGGGAGGAGGTTGCTCCTGTCATCCTCCTTTCACTCCTGTCCAGGAGTTCCTTCTCCCTTCCATTAGGTCTAGCGTGCCGGGGTGTCAGTTCAGCAAACATCACTCATTTCTTGATGGGGGAAGAAATGAGTCTTCCATTGGAGCAGCTCCCTGAACTGATCCTGCCGGGGGCCTCAGGGTCTTTACTTCCAAATGGAAGCGAAGGGGAGGGAAAGAGCATTCGGCTCACGGGCTGGGGGGCGGGGGGAGCAGGATTTCCCCTTTTGGCAGCCACCTGCAGCTAGACCAGATTATGTATAATGTCAAGCCACATTCTTAAACAACTTGCAGTGTTTCTGATCTAGTGAGACCAGAGCGTTTGATGTGCTTAGCAGAGATCTGACTTTTCAAATAGGTCTGGCAGCAAGCACTAAAAAGCAGGTGTCCTCCAGATTGGTGTATGACTTACATCGCCAAGAGAAGGCTTCACAGAAGAGCAGCTACTAGAAAAAAAAAATCAGTCGTAAAACAAATAAGACACCATTAGTTTAAATGGGCAAATGTTCACAAAGGAAAGGACCTGGCAGCTGACACCAATATTATTATTGGCTGAAAAGACATTTGAACTTTTTGGCAACAACAAATGTCAGTGTTGGATTTGAACAGGTGAAATTTATTATAACCTTTGCACACAAGTAGTCAGAGAAAATCATTGTGGGTGTTCAAAGGGATGAAGACTATCTGCAGCAATAGGTAAAGAAAAGACTTAAGAGTATATAAAGCAGTCATTGCTAGAGAATACTGGCGAGAACTGGGGTTGTCCTAAGAATGTGTGACACACAAAATCAGTGAGAACTGGGTGCCTTCTTTTCTCTTTTGAAAAGCCTCCAGCCAAGCTCCTTGAAATGACACTACTGAGGAAATGTGATCTTTCTCAGATCTTCTAAATGCAGACAGTTCAAAGCACAGGAAAGTCACATTTTTCAGGGCCTTAAGGGAGGTGGAGGAGGCCAACTACCAAAAAAGTACAGATTTTAAGAAAGAGAGAGATTGCTGTTGTGCTCAATAAACACGAACCTTGGGTTTAGAGCACTGATTGCAAACTCTCAGCTGAGACAGAAAACGACATTTTCTCTTACTCCATCTAAAAGCTTAAGAAAGCAATGGCATGTTTTCTGAGGGTAGGGGTTTACCTATTTTTCTTGGTTGAAAACTGTTGAAAACTTTTCCTGTGTGGTAGTGAAATGTGTCGTGCATAAACCATGACTCTGCCCATCCTTTGCTTCAAAATGGAATGTATCAAATCTGTTCCTAGATACAGAATCATATGCCTTGTGTTTGATCTGTTACCTAGTAAATATGCTCTGCACTCAATCATAATAAGAATATTTGAAAATTAATGTGTACGGTAATAGAAGTTTATATATTGAATAGAGTAACACAAGCTATTACCCTCAATATATTATATTTCAGCTGGGCAGAATTACAGTTTCTGTTCTTAAGAAGATACGGTGTGCAGCTGTTTTTAATGTGTCTTCTGTGTTGAAATGTGTACTGATACATAGTCCTGTCTCATTTTTATCCTGCCCTAGAACATAATTGGAGAGAAAAGATTTTATCTGAATGGACCATTTCCTATTGAAATACTTAAATAAATACAGAAGAGAATTGCATAAATGCAGGCACCTAGATATTCATATTTGCATATGCTTAATAGTCACTCAGAATTTGTAAATATTTTAATTCTTTTTTGGAGTGGAAAAAAGATTGGGAGATATGGTCTGCTTTTGAAATAGTGGTGTGGTTTTTTTGTTTGGGGAGATTGTGTTTGTTTGTTTGTCTTTGTTGTGGACTTTGTTTTTGTTTCTGTTTTTTACTGTGGGGGTACTCAAACACTGGCACAGGCTGCCCAGAGATGTCATGGAATATCTATCATTGGAGATACTCAAAACCCAACTGGACAAGGTCCCGGGCAACCTGCTCTAGATGACCCTGCTCGAGCAGGGTGTCCTTCATAGGTCCCTTCCAACCTCAGGAATTTATTTTCCCTGGAGACCTGTCTGCATATTTTTTCTAGCTGGGTATATGCACGGGGAGAAAAATATGTCAAGCGAGGTAGGTTTCTATAAAGAGTTCAAAAATGGCAGAAAAAACCTAAACCCAATAATGTGCATCCATTAAGCTGAAGGTTGATAGGCAGAGCAGCAGTGAGAGCCTGGTCTTTCCAGTATAGTGAAAAGGTTTAAAAATTATTCACAATGAAGAAAACATTCAGCAATAATACCTTTTTTTTTAAAGTTTTTTTATTTAGTTTTCTCTGTGTTTTAAGATTTTTCAAGGACGTTTCTTTCAACAACATCCAGTTTTCTCGGTTTTACCAAAGAGTGATTGTTGTTTTTCTTAAAAGCTGGAAATGCTGCTGTACATGGATTACTGATATTTCCATAGCTGTTGACAGTCTTTGACACGCAGAGATCCATTGAATGAGTCATAAAGCCCAGTCAGCTGTATTTGCTAAAAATAAAGCAACATTGAAAAATGCTTTATAATCTGGAATGTATTTTCTGCTGCAAGCAGGTGAAATTATGTTGTTAGGAAAGCCCTTTCACTAGTATATAGTGAGCTTTGTAAAAGATAGAAAGCTGTCTTTTGAAACAACAGTTCATATACTTCCCAGGGGTATGAATTTAGTCTGTTAGAAGTATATAGGGTCCAGGAATGGACTGTATATTGCTTGCGAATTGAGTGGAACTTAAGCTGTCTCTATATAAGCTTCTTAATGTTAACAGTCTCTTTGAAAAGCTACAGTTCAGAAGATCTCAGTTTTGAAACCTCTTAAATGATTTCTCTATGCTTTTATCATTTGCTGTATATCTCTTCCTTTTGTTTGAGTTCCAAATTTACTTGTAAGCATTTGACACTTTGGAAAAATTATTGAAGATTAAAAGCTAAGTGCTTCGAATTAGGAACTTCATTCCGCAGTTGGCAGAGCTTTGTTTCTTTGAACTATTAAATTATGATAGGCCTCATTCTTACTTAGAGAAGTAACCCATGTTTTTAAAATTTTGGGCGTCTACTACTTTTTTAAAAAAAAACCAAAAAACCCTAAGCAAGCAAAGTTCTTAACAATAATTGATCTCAATGGGAGTTAGGCCCTAATCTGCCATCCTGCAAGCAGCTATTTGTGTATCTAGACAAATTTTAGATATTATGATATTTTGGATATTGTGACTCTGGTACACCAGTCATTGTAATGGAGCTCTAGGTTAGTCTTGCAAGGGAATGAAAGAGGGTATTATTGTAAATGAAAATGAAATTGAGCTATTTCTTCAGAAGTCTGTGTTATTCTTTCAAAATGCCTTTTAATAACTGTCTGGATGTCACCTACACATACCAATAGTTTCTGGATGCCAAATACTTTTTCAGAATAAAAATGCAGGAGGTGGCCAAAGGTTCAAGGTCAAGTGCAAAGTAGGACAGGAGAGGGAGGACATCATTTTCAAGTGCCTCTTGGTAAAATAACCAGAGAAGACAGTAAGCCATTCATAAGGATTAAGGCTAATGGGTGAAAGTAAATTGTTTTAATTAGGTTTCTGAGTTTTAATCCAAAACAAAACTTGCAAGAGGCATATTGTAGATATCAGCATTTGATCCTACCCTATTAAATACATTTTCGGCATCTCAAGAAAAAGCAGCAATGGGATCGTCATCATCTCTCACCTCTCATAATATCTGTAGCACTCTTCTAAAATTATCAGCTGCCTCCCTGCCTGGCATGAAACTGCCTTGATCTTGATTTACAATGGTGGTAATGCTTTTGTTTAGTCTCGTGGTTAGCCATTTAGTAAATATTTTTAAGACCACATTTAACAAAGATACAGAATGATAGTCCTTACGTTTACTGAGACTTTATCAGGTTTCAGAGCGAATGGATTCTACTTTGCTTTTCATTGATAATGGTGTTACACCTTTACCTGGTTTTGTGCAAGGCACTTTGGAGGCACTGTTTCAGATTTATGTATGGTTTCTGACATATATCCCCTGCTGTTAACCACCCTGTTCAATCCAATAGCCAGACTGCAAGTTCTTTACTGTTCTGGTCATTTAATTCAATGTGTACAAGTACAGTTGCATATTCGTTTCAATTTGGCAAATATATGACAGCAGATAGCAACGCCCCAGTTGAGTTTGGAGACAGGCAGGGAATAACCATAAAATTTGGAAGAGGAGACAAAAGAAACACATGTCACTTTTTTACCACTTTGTATAGACTTTTTTACCACTTTCTATAGTGGTCCTAAACATGTTATAGGCAAAGAACAGAACTTATTTCTCCCTCCTGGTATCGTCAAGAAACTCTTCATGAGTCTGAAAGAGATGATGTGGATGAGGACAGGGGCGTGAATTTAGCACCTTTCCGTACCTGGACTTGTTCAATAACTAAAAATCAACCTGATTTTTAGTTATTGAACAAAAACCTGAAGTTTTCCTGAAGTGTACAGTCCTTGAGACTCCAGGAAAAAAACCCCAAGGATTTATTCATCTGCTTATCTTCTTCTCCTGTATATCATTAATCAATGACACTTGAATTAGTTTTGTTTGCTCTCATTTCTGCCACTTACTGACCAAATTCCAAATGTGCATGTCCTCAAGTATGATAAAAATTCAGTTGAAGAAGCATAAAGTGAGTAGTGAAAGTTCTGAGCATTTTCAGTAACAGTTTTTAGTGGAAGTGCCATTGCATCTTCCAGGGCAAGTGGATCAAAACGTGATGGTTGGACTTGTTATCTGAACCCTACATTAATGAATTCCACTTTGTTGAATGTCCAGATCTGAAAAATTCTAGAACATTTTGTTGTGGAAACAATAGCCTATGCATCTAAAAAGTTTATATAATCTAACAGCATTTTTAAAGGCCTTATAGAACTCATCTCACTATCTGACTTATATCTGCTTGGTGGGACGTACAGGACCTAAGTGCCCATTCACTGAAAAAGAGAAACATGAAAAGTCTTTTTAAACTTGGAGAGACATTCATGAAAATTGTGTATTTACTCTTTCTTTAGTGAAATTATAATTTGAAATTAGGTTTCCTCAAAGTAGGGTGATTTAAAGCTTAGCAAACACATTCTTGCTGAAAGTACCCGCTAGGACTTATTCCGAGGGACGATCCTGCAGTTAGTGGTTCTTCAAAGAGTTAAATGCTTTACCTCTGTTTGGGTGACAAAGTAAAAAGGTTTGCTTTTAGCGTAATTTCTTATCTTTTAGAGTATTCAAGGAAACCAAGTGAGAGAACACACAATTTTGGATGAGAAGGAGCTAAAGGGAAGCTTCCTTCATTTTGTTGCTTTCCCTGCCAGACTGCACAGCAACTCCAACCTCCTTTTTCCTGGCAGGAAGGAGAAAAGAAGGAAAAAAAAAAAAGCAGTGGATTCCTCAGCATAACTTCCTCTGTTCCTTGAAGCTTAGCCATTGGTGTGATCTGGGAAGGTTTTTTCTGGCTTGCATTGACTTGCTGCTCAGACAATGAGCGCTGGTTTAACGTGTGGGGAGCCGAGTGGCTCGGCCTGCCGTTGGGTTGACGGTGTGATGCTCTTCCTTTGACTACTCTGCCTCTGAGATGCAGGGCTGACACAAATCTGTGCAAGGGCCCCGATGGAATCCCCTTCAACCGCTGTCTAGTTAGTAACTCTAGTCAGTGAATGCTCAAGGGGAGACTCCTTGGCACTGCGTTGTGCCTTTTGCAGGAATTCTGTGTTGGAATTTTTAGCATAGGATGGCTCTGTTGGACAGTGTGTGTTTTTTTTTTTAAAAAAAATCACTCAGCTGGCAGTTAAAGTTTTGTTTATGTTTCTGCAGTGTTTAAAGTTCTTCCTTATCTGTTGTCTATGCCCTTTATCGTCCGTAGGTCTGAGGGAGATAGAAAAGACCTGCTGTTTAAATCAACCCATCTCACATAGAGGGGGACAGGCTGGAGGGCTCAGATGAGCATCTCTGACCGCTGATCTTGGGGGCTAATTAGACTCCTTCAGGGGGCAGTGATGAGGAGCTGAGAGCTCCTTGGCTGCCTCAGTGGAGACTGGGGAGGGCTTTGTATACATAACCTCAGCGTTATTAGTGGTATATGCCTGTTTCTATTAGCCTTTGAGGTCAAACTACCAAGTACCAGGGACCAGGGGCAGAGGTGGAGAGAGGCCAGCCAGGAGCAGAGACAAAGGTAGGCCCAGTTCTTAGGAATTACTTTGGATTGGCTAGATAGAGTGACATTTCCTTATTATTCTGTTATTTTCCACAATAAATGTGCTTCCTATTGTGGTATTTTCAACCAGAAATGCATGCATATAGATAGAGAGATATATATATGTGCACGTGTGTTGAAAGTCTGAAACTTGAAGGCCTGTGTACGTTGCTGTGGTTTCAGAGGTTGAACGTCACCCGCAGTCTACCTGCGCTCACGAGGTTACGCGCAGCCGCACCGTTAACGTGCTTAATTAATTGGGGCACGAGCGGGCTGACGTCAGAGCCAGCTGGAGAGGGGGCCGAGGGGGGCACACAGGCTGCCCCCGCCTCCGCCGCTCTCGAGTAGAAGGTGACGCGCGGAATAATAATTCCACGCGGTATTTGCTTCGTTGCGTTCAGCTCATCGGCCCCAATCAGCATCTGGACCTCATTGTGTTTGGCGTTTTCCAAAACACATAGGAAAATCTGCGCTCTGAAAATTTTATTTAGCAGTATTTAGATTTTTCTCCTCGTGTTTATATGTACTTACTTCGGGTTTGCAGGTTTTTTTAAACCTCTCTTTTGGTCTGTTAGCGACAATATTTTGTCATATCTATAGTAGGACTGAAAAGAGCACTTTTCCAAAAGGTGGGGTTGTTTTGATATTTCCTTACACTGTTAGATTTCCTCTTTCACTGATAACTAGTGGTTTCTTTAAAGGCCATATTGTAAAGGAAGATTTGGCTTGGAATGCTGTTTTAACTTTTATCCTGAACACCTTTCATTTCCCAATAGCTTGTAACTTGAAGGATTGTGCCCTTGCTGTAGAATTTACACAAAAAGCTCTATCAGATTTGCTGGGCACAATTGTGAAAACTGCTCAGTATATCCTGTTTTCTAAATGTCAGCTTTTTTTTTTTTTTTCTTTCATAGTGGGTGGGCTGACTAAACAGAGACTTTTTTACATGGTACTTTGCTGTTTTCTAAACAGACCAGCTATGTATGCTATCTAGTTTATATACAGCTTCTTTTTTTTTTTTTTTCTTAAAGCAGGGTACCCTTATAAATACGTTGGATTTAAAAGAAGCTAGTCCTACAGAAAGTGCTTTGTTTGTAATATCTAAAACTTCTTTTTTTTGCATATTTTATTCGTTACTTTTCTGTGTGCCACTTTCTGTGTGTTTTGAAATAATTATGCATAGGTCCTACAATACAGTAGGGCCAATGTTTTTAAAGTTTTTGTTCTGACACATAGCGTGGAATGGAGCTAATCAAAACAGAAGTGTTTACTTTGCACCACTCACTGCCGTTTTTAAGATACATATTAAACATTATTTTGGGCCTTACTACAGCATACGACTTTAAAGCATTAACGAAAGACCATTCCAAATTAGGAAAATTAGAACAAAGAGCTATTCTAGAATAAATAATTAGTATTCTTAAAATATATCGGCATGTAAATACTTCGGGGATAATTCTGCCACTATGTTGTTGTTTCTTTTTGGCTTGCTGGAGAGTCAAAGGCAGGCATGCTTTAGCTGCAATTAATGCCTCTAAATGGACCACATATGAAATGATTATCCTAAATAAGCTGCATAGCTACTGCCTGGATAATCCTGCAGGCAGCATATCAGATCAGGTTTTGAGGTACTGCGTGGCAGTATTCATAGTGGAATTAAAAGCTCTTCTGAGCAAAACTTGTTCCCAGCCAGGGCAACCGTCATAAGCACTAGGAAAGTCACCTGAAAGTTGCCATTGGGGATGTTGCCCAGTTTTTTTTTTTACTCTGAATGGGTTTCTTTGGATCTCTTGGGAGCAGGGCTGCGTGTGCCAAGAACCAATAAAGTGCCTGCTGATCTCTCTTCCTACAGCTCTGCTAAAATAGCTTTATCTTTATTTCCCTCTCATTCTTTTTTCTTCGTGTTTTCTTTTGTTTTGTGTATTTGGTTTGGTTTTGTTCTTGATTATTTCTTGCCGTTTTCAGTATTCTATCCATTCCTGGCAGAAGAGGGAACAACTCTTGCAATCGGGAATAACTAGAGAAGACTGAACTCCTTTTTCTATACTTAAACCGTGCCTCTACCATGTAAGGGTTCTTGACTATCATACTTGATGTATGACACTACGGGTGGCATATTAGAGTTGAAGGCAATGATGACCAAGCAGCTAGCCAGTTAAAAACTTCATCTTAGGTTTACGTTTGAAAATTATGAGTTGCTGCTGCATCAGCTTTCTATTTTGTTTCCAAGAACACTGCTCTTTCTCTGTCACTGCACCAAAGTGTTTTATGAGAATGTGTACTGCTCTTAGATTAAACCTGGTCTTGGTCCTGTGACAATGTCAGTGTTCTGGCCTTGATCTCAAATAACAGTTAACTTTAGGAACATCAAGAGTTTCTGTGGGTTAATGGTACAAGTCTCATGTTAAATGTTCTGTTTCGTTGGTGGAAAAGTTTATCCAGGAATACAAATCGGAGAGAAATTTTGTATTTGGTATAATCCAGTTTAATCAGGTTTGGGGTTTTTTTGTTGTGTTGGGTTTTTTCAGGGGTTTTTTTTTGTGTGTGTGTGGAGGTGGTCTTTGATGCTCGGTTTGGTCATTCGCACTACCACAGAAGTATTCCTGGGGAGCGACTGAATTTTAAACTGAAGGGAGCAAAAAGGCAGCCTGTTACGTTTGCTTCCCAGCTTCCATTGCCCACAAAACAGCATCACTCAGTGGGGAAGTAGGAGGTTCTAGCATTCCTTTGGACGTGTGGGAAACGGCATGTGTGTTTATATGGCCGTGGTTTCACCTTACACATGGACCACCAGGTTTTAATGACACACTTGGCCACAGGAGGTTCAAGCCACTGACCACTATGTTTATTCCAGTGAGCCAGCCTGTTGGCATTGGGAAACCTTTTACCCCAGTTTACACCAGGACGTATAAATCAGACAACAGATTTCTTGTCTATAGTCATATTTTCAGTATTGGCACTGGGGATTCCTAGGGATGGCTTTTTTCTTTTTTTTTTTCTTTTTTTTCTCAAAAAAAATGTGCTACCTGTTAAAGGGAGATGTCGTGGAGGGTGTTTTGTCGGAAGGATGTAGCACGGAGTCAGCATGGAAAAATGAATTTAGGCATCACATCTTTAAAGAAACTTCAGGAGTATGGGTACAAACAGTCTGGCTCCTTATGATGTCCTGTTTGTAATGAATGCTTTGTTCCACGACCGATTCTCGCTTTTCAAAGCAAATAAGGCTGGATGCTGGTATTTTCTCCAGAAACCTCATGCACGTTAAGACTTTTTAGGGTGGATGGAGGGAAAAGAAAACTTCTAAGAGAACTGAGCTATTAGTTTTAAAATATTCTTCATTAATGTTTTTCAAATCCATTCTTAAAATTACTGGGGAGAGAGAGAAGTCAGATGTCCCAGCATTTTCAGGCAGATTCTTCTCTGTGCAAAGAAGGTTGAAAATGGCTCCCTCTGGTATTGATGAATATTGAAAGGCTCTTACCTATGGCATTATTAATGACTGACAAACTGATGTAAAGGAGGGATCAGATGAAGGTGGAATTATGTAGATCTAGTAATAAAGTGGTGTGTTGTTAAAGCGTTGTAGAAAATGATCTTACGATATTGGTTTAAGTCGGGATATTTCTCGTACTACAATTATAAAGCTTAATCTGTTCTTGATTAAGTCAACTAACTGAAATATCTAGTTGGAGGCATGTGTATATTTGTTAATGAAGTGAACCCTGAAAACTTGTTGTGGGATTGGTGAAAGCCTGGTTTTCTTTGGTTCGGAGTTTTTAACCATGCTTACCACAAACTACCTAAAATATAAAGAGCCTCCTTTTTACTCAGCCCTTTTCTGATGTTAAAAAATATTGGCTGTTTGGCAGCTTGACATGATGGACGTGCCCTCCTACTCTCTTCTGTGGACTATGCTTGCGAAGTAATGGCGAGTTTCAATCAAATGCTTCACAAGCTGTTGTTTATAATTATTTGTTTTAAAAGGTTGGAAAGATTTTGCTTGCCAGAGTCTAGTTGTTTTAGACATTTCCACAGTAATGATTTAGTTTTTATAGCGTGCTATTGAATTCGCTTCTTTTCCCTATCGTTCTTCCTCACTTGGTGTTTATAGCGTTTTGGCCACTAATAATACATTCTGCCTACATACCGCATGTATTTATTTTCTCATTCTCAGTATATCACCAACAACGATTGAAATATATGCTGCTTACTATGAATGCACACACAAACACAGAAGCATTCACTGAACTTCTCCTATTGAAACTTTTTTTTGTTTTTTAACATGAGCGCCTCCTTCCTCTCCGCAATTCTGCAATGCAAGAAAAATGAGACAGCTTAGGAGGTCTGCAGCTACATTTTGTAGCACAAACTAATTAGTCACTCCATGAGTTATTAGGCAATCTCCATTCCCACTAGTTGCATTTGGTAATGAGACATTCCTTGAGAAGTGCAGTGAGGATTAATTAACATTTGGTATATTGAACTTGTAAAGTATAAAGGCCCTAATTCAACACTATTTAAGCATGTGATCAACTGCGAGCACATCTGCTTTATTTCCATCGGAATCAATGGAATTTAAGCATGTGCCTAAAGTTAAACATGTACTAAATCACTTTCCTGAGTACAAACAAACTGCTGATTTAGAGCTTATAAAAGCTATCTTTTTTTGCCTGAGATCTGTAGAGGCAATTCCTAATCAGACTGAAGATAAGAAGTTCTCTCTCTATTTTCTAAAAATTTTTCCATTTTCTTTTCAAAATAACTTTCATTTATTTCCATCAATACATTAGCTTTAATGCCTATGTTTGCTCTTAGAAAATAGCTTCCATCTTTTTAAAAAAAACCTGTATGTATCTGAAGGAAATAATGGGGTGAGCCATAAAGCTTGTCCAGAACCATCGCAGATTCTCATTCATGTCCAAGGAAGTATCCCAGATTATACTATGAAAAATACATGAAAGAGAATTTTTCAGAAAAGTGCCTTCCTGTGATTCGTATTCAGAGTGATGTGCAATTGAGTAAACGCTCTACAAAATAATTAGTATACTTAATGGTTAAATAAAAATGCATAGCTGTGATTTTTATTAGCTCTAACTCTTCTGTCCAAAAAGACTTCTATACGTGAATCATTAATCCGCGGTATCAGTGATATTAAGTATGTATTTGATTCTTTAAATATTTATAGTTTGTGGATAGTTGTCGTGCAGAACTCTGGGCAATTACTCAGAAGAGATAACAGCAAAAGCTGGCAGACTGATAGCAGTTAGACTTGACTCTCTCTCTTACAGAAAATTTCCCACCGTTGCTTTCACCGAAAGAGATTTCTGGCAAAAACACTGATGTCCCCAGACTTTTCCTTCAGCAAGCATCTAACATAAACCTCTCAAAGTGGCCTATATCCTGTCATTCTATATAGCAGCAGTAACTATTTTACCAAGAACAGGCAAAAACCCTTCTTAGCTTAATTTCACCGTGTAGGAGGTGTAAAGCCTTGGTCAGCACTTGGAATCTCTAATATCCCAGGACTTTGCAGGCTTCAATAGATGCATACAAGTAGTAGAAATTTCTGCAAGAGCAAACACGGCTTTTCTTTTCTCCAGATGTTAATCCATCCCAACAAAATGGGAAATCTGGAAATGATCAATCTTCTTTGTGAGAACTCTAGTAAACATATAGCAGCTTCATTTCCAGATGGTGAAATAGGCATTCACCAGGCTTTCCATCAACCACTCGGATTCACCTGAATGAGGCTCTGTGTGTGCTCGCTCTGTCGCTTCCCTGCTCGTCTGCGCGTCCCCCCTTCAATCTGTGATTGTTCAAATAAGTTCTTACTTGCAGTCAGCTATACCCAAAATGTGAACTCATCACTGTCATCCTATGTCACGTTTTACCTGCAGTATTATGCACATGGTGAATGATGGCTCAACCGGTGAACTCTATGGTGCAGCTTGGATGGTGACATCTAGTTCCAGGTGTCATTTTTAACCCCAGCATCTTTTTGTCTCTCTTAGTTTTTCCAGTCATTAATTCTTAAACGTCCTGTGAGTTTTGTTTTTATTTTTTTTTATAACATCTGCAGTGTTTACCTGAAGAATGACATATAGGATAACCAGAGAGTAAATGAACAGTGGATTATGGATTCGCTGTTCTTTGGCATGGCCCAACAAATCCATGAGGACAGGGGAATGTGAGAGGTGCAGAAGAGCAAAGGGGGAATCCATTTTAGAGCCACTTCTAAAAAGGATATCCTAAAAAGGATAACTTCTAAAAAGTTCCGTAGAACAGCCAGCTTTTACCTATGCTCCAAAAGTTGTCTACAGTAGGAAATGGTGTTTAACTAAAAGCTAAATTAAATAGCGTTTAAGCAGTATGTTTTAAATATCATTCGAAGTCTAATAACGGCACTCATTTTTACAACGTATATACTTCATCTGTGTTAACTACTACTATCTTAATGTCTTTGAAAAAATCATTTGGATTTTAAAGTACTTTTTCATTCCTGTTGCCACTGGGCAATGTTAAAGTAGTTTGAAGGTTCATCTGAAATATCTAAATGACAAATGAGCTTCTCAGTTGCGCCCAGGTTTTTCAGGTTCAAGTACAAATCCTTTATGAGGATCGGAATAATATAAATCTTTCCATTTCCTGTCCCTAATGTCCCTTCATGGTAGATGATATGCCACGACTTAAAAGTTTCATTTTCTAGAAACATGGGGCAAATGTGCAACAGTAGCTGAAACATATTAGCAAATGCTGTAATTGTTTAACATGCTTTTAAGAGTCACTAATGCACATTCTGCAAACATATCTCATGTTTGTGACTGTTACTATAGCTATTAGGAAGAGAGCTTAAAATCGTATTTTATTACAAGTACGAAATTTTTCAAATAGTGATGTTACCAGTCGTGAAATTGCAATCTAGAATATAGATTTTGTGGCATTTTATAAATTGAAAATGGCTAAATGTGCTCATTCTTCATCAATCAAAGCAACAGAAAATTACACACTGTCAAGTCATATTAATGCAGAATTGTCAAAACAGGATGTCTAAAGTTGGACATTTGAAGACATATTTATATCACCTGATTTTAGCCATTTTAAGTTAAGACAATGAAGCTAAGTTAGTTATTAAGATCCTGTATATTCTGGGGTAAGATATCCGTAGCACCTAACAAATTTCTGTCCCGTCTTAAAAATCATAACATATGTAGATACAGTGTTTTGCATCTGGAAGTACCTGTTTCTTCTACTCATTTTGCTGGGAACCCAGCTGACAGACCAGTTCTCTGGTTTTTAGAGGGCTAGAATTAGGTGGGATGAATGCTCAGGATCATACTTTGGGATTTAAATTTAAGTGACCCAATTCTTGAAGTATTTACTATTCTGTATTGATGCAGTGCTTGATTTTTTTAAAGAAAAAGATATACTTCAGTTCTTTATGTTATACTTGGTATCCTTTTTTATTCTTATGAGTAGGTGCTCTTCTAGCATGAGTTCTAAGAGCTTGCTTGGCTTGCCTGAGTTGATAACAATCTATGCAGGTGAGCATCTGAATGTACGTACTAGGAGTAAATGGAGTAAATGTAGATTGCAGTTGATTCCAGCAGGTGATTATACAAGTCTGTGAATAGTTAATTTAAAGATTACTCCCTACTCCAGAGCATTCTAGTTGAGGTTTTAAGTTAGTATTCTGATTGCTTATTATTTTATCCAAGAAGGTTTGTCCATTTGACATTTTTTCTTGTCTCTTTTGTCAGATAAATACTGTTCTACATTCTATGAGTTAGTGAGATGTTATGAAGCAGTTCAAGCAAAGCCAACTCCAAGCTGCCAGGGTTGCTACTGATAGCCTCCAATTTTGATTAGATAAATATTTAAACTAAGTGCAACGCCCTATTTGGAATAGTAAAGTTCTACTGTGGCAGAACCAGTGGTTACTAGGAGATGTGGAAGCCTACTCAATCTAGACCATCATCTGGATCAATGCCACACGACTATCTATTAGACCAGCAGGGTGCTCTCATTAAATGACCTTTATGTCCTGTGTTAAGCCAAATCCATTGCCAGGGTTAAATTACAGTAATAAATCTCTACTAAATTTGAGAATCAAAGTTCATATTCTTATACTTTTTATGTTAGTCCTTCTTCTAGTTATTTTTCTTTTGTGCATGCCTCTGAACTTCCTAGCTGTGGGTGACAACAACAGCAGCTCCACCAAGTATTTGGCAAAAACTTTGCAAATTTTTGGCCCAGTTTTAGACTCATTTGGCTTAGTTATATTCTCAGATACATGCTCAGAGCTCCCAGGGCCTTCACTGGGTATTAGATATCGCATGGATTTGAAGACAAAGCTGAAACTAAAATGTTTAGCTATTGGACTGTCCTTAATTGCAGTGAGAATACTTGTCTCTAAAATAATTGCATTCCTAGAAAGTTTATATTCTTCCCAGTGTTCCCAGTAAGGAAACCTTGTTATATTTTCTGTCCGTGTATTACAGTACTATACTGCTTCCGTTGAAAAATCTATCTGGGTTACTTCTAACATATAGCTGCTTACTTCATAATTGCTTGCCTAATTGGCAACACAATATCTTTTTATAATGTTTTTATACTATTCTTCTGACACTGATAATCTATTTTTTTCAGGAGACATGCTGTCATCTTTATCTGATTTGTAAAAAAAAGTAAAGGGAATTTCTTTCCTATATATATTTTAAAAAAACCCTAACCAACCGACTAAACCCAACACAAACTAAACAACAAACCTAACAATAAAATGGATTCACTTAAATATGAATTTTGTTAGGAGCATTGAAAAATGGTAATTTATAATAGTGTCTCAATATGCAAGCCAAGATTACTGGCCCAGTGTGCTGGGTGGTGTAAAATGCCCAGTGAGATCATTCTTGCCCAAAGAGTTACCAGTCTGTATAGGCAAGTTAAAGAGTAGAGGAAAGAAAATATCATTAGCCCTATTTTACAGATAGGCAAATGTAAATTCAAACAGGTTAAAGCTCTGTCTAGACTGAGAAACTAAGGTGAGTTTAGCAGGTTCCTTAGCAACTGCATTTTAATGAATCCATTTTTAAGTCATCTCTTGATGACCGGAGTGCACAAACAGATCAGTATTTAAAAACAGGCTATGGTCAATGATATAGCTACTATTTTGTGAGTAGTGGCTACTTTTTTTTTCCTTAGAGCTGCAATATGCTGGCACTGCAGTGTATGTATGTTTCCAACTAGTTCTGACATAATTGTCTGCATTGTTGATTATTTATATATATATGTAATATAATACCAGTTTTTCAGTTTTGCAGGAGCATATATTCTGGGCGTACATTTCAGCTGTCCTTTGACCAATGAGAATATGCTGGCAAAAATATGAAAATTGTAGTACAGCTGTTTCATTTAGTACAGCGTGCTTAATTTAGCAAAGAGGTGGTCAATACACATCAGATTCAAAAAG
This sequence comes from Tringa tobata, assembly GCA_033628505.1. Classification (NCBI taxonomy): domain Eukaryota; kingdom Metazoa; phylum Chordata; class Aves; order Charadriiformes; family Scolopacidae; genus Tringa; species Tringa tobata. The sequence continues at coordinate 1,721,097 of JAHREE010000567.1, forward strand.
AAAACCAGATTAAATGGATTTGCCTGATAGTTTTGTTGCATTGGTTAGAGGAGTTTAACAGATGAGGTAATTTTTTAGGAATGCTGTCTATCATACCCAAGAGGTTATTAAGAGATGAACAGTTATACAATTCTGAAGCACCTGAGTCACTTAAGAGTGTAACTGTGATTCTCTAGAGCAACACAGAGACTTGGGAGCCTGATTTCCATGGGTTTTTAAGGACATCTCTACTCATAAGTGTGCATGATTTTTTAAACTGTGGACTCTAAAAATGGATTTACTAATGAATCCCAGAAGAAGACAACACTAAGTTTGTAGTTATGTTTTTTTCCAGAGTAGAATTCTTCTGAAACACAGCTGTTCAGAACTTGCTAGGAAAGTTCCTTGTCGTCTTAGTTTAGGAGTTCTCTTCTTCCAAATGTAGTTTTGATGAAAAGTCATAACTCAAGTTGAGATAATTCTTCAAATACCCATACACAAATCTGTAAAAGATTTTGGGTGTGACTGTCAAGGCCTGTCATTTGTCTTTGCATTCAACAGAAAGCCAGTGAACAGACAACCATACTGAATGAAGTGTCAGATATATTTTTGTAACCTTTTGGCATAGTAGTTTCAGTGGCAATAGCTGAGAGCCATGCCTGAGGAGGTTAGCTACTCTCCGTGGATTTTCTGTTCAGGACAGTCCCTACCCAAAGATCCTGTAACCAAAATAAAGAGAGACAAGGGATCGTATAATGTACAAACAAGAAGCTGGGGATTAAAGGATTTGCCAAAGCATTGCCATAAACAATGAGAGAAGGTATTAGATCCCTCACAGAGGTGGTTTGCCAACAGCAAAGTTGAAGTGCATCAGTGGGCAGCAGGCAGAGAATGTCCAACACTGCCCATTTTTGCGTTTACATCCCATTTGCAGACTAAACGTGATGAAATGATTAGTCCCTATGGATCAGTGGGTATATTGCCACTCATGTAAGTGGAACTAAGATTTCAGGCGAAATGTCTATCTAGAATTGTCACTCTTGTCTGAGCTTTTAAAATAGAAGTGTATACTTTGACGAAAAGATCAGGTTCCTTACTCAAATATTCCTTTTCCCTTCCTACATTTGCACATTAGGACAGCTGGTAGATTTTTACAAGAGTAGATGTAAATGAAGTCAACCAATTGCACTGTTAGATGACTTGATTTTTATTGTCCTGAAGCCTATCAGTAACCAACCTCAGTCAGAAGGTTGCAGAACCATGAAAGTTCAGTGCAGTTTTCAAAGCTGTACTTTCACTGTTAGTTTCATCTCTGCCTGATGGAACAGAACAGTAAGTTGGTGGGGTTGTTTTGTTGTGGTTTTTTTTTCAAGTCAATAGAAATAGAACAGCTCAATAACAACATGGAATAAGTAATGCTTTTCTTAAAAATGTCTGTCAAGTGAAATGAATGATACTTTACTGGCAGTTTAGCAGAGTAACTACTATGACAGGATCAGTGTCTTTTGCTTTAAAAATAAACTTCTTTGCTCTGAGTCAACATCTGCTTTGCCTTGGCCTTCATTTAGCAGCAGGAGACCATTATCCTGTGATGACTTTCTATTCCACTGACATCTCATCTGGTGCACCGATATTCTTAGTATTTTACTCCCCTGCTGTGCCCCTTCCCCTCAGCCACACACACACAAACACTCTTTATCTCAGCCTGTAGAATGCTATGTTCTGCTGTTCCTATGAATAGGAGATTACACATAATGTAATCAATCAATCGCTCCTACAACTAAGGAAAAGTGTGTCCTTCCAATTAACTTCTTATATCCTAATAAGCAAACAGCAACAGTCTTGGATAGGTGCCTAAAATCACGAACATTTATCTAAACTGCCCTGACATTCAGAATTCTGAAGATGGGGGGACTAGACCATTTAAGAAGGCAAACTTTCTTACAAAAGTTTCAGCCTTTCAGATCTGGTCTGGTTATTGCCAGGAAAGGAAAATAATAGTGAAATAAACCAACTATATTTTTACAAAAGCTTGATTTTAGTTTTGGGGCAAATATTTGGAGGGAAACTGGTTTCCCCAGACTTATTTGAGATAATGGATTTAGTAAATCTGAATAATAATTTAAATTTATGGTTTGGGGGGCAGTTGATTTGTAATGCTATGTCCTTTTATACAAGAGAATACATCAAAGGAGGAATTTCTTCAGCTTGACTTCACAGGTTTTCTTCTCCACAAAGGAAAAGAGAAGGACATAACATCAAAATGTAACAGTGTTTGTGTTGGAGAAGTCCAGAGGTCTATTTAACCTAAGAAGTCAACAAGAAGATGCTTAAGGAATAAGTGTAAGAAATAGGGCAAGAATTGTGTGATTCTACAGCTTTCCTGCTTTTATGATGGTGCAAGGACTGGATGAACCCTGGGGGCAGGGAAGGGAGGGAAATTGCTGTTATGGTTTGCAGAGCTTCTGGAAGCACTCAGTGCCTAATGGGGTGAGAAGTTTCCTCCTTCTGTGTCTTTTTCTCTGTCTCCTGCACAGACATGCATATCCCCACATGCGCTGAAGTAGTGGAGCACCATTATGTGATGGGAGCATGTGCATACTTTCTATAAGTCGTTTTTTTGGATGCACCCAGAAAGCCCTATGTGTGAGTCAATCAAAATGCATCCAGTTTCCCTGTGTGTCCTTTTGAAGTGACTGCAGCGAGTACCAAAGCCAAAACCTATACTTCACTATTATTATTTTTAATCTAAGTAGGACTAAAAGAGGATGTGTTATATGATGGGTTTACAGGCATGGTTTGAACCTGTCACTGGCAGCAAATTACATCTCTCGCATTAAAATATAACCTCCTCAGTGCTGTTTATTATACCTGAGTGTAAGCTGATTGTGATGGGCCGTGATTGTCAACTGATGCAAGTAAGCAAGACAAAGATGGCTTTGTTTGGCTTTCTTTGAGAGGTTTAAGCTAATGCATCTGTATGTGACCAACTGGAAACCTCTTCCATTTGCTTTTTTCAATGTAAAAGTATGAGCTGTACGTTTTCTTTTCCATCCTACCTTCTTTAAAGAACCACTGTGGGAACTTGCAAGATAAAACTGCTCTTGCTGCCTCCTGCTTCAGATTATTTAGTGCATACTGCAGAACCACTGTGTGTATTTTTCTTGTTCATGGGTTGTTTCACTGCCTCATACCTAAACAGCTAGAATGAACTGGAATTCAGGATTAGTAACTTATTCTAGGTGAAGTTAACATACAAGTCTTTACAGTCATTTGAACTAGTGTCCCTTTTCCAGCGTTTTCCTAGTTCAGCTTTTTGACTATATTGCAGATTCTACTCTTCATCTATTGCCAAATGTACTTGACATTTTCATGGAGGTAATTAAGATGGGAAAGGAGGAAAAAAGGTACAGACTTTCTCACAAGTATGTCCTGGATTTCTTTGAAATCTTTTCAGAAATTATATTTTCATCTTGTACTTGAATATCTTGTATTTTGGGATGTTTACAATTAAATCGTGGAATATAGTCTGCCAGGTTAGGTGACTACATCAGGAGAAAAATCACCCTAACCATTCCCTTTTCTGCTCTGCCTTGAGGTAGATCTAGACTTAGTACGTGGTATCTCTTGAGATCGCAAGAGATGTGACAGGAAAAACTGTTAAAAAATGCTGATTTGTATTTGAAGCCAACTGAAACAACGTCATTTGAATCAAAGGCTGTGTTAGAATTCTGTGTGGAATATCCCTAATTTTTGAATAACGTAGAGAGCACCCCAATTCAAGCATTGTTGTTGTTAGTTCTCACTTCTTTACTATGAGAGGAAAGCAGGTTAATGTGGCAATGGGGAAAATGATACTCATATTTTAGACTATTTTCCATGTTGTCTTACAGTTCAACGCCATATTGAAGAACAGTAGTTCTCTGACCTGAACATCATAACCTTTTAGAAAGGTGGGCTGCCTGAAATCAGCTTGGGGTAAGGTTCTAATACTTACATCTTAGGTGTCCGATATGTAAGGCTGCCAAGTTTGCACCTGATTTTTCCAGTAGAGGAACACATGCAAATACAGTTTAGAGCATTAATAAAGTGAATGTGGCAAGTGTTTGATCCAACCCTTGGATGTGCAAAGAAGTGCACGTGAGCAGGTCTAATGTATTTGAGAAGGACTGCACTAACTGTGCGTGCACAAATCAAATGTATGGTGCAGGGACAGTAGATCTGGTACTTCTAGAAAATTACGCACTTATTTCTCATGTATTCTGCAGTAGAAATGTCCATTTACTGTGGAAATGCCACTTTGCAAACTGTACAATAGTACCAGCTGGACTGCCAGCATCCACAACCCACAAAGGTGAAACATTCGTGGACCTGCTGGAGACAAGTTCTGAAGAGAAAGATCTGGGCGTCCTGGTAGACAGCAAAATGACAATGAGCAAGCAGTGTGCCCTTGTGGCCAGGAAGGCCAACGGAATCCTGGACTGCATAGGGAAGAGTGTGGCTAGTAGGTCGAGGGAAGTCATTCTCCCCCTCTACTCTGCACTGGTGAGGCCACAACTGGAGTACTGCATCCAGTTCTGGGCTCCCCAGTTCAAGAGGGACAGGGAACTACTGGAGAGAGTCCAGCGAAGAGCAACGAAGATGATGGAGGGATTGGAGCATCTCCCTGATGAGGAAAGGCTGAGAGAGCTGGGACTCTTTAGCCTGGAGAAGAGAAGGCTGAGGGGAGACCTTATCAAATGCTTACAAGTATCTAAAGGGGGGTTTGAGGGAGGATGGAGCCAGACTCTTTTCAGTGGTTGCCAGTGAGAGGACGAGGGGCAACGGGCACAAGTTGGAACATGGGAAGTTCCACTCAAATCTGAGGAAAAACTTCTTCACGGTGAGGGTGCCAGAGCCCTGGAAGAGGCTGCCCAGGGAGGTCGTGGAGTCCCCTTCTTTGGAGATTTTCAAGACCTGTCTGGATGCCGTCCTGAGTAACATGCTCTGGGCAATCCTGCTTCAGCAGGGGAGTTGGACTAGGTGATCTCTATGGTCCCTTCCAACTCTAAAAATTCAGTGAAATTCTTGACTGCCCCTGAAAGCAAATTTTCAATTTAGAAAAAAAAAAAGGTTGTGTAGCAAAATAAAAATTTGGCATAGCCTAACTTAAGTTTTTCCTTCAGATGATCAAAACTGCTGCAGAATTAATCTCATCTCTGCTCTGTGCTTGAGTGAAAAGGAAGTCTTTTCAGAAGAAACTATCTTGCCATATTTACTGACAGCAAGGAAAATAAGCACTTATTCTGTTTATTTACAAAAAATTCTCTCAACCCCAGCTGCACGTCAAGAATATGAAAGGAAAGATGAAGAGGAATGTGGTGAGAATATCCCAGTGATGCAGGGAAATTAATGTCCCCCTGTGGGAAGACACGTTAGGATCCCTCACTAGCTCTGTCACTTGTGATTGTGAAGTTGTGTTCTTGGAGAATGGGGTTGTTTTCTACCTTGTAAAAATGGTGCTGCTTGTGTTCCAGAGTGATGCTACGAAGAAAATATGCAGAGAGATTAACAAGAAAAAGCAATGAACTGTAAGGCAGGAAGTATTTTCCCCTTTCCCCAGTACTCTGTTGTGGCAGCCTATTGACTTAATGCTTAAGAACATATGAATCATTTTATTGGAGGAAGACATTAAACTGTGTAAGACAGTGACTAAAGGACTAAAAAAAAAAAAAAACCAAACAAAAAAAAACAAACAACAAAAAAACATAGTGGAAATCTAAGAATATTATGGCCAGAAAAGAACTTTCTGTCCTCAAGTATTTATGCTCTAGCATATTTCCTACAGTACGCGAGCTTATACTGTTCCTAAAAAAAGTAAAATTTAACACAACTTGATATTTTCATTGTCCACAGACAAGTCTAATCTTACTCTTTCCTGAATTCCCTGAGAATGTAGTTAGTTCTAATTAGGCAACATTGCTTTGTAAGGAGGAGGAAGTCTTGAAGAACTCCAGCAAGCTCTTTTCCTTTTGGAGTTGGGGTGGGACCTCATTAAAGGAAGAGAGCAGGAGATAGTCAACATAGGGAACTTGAAATGTTAAAAATGCTAAATTTGTGAATCCTTAATTTTAAAATATGTCTGTGCAGGAAAGATACATTTATGGAGCACACGAATTGTTCAAGGATGCCTTGTCAGAAAGGATTTGATAGCTCTGTTAATGCCTTTGGCCTTGATTTTGGGAACAAGGCAGTCCTTACCAAGGCAGCGAAGCGCTGGATACCCATTAGCTCTGGATACTGTTCTTTGAACGCTCCAGTGAGGCCACATTTGCTCTCTAAACAGATAGTGAGCCTGCAAGCGTGGGAGCCAGCTTGTCTAATGTATAGGCACAAACTTTAAAGGTGGTATTGTGTTTTTAATTCTATTTAATATTCTCAAAAATATTAATGGAGAAAATTTTTTTCTCTGCATATACAAGTAATTTCCATTATTTAGATTATGAATGATGAGGTAAACCAAATACCATCTAAAGCACTTTGTGGTTTTATTCAAATGGATGTTTGTAAATACTTCTTGTAAAGGGTTTCTTTACCCTGTATTTGCTCAGCATTAATCCTTGAAGAAGAAATATCTTGTGTGGTCAATGAAGACATCCAGCAGAAAATTGATCTACTGAAGTACTTCTCTCAGAATGAAATTTGCTTATATGACATACTTCTTTAAACTTTATTTTTTTGTAAAATCATACAACCCCAAATGTAATCTATTCATGCAACTCTCTCTACTGTCTTCTGTGCTCTCATTTAATCTCTCTAGTTCCTTTTCACTGTCCATTTTTGTTTTCATGTTTTTTTCCATGCTGCTGGTGAATTTGGGATATCAGCTTTTTATTCATGTGCTTTTACTTCTTAGCTCAGCTGACTATGTAATAAGTATTGAAAAATATAATTTATCAGTATTTTCCAGCACAGATTCTTTTCCAGTGTTGACAGCACACTAAAGGATGTGTGTAAGCAACAGCTCTGCTGGGACATTTGATGTCCTGTCTGGTTACAGCTATGTCACCCCCTACTCCCCCCCTCCCCAGCAATCACTCACAGAAGTTTTTAGTCTTCTTCAGCAGTCGTTCGTTCTTTGATGCTTCTGGAATGCAAAGGATTCATTTCTAGTCCACACAAGATATATTGCAGAGTATATAGATGTACGGAAATCAGAGCTTAGCTGTTTTTTGGGACTGCCAAAGTTTCACTGTAAACACAACTTCAAACAGAGCTGCTTTCTCTAGACTTAGGTTTATCCTGAAATTCGCAGCTTGTTTTCATTGTGAATGTGCTTGTGGGAAAAGCCTGTTATACTGTAGATAATTTTCAGGGTTGCCCAGAACTCGTTGCTGTATAGCTAGGTACAAGCAGACTGTTTGGGCAACACAGGCTGTTCTCTCTGGATTTTATTTGAATATGTTGGCACTGGATTCAAGCCCGGAAGGTAAACTTGATGGTTGGTGTTATAAAGGCCTATTCCTGCTTTTGCTGAGGTTGCAACTGAGTAACTGTAGTAGTCTATAAACTATTGAAACTTTTAGCAGTTCCAGCTCCTGGATCCCTATCTTTGCTATACTGAGAATTTTTCCCAGTGTAGGAATGGCAGCATTCTTCAGGCGCTTGGGCTGCTGTCTGCTTAGCTTGAAGCAGCTGGATTTGTGCCTCTGTCACTCAGCACCATGAATCTCTGCTCAGGACACCCTTCTCTCACCTGAATAGCTCTCCTTTTTGGCACCGCGTGTCCTTCGTTAAGACTCAGGTCAAAACGGTCCTTTGAACAGCTTGAATTCATTGACTTCTTACACAACGAGTAAACAGGGACAGGAGGTTTATCTTGGCTGAAGCTAGATTTGAATTGATGTGCGTAATACACCTGAATTCCAGGGACCTCAGAATCTTCTTCTGATTCATTAACGGCCATCATTAATCTCGATAGAACATCTAATGGACATAGTAATATTTGCATTTTGTCCAATCCTGTTACTCAGATAACTGCCAACAGTCAGGCAGTACTGTGTTATCCTAGAATTAACAGATAAATCTTCCCCATGCGCTAATGCCTAAGTAGCTGGAGTTTTAACAGAACAGTTAATGTGACAAGTCTTATGATGTTAATTGGGGCAGAAAATGAAATATTTCTACTTGGTAGAAAAGAACAAATGTCCCAACTTAAGATGCGGACAAATTTCTGACTTGCCAACAACTTAAAAAGAAATGCACGTGGTCATTTTTCTCTTGTGTGTGTCTAAGCTTGCACTATGCAAGTTGTCTAAACTGTTTTTCTCAGCATAGTATTTAAAGGGGGGAAATAACAATTACAAAGAAAGATTTTTACCTCACACAGTATTAATTTATCTGAGCAGCTTACACGTACATTGGATGATCTGTAGTTCTTCTAAAAAGAATCTGTGGATCTAAAAATTATCCTTCTTGCACAACCATGGATTTGAATTCCTTGCCCAAATATGCCTGTGAATGTCAGTACATAAAGTGCATTCATGTAGCATGTAATTTTCTGTTGATGAACACCGATAGCTTCACAGTAAAAATCCATATATAACACTTTTTTTAAAAATACGTGTACATTTGTAAATTTTTTTAAAATTATGAATTCTTTTAAATGCAACAGGAAAACATTTTGCTTTTAAGCTAAGTAATCTTCAGAAGAACCGGAGGTGCTGATAGAGTAATTGTGTTTATTCTTCCAGTTTCACAATTTCTGTCTTATAAACATTGTTTTGCATTATTGGGCTCCGCGTTTCCCCTTCTCATCTGATGTTTTACAAATATTTTTCTAATTGCTTGAGACAGTGTGGTCCAATAAAATTACATCGACTTTCTGCTGAACTTGTTTGTCTGATCCACTGCCAGAAGTTGTAGGCAGCTCGGCAGCACACCCTCGCTCTCACTTTCCTTCGCTCCCCCTCCTCTAAGGCAATGCTTTCAGACAGCACTCTCTGCCCCCAAAAAGAACAGGCGTGTGAGGATGAAGGTCCTGAAGACATCAGGCATTTTACATCTCTAAGCCATACAAAGGCCACGCATCCCGGCAGATTTTTTAAGACAGCTGAATCTGTTTCTCTCTGTAGGTTGTTACCTGATTAACTTAATACAGATAAACCATACGTTATATTTTAAAGCAGAAGTACTTTTTTTGGCTCTGGGCCCGTTCATGTTTCAGCAAAACAGCTACTCTCAGCCTTAATGTGGTACTTCTTCATCTGATAGAGGACAAATTACAGCTAGAAGTGTCCAGAAAGTGAGGTACTAAATTGCCTTACCACCCTGAGAGCCTACATGAAGAAAGTACATGGGGTGATAACAGCTGATGTACATAGCTCTAAAGTATTCTATATTTTTACAGTGACAGAGATATTCAGAGAATTGTAATTCTGTGGTTCTGAGTGTCTGAAAGAGCTAACAGAACAATGAACTATTTATTCCCGAGTCTTGCTAACAGCGTGCCTCATAACGAGGGGTGCACTGCAGCTAGCTGTGGGCTGAAAACAGACCCTTCCCTTTCGTTGTCCTGAACACGCTGCTCTTTGTGATTGGTTCATCAGACATTTCCATCATTATATTACAGCTTTTCTATTTTTTCCCCCTCATATAGTGAAATGAGTCTGTAGTTTCTTTCCTCCCGGTACATAGGTTTGCTGGTTTTCTTTTGGAATGCCCACCTGTACATAGTGTGCCTCATTTCATGTGTGTTTTTGAGCTTTTGTTTACCACGTGCCACGTTTTGTGTGATGGAATGTGACCAGGTCCGAGAGCTTCTAAAATAATCGGTTGCTTGATGTCTGGAAGCGTTTTTAAAAGTACCTTGAGGGGAAAAAAAAGCAAAGCAAGTAGTGCTGGTTTGCCACAGTGGAACAGCTATGGTATGTGATCAGTTAGCTGCAGCCCACAGATAAACACAGACAGACAAGCCAGCAAGCATAAACAGAAACCACATTATTGTCCCACTCAGACTGCTGGCCTCATGTTTGTTAAGTGATTTCCAGAGTCTGAAAAGCAAAACAAGAATTTTCAAGTACAGATAGCTGAATTTGACATTATTTGATATTAGGCGTCTACGCTTCTTTTTAATCTTCAGCATCAGTCACTTTTCAGTTGTCTTCCTTTCCAGTTGGTTGATAAAGACGTGGGTTGTATAATGGATGGTATTTATCAATGCAACCTCATTTAATTTTTTTTAAGGACTGCATAAAACATAAACATTACATCTCTGGCTTGGGCAAATTACTTGACAACCTTGGTAACATAAGAATACCTAATAGTCATTTCAGAGAGAGTTTGTTGAAGCCTCCAGATGTCAGGGGCTATGGAAGTGTAAAGTATTATTACAGATGTTTCTCATAATAATAATACATCTGATAGCAGGGCAGAAAAAGGAATTAAGGGCCAAGTACTTCAGTCATTAACTGAGCTGAACTCCCACTAAGGTCTATGTGAGTTCTGTTCAAATAAGGATTACAGACTTCAAATGTAAGTAATTATTTCCAATATGGAATGATTTATACTGCTTTTCCAGCCTTGTCTTTCTAGAGTCTTGAAAATAGAGTCGGAGGATATTGACTCACTACACACAGAAAGCAAGCTTGCCAGCATAAGGCTTGGTAGCACGAGGAAAGTTTGACTCAGTGGTAGATACACAAAATCAAGCAGGGTGACCGACGTCTGCAGAGCAATCAGAAGTGTGCCTGGAGCAGAGAGAGGGGGAGAGCCACCCCAGCCAGCTTGAATTCAGCTGGCATGAGTGCCACAGTCTCGTGGGGTTACGCAGCCTGTGTTGAAATCTTTGCCTCTACATTTACGGTGCTTTTCCCAAGATCAGGGCTAACTCTGGAGCGTCTGACCGTACCGCTGGCTGCAGCGCAGGCACAACTTTTGTTAAAGACACACCAAAGTGGATAAGGAAGCTGCTGTTCACTTTGATAAAGGTATTTTCAGTGAGAGCTTCACCTTTATAGATCGCAAGCTCTAGGGTGTTGTTTTTTTTAAATGCCATTTATGAAATAAGGAGCTTTAAATAGCCCATGTACCTGTGGGAAAACACCACAAATACCTGCTTTGTTGCAAAGTCCAGTCACCGTAACAGCACTGAGCACATCAAGATGCAGTTTGGTCTCACAGTATGGACAGCATTGATCTTCTTCAGATGATGTTCCTCAACGCTATGAAATTCTGATAAAATTCAGATGCTTAGAACGAGACTGAAACTTTGTTAAGAGTTCTTTAGGTATATACTCACTGTAGAACTTGTAGGTTTGCCATCATCTTTGTTGTGCAATCAAATCCTGCAAAATGCTAGTTTTTCTTGATGTGAGTAGTAGGTTGTGGTGTATGTGGTGTAGTCGGTCTTTTGAAATGCTGTTGCGCAAGGTGATAGGTGGCAGATTATTTTTGGCAACTCTGAACTTTTTGAAGGCCTCAACAGTGCTCTACATCTGTGTCTGTGCCACAAAATTGTAGTTGTTTAGCACTGTTTACACACATGGAGAACAAAAAGAGAACTGGCATAAACAAAATGTCATATACATTCAAATTTTTACTACAATAAAATAATCAATCTGACATCATCACAAAAATGGAGTGCCAGAAAATATTAATCTGCCAGCTCATGAAGGGCAAGCCTCAAATTTCTGTGGTTTAGTTCATTTAAGCAGTAAGAAAGTGAAGTGTGTTCGTGAAACTTCTCAGATCCAGGCTCTGTTCCTGCTTCTTCACAAAGTGTTAGAGGCTCAAATCATCATGTTCCTTTCTGTCCTCCTGTAGCTCCAGGAATCCTGGGCAGGATTCACCTTGGTGAACAAGACATCAGCAGTATAGGACCAATATATGAACTAGTCACTAAACTCACTTTAAAATCAGTGGAAAAAAAGGAAAAAACAGGCATTTCTTGAGTGTGATTCATCTAACGTGTGTAACCTTGGAATGAGATGTATCATGCCTTAATAGAACTGATTTTTCTCCACAGGTTATAAAGGGGTTCTTGAGAACTATCTCACATATAATGGTCTAGGTCCCACCTATCTACTGACTGTCTTTTGATACTCCCATATTCAGCAGTCCAGCAGTTGAATTTCTCACAATTATTAGCATCCAAAATTATCTCAATTATTATCAGATTATTATTATCTTGAAATTATTAGCATTATTGTGGTGATGGTCAACAGCAGGCAAGAAACTTGAAGTGTAGAATTTCTACTGGAACAATTTTTTCGTAATGCTCTAATTAACATTTAACAACATTTTGAATTTTTATTATTTTCTGCTCTAACTACTCCAGGCCCTATGTTGTTTAGTGCAAGAAAATAATTTGGCTAGCACTGCTGTATTTCTGGTTTTGGCAGATGTGTAAATAAAGACATTGTTTTGTATACTCCAGATATTTATTGTATTGGGTATTAATGCCTTATATGCTTTATTAATTAAGTAGATGGAGATTTTTGCCTGGTCAACTATAGGGCGTTTTTTTCCTAATAGTAGAATTTGCAGTGTTATTTCAGGGGGTGATATGCTCAAAAGCAAGTTTAGCAGGCACTTGAAGATTTCCTGGAGTGGTGATGCAAACTGCAGGATTCTCAATGATCAAAACTTTGAAATATTTCGAAGTAAGTCTTAATACCCCATAATGTTATGATATAAGTGAGATGACAAAGCCAATGAGATATACTTGGTTGTTTTATGAGGAGCGCTGAAAGAAGCTGTCAGTTGAGGAACAGCAAAATTACCCACAACTCACAATTGCAACAGAACTTGCCATGTTTGAGTTACTTCATGGTTTTTGCTAAATTAACACAATAGCACAAATGTAAAATGTGAAGCTGGAAGAATAGTGATAGCTGTGATGCTTGATGATATCTTGTGAAAAGAAAGTGGTAGTATTTAGGAAAGATTTGATATTGGAAAGCTGAAGTAGTTCTCTTTACTGAAGAAACGTCTGGAAAATTCAGCTACTTTCATGAAAAGTGCTGGCAGCCCTAATGAAAACACCAATCATATTCAGGTATAATAGAAAACTCACTGGAAATTTTAGGTTCTTAATTTCCGGCAGCTGAAGAATCACTTACAATTCATCAGACAGCTATATGGAGTCCAGAACGAAGATTTCTAATTGCAGATCTTGAGTGGTCTAATACATTTGTAGCATGTTTTCATTTTACTCATTTTCAGATTATTTTCATGTTTCAAATGCTCGTACTGAAAAGTAACTTGTGTCTTATAAAAAAAGTATAATCAGAAAATGCAAACATCCTTTTTCTGATTGTACAGATCCCCCATAGTTGGCTCTAGGTTATTAACCAATAAAAAATGGCAAGCAAATGAAATAGTTGCCTGTGCATTTAGCATACAATTTGAAAAGTGAATTGACAGCAAAATCTAATGCTAAATATCATCTTTATGGTTTTATAAAGCAGCTCCCCCGGCTCCTTGCAGTAACCTTTCTTAACCAAAATCTTTTACCATGAAGTTGATGAAGGTGGAAAAAAAAATATTACAGTCAGCCGTTAAAAATGACCTATGTGAGTAAATTTTGGTAACGGCATTAGTAGATATTAAAGATGGTGATGATTTACTGGTTACAGATGGCCCCTTAAGTCATTAGTTAGCCTTAAGAAATATCCTTTTTTCTTTTCAGTTCTGGTTTGGTGACTCACCATTTCGTGCTGCCCACCGTACCATGCTTGCAGTACAAACACTCACCTGCCACGCTTCCAAAGCTTGAGTGAAGACCGTGGCCTCTATGGAGAAATCTGGATGACAAAGTCATTTGAAATCGTTAAAGAAATGAATCATCCTTATGTCAAAAGAACTGATTTCTAGTTTTAAAAAACCAAACATAGTACATTAATTTAATTTAGAATTCCATACTTGGTATCTATAAAGTAGATAGCTTAGCTGGGTACTAATGTCTCTTAAGTGAGATGTGTCCTTCAGAATTCTTACTGATATTTAAGAAGTGAATTTTGACGAGAATTATGATTTTCTAATGTAAAATTGGATTTCCAATGAAAAACAGAAAGTCTCTGTAAGCTTTTTGAAGGCTATGTTTCAGGTTTTGATATTTATCTATAGGTATATAATTTCAGAAGACCTCACTCGGAAATTCTGAAGTCTTCTGTGAGACTATTTTTACCCTAAAGCAGTCCTATTTCTAACCTGGATACTTATTTAGTCTGTTTGTAAATATCTGTAGAAACTACCTCTTCCTTTTGGACTTCCTAATACAAAACTTTGGGTAACTGTGTCATCCCAGGTTGCCCATGTTTTGTTTCACACTGCAAATAACCTTTGTTACAAGAACATGCCACTCTTGGAGGATTTTCCAGGCATCAGAAGGGGTTCTGGAGGTATATCTTTTCAGACCAGATTTCACTGAGTCTTTGGAAATGTCTGTAAGCATTTTCCTAGCATTTTAAAAGTATACATTTAAACTATTTAATCAAATTAAGTTCTTTTTCTTCTTTTGCTACCTGGCAAAGGAAGGGACCACCTTTCACTAAGCTGTAACTGTTTTTTATATTTGCTGTGATGAAATTAAGATTAGGTTCCAAACAAAACTATTGTACTCCATAGAAGGAAATTCTGATCTTTATGTACAGAGAAGTCTGTATTTGTACTTTGACTAGAAATCAAACTAAAGCTTTGGGCCTTCTTCACTTGGCACTTAAGTTTAGGTATAGCTGAAGCTAAATAACAAAAAGACAGCATTTTTATTATATTTTTGTATTTTATTGTACCTCTATGGCTCAGAATTTGGTTGCCTTTCCAAATGCTATTGATACTGCAAAACCAGGGTTTTTTACATCCATTTAAACCTTGACTTCTGAACAAACTGTGATACATGTAGGTTCTTGCATTTATCTAAAGACATTTCAGAAGCCGATCTCTTTTTCAGCACAGCTGTTATTGGATTTATCTTAACAAATCTAATGCACATGCTGCTGAAAACAATGACAGTGATCAGTTGAGACCTACTAAAGTTACCAGTATTTTCCAATTTTTGATTAAAATGGAATTCATCAGCTTTTTCATTTAATGCAATTAAAGTTGCTAATGAAACAAAACCCCAGCCAGAAAAAAAAAAAGGAAACGCTTGAAGGGCACCGAAACATGCATTTCCATCCTATAAGATGACAAAGAGGGAGGTTGTACTCTATATGTAGGAGCAAGTTGATTGCATGGAGCTCTGCTGTGGAACGGGCAACAGGCCTGTCAGAAGGTTGTGAGTCAGCGGGGAGGCTGGTAAAAGGTCTGCTGAGGTGGGTGGTGCTACCAACTGCCTGATAATAGTGCCCTACTGAAGCTCTTTCCGAAAAACACTGGAACAGGCTGCCCAGGGATGTTGTGGAGTCCCCTTCCCTGGAGATCTTCAAGACCTGCCTGAATGGCAGTCCTGTGTGATGTGCTCTGGGCAACCCTGCTTCAGCAGGGGAGTTGGACGAGATGATCTCTAGAGGTCCCTTCCAACTCTGACAATTCCATGATTCCATGAAAACACACTAGACTGGGTAGGAACACCATGGTCAACGGCAGCCTTTTCTGACTCTTGCAGTTTGCAATGGCAGTGTCTCAGCTGTCATTGTGCTCCTCTAAAAGCATTCAAACAGCCACGTTGGTGTGAACAGGAGGCACAGTAAGCAACATGTTCACGCTTTCCATTGATCCTCTGGGATTTTATTACTGTAATTAAAATAAGGAAACACTCTCATGGGAAGTAAGATGATGAAACTGTAAATATCATCCTGTAAATATGTGAATATCATCAGTCTGGAGAAAGAAATAGTAGTTTCATTCATCTTATATTAAGATGTTAACTACATTAAAATACTGCTTTTTCCCTGACTAGCTTCTTGAGTGTAGTTGTCCCATGTTAATCGCGTCCTGAAAAATAATACAGGTGGTCAGAGGGAGCATCTTTGATAGAATTGCTCCTGTTGATGAATTATGGTAACCATAATATATTTCTCATAGATTAGACTTGGTAGTTTCCTGTTTCTTCTTGTATTATTACTTCCACTGAGATGTTAAGAAATTGAATTATTACAGTGCTTAAGTAAAATATTTCACAACAAATCACAGCTTTAGAATGGGCGTATACTTGTAATTTTGTCTCCCCAACTAAAGTTCTGATGATTTTACACTTTTCTACTCTTAAGAAAGTCCCAGAATGAGAATCTCACTGTAAAATTCATCTTTTATGGTTTCATTTTACTTTGGGGCAAGAGACTGCCCCTTGTCGAGGACAAACTTTTTAAACTGTCATTTTGGTCGTCTATTTTCCTATTCAGGCTTTCAGGAAAGTTTTGGAGAACTTGTATAAAGGGAATAAGACTACAAAGTTATTGTTAATTCCTATTCATTGGAGATGTGACTTGAATATAATTCCAGTTGCACATAGGCACTAACTTTGAGGAATCTTATAGCCAACCTCAAATTCATGGCTAAGGCAGGGCTGTAATGTCACCTAAACAGTATTTGTCATGTCTAGGTGTAGAATCTGCTAGAAGAGAGCTACTAGATTTCCTTCTAGAATGCTGTAGCTGACATTTGTGACAAATGTCATTGTACATATATATATATTTGCATGTGCGTACACACATATTTTTCCGTGACCATAGGGAATTCATCAGGATCCCATTTTCATGCTTTCACAAGATCTTGTAACTAGACAAGGAAACTTGCAGAAACATGCCAAGGCATAGTCCGCTTTATGTTCTTCAAGATGGATAATATGTTAGCAGTATATATAATACAGAGAATCTCTGCTACGTGAACCAAGAATTCAGAATGCAAACCATCAGACCCACAGGAGAGGTTTGTTTTATCTGAACTTGGAAGAAATGGACCTATGAAAACAAACCAATTTACTTTCAATCCAAACGATCAGCTGAAGGGGTTCTTCTGCAGAAGACCAGAAACAGATGTTGATGCCTTTTCTCAACGATTCCAAGCCAGTCAGTTCAGTTTCCAGTTTTCTCCCTTTATGATAAAACCTCAAGTTCTCATCCAGATCAGGCAAAGGAAAGCCTTGAAATAATTTGACACCCACTTGGCTTTGGTTTTTGTCCTTCCTGAAGATACTGAAGGAGTTACCAGTCATCTTTATTATGTGGCATGAATTTACAGTATTTCCAGTAAATACTCTCATTAGGAAATATTTTCTTCCTCTGTAAAAAGAACCTTTCTCCACAGAGATTTGATAATTCCATTCCATGGAGGGTAACACTCAGTCTCTGGAACAAAGATGGCTTATGGAAAAGCTTAATCTCTATGGCATGTAATATATTACTTGGTTTCACAATGGGAGACTTTAAATTCTAGGCTGCAAACCTCATAGTCTGTATTAGTGTGTTAATGCACTGGCTTTTCACCTTCTAAAAAATTGATTAAAACTTATTTCACTGAAAAGCGAAAATGAGTTTAGCAGCCTGGAATGACTCTGTTTTCTCTATTACACCATGTAACAGCCCAACTGGCAAGACACCACTGAAGAAAAAAAATCAGAGACTACAGCAACTTCTTCCTTTCAAAAGAAGTGCCAAACCCCACTCCTCAGGATTTAAACACCAAAGGGCAAGGAAGGGATACTTGATGCAATTTCAACTGTATGAAAGGTTGAAGTTCTACTCGTGTCCCATTGCAGTCAGTTCTTCGCCTCGATCCCCAGTTCTACAAGTCTCCAGTCTTTGTTATGGAATGCAGATTCCAAGTAACAAAATGGCCACGGCTCATCAAAACTTCAGCACAATTCTGGTTCTCAAAGTTTTAGATAGGAAGAGTCTTTATATTTTAAAAGTCCATAGAGTTAAAAAGACTTTTCTTATATCTTGCATTTGTATTAATGATGAAGTTTTAGTGTAATGTGCTTCCAGTGGGTGTGTTTAAAGCATTGGTGTCCAATGTATATTTAAGAAAGAAACTTTTATCCCTAAGAGATACCAGGAACACATAAATTCATAGGAAATACTGGCATTTTCTTAAGTGGTGTGAGATTCTACCCGGCATGTCCAAAAGAGTGAGATTGCTGTTTTGCTTAATGTCTTGAAAACATACAGAAAACTCCCAGGGACAGATTTCTTGCAGGGGAGAGTCCAGGTGGCTTTGCCATCGCTAGGTGTGCTGCAAACTCCTGTATTGCATGATAAGGTCTTGGCCAGATGTCTGTACGGCTCTACCAGACAGACTGAGATTGCGTAGCAGATTGCAAAGAGTTACTATTGATTATGTGAACGTGTATGTTACTGTGTTTAGACATCCTCAGTACCCGTAAGTATACTCAAGCCCTAGATTCTCAGCTAGGGTATATTCCATTTGCTTTAGTTGGACAGTGTGTGCAAATTGAAAACTTGGCCCCCGAATATTCCTATTGACTCACATGTATTTCTTGTGTTTCTGATCCTACAGAGAATAGCAGTGGAACAATGCAAAAATATTTAAGTTAAAATAGTGGGATTGGAATATTGGCAGAGAAAGAGATGCAGATTTTTATTACTGTGTGAAAATCTACCAAATTCCAGAACTTCTGGTATAAAATGTATGTGCTGTGAAATACATAACAAGAAAAATACATTTTAGTGTGTAGATTACTAAATACTCTGAAAAGGCAGGAAGATTCTGCAAACTCCTGCTCTGAGACACAAAGTCATAGGGTAACTTTCTAAGATCCTAGAAGACTGTTAGGATATCCAGCAACAGAATCATCCCAGACCCAGTCCAGTACCCAATGAACTCTGTCACCTCTTAAGAGCAATTTATTTCGTTAACAGCCTGTATTTTGTTAACAGGATGCTACACTGATCTCTGTTGCATCAAAGATGTGCAAAAGTTACTGTAGTCTAGGAAGAAATATTTTAACTCGCTCTGCTTTTGAGTCTGTGGGTGGGCCATTGAGGATCCACAATTATATTCAGGTTTTGGGTACATTTCTACAGTAGACATATCTGGTTTTCCTTCTTTACTTTGGTCAAAGAACAGTACATTACATGTGGCAACTTGCAACCACTTTAGAATAGTCTTGAAGTGGCAAATTACGAGAAATGTTTTCTGCAAAGTTTTTCAGGGATAAAAAATTTTTGTCGGAGTGATATTTTTTTTAAAGGCTTCAAACAACCTTTTAATATCAGCATCCTTCAGTTTTCTGTGTTCTCTTTGTACCAGAAACATGCTTACTATTTTGATAGATTTGGAAGTAAAATAATAGTCTTTCAGCACCTTTGGTTTTAACTTCCTCTGTGGTCAGTGTTCTAAGTTCAATGGCTTTTTTGTCACTCCTTAACTCTTAATTGCTTCAGATTTTGTCTGAAAAAATGCCTCGTCTAGTGTATCATTGTATTTTGAGGATTTCTGGCATGCTGTATTCACAGCAACTCAAATGTATATGAATGTGTCAGTACAGTATCATTATACAAATGAAGGAGGAAGGCAACAATGAAAATCTAGAAACATCAGTTTCCTATGTAAATGAACAAAAATCTCCTAAAGCTTCAGTTCTTGGAGAAATGCTCTGAAGAAAACAAAGCAAACCGAACATCTCTCTGTACAGATGGGTTCCTCTGGAGTAAATAGTAGGTGATAGACAGACAGCTTGTAACTCCATCCCCTGAGCCCAAGAGGGGTACAGAGAGCTCTGACAGAAGTATTTTGTTTGGTGGAGTAAAATACAGTCTAGGCAGTGAATGAAAAAAACCTCAACACTGAAAAAGGAAAATAAAGAAAAGTAGCGTTGCTTCCCGGAACTCATTTGCCAACGGGTCTTCACCAGGTCCCACACTAGGAACATCCCCAGAGGAGTTTTGCCAGATGGCACAGGGAATGCAATGACTCATGGTTTTTGTCTTTTTCTGTTCCTGTATCCTCCCCCAGATATTCCTGGATTATTTCTCCTTTGCTATCCTCACTGTCCAAATCAGTAGGTCTTCTGAGAAAGAGCTGGAAGAAGGGCTGGAATGTAATATTTAGTGGGGAGCCTGTCATATGAAATGTCCTCAGCAGGGAGCTGGGGTGCTTACTGAGGAAGGGTTGGAGATGTGAAGGAGTGTGGGAGAGCAGCAGCACAAGACTGGGCAAACCACCACTTCTCTGTCTTCACCACCAAGCAAATTCCACTGGTTTGCCAAGAGTTTTGTGCCCGAAAACAATATGAGATATGTCTATTAGATATTTTGTGTAGAAATTGAAACATATATTTCCAAAGAAAGTTATCCTTCCATGCTTTTGAGCAATGTTGTGAAGATCTGAACTGAGTTAGCAGTCAGTTGGCTGATAGATTTGTCATCAGCTTTTATTTCCTGTGCTAATAGAGATTTTATTTTTTTAATGAAAAAATGAAGGTACATATGACAGGAGCCAACTATAATATTTCTCTGAAGCTGTATTGCTCTGCTACTATGCTTTTACTTGGCTGGAGTTTCACAAACATGGGTCTTGCTCAGCTTTTTGACATAGTTTGCAATTTTGTGCCTTGGAAATATGTTGCTTCTCTAGGCAATAACTATTGATGAATGCTTTAAATTTTGGATGTTGATATAATACAGTAAACTACCTAATCACTTCAGACTTGACACTGGCCATCTTTGCAACTGAGAATGTTATGCTCAGAGGATGGATATTTGCTGTTGCAATATATCCTACAGACAAGAGTTGAACAATGCAAATAATTACCTCATCAAAACCCACCATCTGAGGAATATAAATATATGTACACGTTAGTGAAAAATATGGGATATATGTTCAAACAAGGACATCTTAGCTAGCATGACTTCTCTTCTGGGAATCCCAAGGGCTGTGTACAAGTGTCAGCACAGGAAAGTGGGGTTCTGGATAGCTTTAAAGTAATACAATCATTTATCTACTGTAATACAATCATTTATCTAACTGTAAACTAACTGTCATGTTCTAAAACTTATTCTCTGGTGCAGTAAGAAATAGAAGTGATCAAAAATTTGTTTTTTAATTTTAGGAATAGAAGATGAATTATTGGCAAAAAAATGGCATCTTTCCATTATTCATTCAGGAAGAAAAGAAGTAAAATTAAAAGTGAATTAATGGACACCTTTTTGGTAAATATATTTTCTATTTCCTCTTTTGCAATTAGTGATCCTGATCAGTTCTTACAACTTTTGGGCTCAGCTTGTTTTAATTAGGATTAAAATGGAAAGATATTTTGTATAAGAATTCTGGCTTCCTTCGTGATTAATTAACACCACACAGTTTCAGAATATGTGAATAATAGAGTCTGCAAAGATACTAGTTTTATATTTTCTCACAGGCAGTATAGTAGTGAGCCAGAAAATGAAATATTACATGTCACGCCACTTGATGGGATATAATTCTGTTATGGAGCTGCATTTAAATTCAGTTTGGCAGATCCATTGCTCACGCTGTCGTAAAATAATCTATTTTTTTATGCTGCCTTTGTGTGAACTAAAAAAAATGTTCAGTTTGGATCTGTGTGTGCACCACCTCCTCATTAATTCACTGTCTCTAGAAAAGTGATCTGCCTTTTGGTCTTTTCTAGAAGGCTAAACTCCCATCTCTGTATAAAACGTGAGATCCTTTTAGCAAAAGAGATTTCAGTTCTTTTATAATCATATTGCTTATTGAGGCCTCAAAAAAAAGTCTCCTTAGTGAAAAGAAAGATGACAAAAAGTCCTTGAAAGATGCCTGCTCTGTGTTCATGATTTCAAATCTTCTCAAATGAGGAGCTGACATTTTCTTTCTGATAGGAAGGAACGAGGGGGAGAGAGAGAAAACTTAAACACCGATGAGAATTCCTAGCAAGCAAGTTTGATGGTGTCCATCAGAGGGATGTCCAAGCTGTTGCTGTAGAGCTGCTTGCAGTTATCAAGCACTTCCAGCACATCTTCAGTGGCAGACAATGTCGATTGCTCAGCAACAACTGGATAATCGTGGACTGCTGGTTCTCAACTTCCCTGGTTCTGGGAGGAAGCAAAGCAGCAGGAGCCAGGAGGGCCGGCACTGCTGGGTTGTCCTGGGGTTCCTGCTGCGTGGCCCTAAGTCCCTGTGGTTGGCAGGGCAGGCTCTGGGAAGCCATTGTCATCTCCTGGCTGTGAACCTTTTTCGTGAGCTCCCTCTCTGATCTTTGAGGTATGTGCCTTTTAGCTCTTGAAATGTGAAAATGTGGGGCGTAGACTGAAAACATTCCCTGTAAATTTTAAAGGAAGTTTTCCTGTAACATGAGGAGCGTTCCTCCTCAACCCCCACCCCCTGGCTACCATTTGTGCCTCTCATTCCTGTACCTTAGCAATACATGGGGTTTGACTGACCTGTTAACAACATGGCTCTTGGTTTCCTTCCTTTCTACTCTGTTTTATGCCCCCATTTTCGACACTTTTGTTTGAGGGAAGATAAAGGTTAGGGAATGATTAATTCCTTTATTTTTCAATGTGAGAAAGGAAGCTTCTACAGTACCCTCTTTTTTTTCCCGCCTTTTTCTCTCTCTTTTTGCTCAATTTCTTTCTTTGCCATGTATCTCCACCTGCCCTCTTCCCCCCTATTCTAAGTTGTGAGAGAAAACTCCAGAAAACTGCTCACACCTCTCCAAAATTAGGATGGATGGAAAATGGCAGATGTAGCAGAACAAAGAATAGAAAAGATGAGTAACTTGGCCAGGGTCACACAGCAAAGTGCTGACAGAGAGAGGAATAGAAACCAGGAGGCCTGGTTCTCAAGCCTGTGTTCAAAACAGTAAACCATGCAATTTTTCCACAGTGTTATCTGGAAGTTTCAAAGACAGAATGACATGCTGTTGTAAAACTGATAATAGAAAACTACCATCAGGGAAACACTATTTATAAATGAGAGGGTGGGAAGGCGCACTCTATGCTGAATGCCATAAACAATGAGCACCAAGGGAGGCTAAGGGAAATATTTTGATGTTTGTGTGCTGTGGAAAGTTTTATTTAAACACGAACATTGTTAATAAACATGGATTTATATGTTTTCTTTGATCAATGAACTCTGATAGGTTTTAAACTTCCTGCATATCTCATTTCTGTGTGTCCAAGAGGAGAAGAAGAAGGACTGAGGAGCATAGTCTTAAATCTGTCGCAGTCCCATTTTTGTACAAGTTTATGCTAGTACCACAAATAGATTTTTCTAATTTGGTATGGGACTGTGTCTTCATACAAAGAGGGCCTAAGTTGCAACTATTAAAAATGTGTCTAAGGACATTATTTTATGTTTTACTTTCAGAAAATAGATAAATATAAACAACAGAGGGCGAAAAATTTTTAACAAATTGATTGAGTTTTAGAGCAGGTCCCAGAATAGGTACTATATTAAAAAAGAAAAATTCTACCTGGAAGCCATATTTGATATGTGCTAAAATCAAAGAGAATAACTAACAATTTTTTTTTCCTCCACTGAGTCCTTCTCCTACTCTATCCACAGAAGCAAAAGAAGAGATATATTTTATTTTAATTAGTCCCTTAACTTTCTTTTGTATATATTTTTGATGACCCCAGACCAGTGGATATTATATCCCAGGGATGTTGTTACTGTTTATTCTCTGACTCTCGCTCACAGACTTTTATTCTTTTACTTAGTTTGCTGCAAATTGCCTGCTCATCTGTGTCCTTCACTGCCTGGATTACTTCATGCTGTTTACATAGCAAAACAAACTATATAACATCCCAGGGGCCCAATGCTGCCGCCGCAGAATACCGGTGAGTCTAATTGACAACAGGATGTGCCTGTGCTTTATGATAGGAGAACCAAGACCTCATCACGACCAGCCAAGCTGGAGCAATAAAACTCAGACTTCATATTCTCATTCCTTGGTCCTCGAGAGCAGGAATCCCTGGTTATCTCAGATTACCTTGATTGCTAAGATACAATAACGAAAATTAGTATCAACATTTATACGGGTTCATTTAAGCCATTAATCCCATTGAAACTACTTTCAACATGTTTAAGCTTTAAGATAGTTATTTGCTAATTTCTAAGGCTTACTGTGAGGGTGTCACCTTATTTTAGAATATTCTATGCTGCGAGTGATTTAGAAGTGCCTTGACTGAAATCCTTGCTTAAGTCTAGTGTGTAAAGCAATCTACAGCTGGATCATTTTCTATTGTTTTGCTGTTCTTCCTCTTCTCTGTGAAAGGCAAGGGAGTCTTGTTTTGCCACTCTATTATTAATGAGGGAAACAGAAGATAATGCAACACTAACTGAGCAGGCAAAAAGCTATTTGGCTCTTTCCTTGAAGTTCTGTTTGAAGAAAATTTTTTCTCTTTTGGGGGAGAGAGATCCTCAGGAGAAGAATCTGAAGAGAACTTCTAGGCTACTACTTAGTCACAAAAAAGGAGGTGGTGGTGAACAGCACTAGTGAGACAACTGGCTTTTGGGGTTTAGTCACTTCTCAAAGCTGCAGAGGAAGAAGCATTTTATTCCCACATGGACAGGAAGGAGTAAGGACAGGAGTGGGTGCATAAACATGCAGTAGATATCAGACTACAGGAAGCATCTGGGAAAATCTGCATTAGTTGTTTGGAGGGAATCCCCACCATCCCTCATGGACCTTTAGAAGAAGGCAGAGTCACAGCCTGACAGATAATTCTGCCTGACTCCGCCACTGCTGTTTCACTCCCTCCAGTCCTTCCTTTTCTAAGTTTTTGTTCCCTCCCACCCACAAATTTACTCTTCTGCCCAAGAGGGCTGCGAAGTTGGGAGATGTGGCATCTGGCTCCAAGAGGGAGGTCAATAGTAAATAAAAGAAGTGACCAACCAAAACTTTGCTAGCCTGACCATACCAATTCAGGCAATTCAACCTTCTGTACACCATGTACAGGGAGAATAGCGCAGCATGGAAATATCACTGACTCAACTGTGACAGATTGCTCTAACGTGCACTCTGACCTTTTACATGGAAGAAATCTCCCTTCAGCATTCACAGCTTGTTTCTTTGAAACAAAACAGCGAGGCCCATGAAAACTGACTGGTTTTTTCCAACAAAAATTGCCGTTTGCATGTAGGTGATGCAACAGAACAATTTATTGTAATAACTTCAAAATAACAATATTGACCTTTTAGCTGCTGCTCTATTCCATATAAAAAAAAAAAAAGAAAAGGCATGAGAGAATGATGATAGTAGAGTACTGAAAATGCTCAGTATAAAATATTGCTTTTCTGTTCCTTGGTAAGAACCTTCCCCGAAAGTCAAGTATTTAATCTCGTCCTCTCTTCGCAGCTCTGGAGGCCGGAGCTGTGTAATGATCTGGTGTAAGGGTAGCAGTTCTGCTGTACAGATTGGCATGCTGGGCTGTGTAAGACAAATATTCCAAACCTTCTCTTTGAGCACAGGGACAGGTTTACCATGAGCGTATACGTGTGTGTAACTGTTTACTGGCTGGTACCATTGGGTGTAATGATAATCCGGACGGGTGAACTGCCTAGGAATTGGGGGCAGTTTCACCAGATTGAGGCTAGGGTTCTACTTGCATTTTCATCTTCTGGCAGCGGCTAGAGATGAGAGAAACCCCTGCTTCCTCCCTCTCTCCTCCCAACAGCCTGGCAGATGACACTGTAGTGGCACGTATGAACAGTGAAGGCAGAGACTGAAGCAGCGAGGACTGCTTAATAGCCTGAAGAACACAGCTACCGAATGCGTAACTAAATCCCATGCCTCAATGTTGCAGGTCCAATTTAGGGGCCTTGACAGTTGCGATGACAATTTTGGTATGAATTGTGGCATTAAAGATGTGTGGGATATGTAGTTCATCCCCTCCTTGACGAAAGGAACAAAAAAAGGCATGGCAAAATTGCGTAACGTTTCTCATCCCGTTTTTTGGCCATGGCTGTCTCTTCTGAAGAGCATGAACTGTAGGCTTTATGACTGAGCGAGCCCATCTGTTTCATCCTGCTGCTTAATACTCAGCCCAGCTTAGCCAGCCTTGTCTCGAGCAGCTGGTGATTAAACGGTACCAGTCTGCAGCGGTTTTGAGCGACGGTGTCATGATCTCGTGCCACACTCACGTTGACATCTCTCTTTTTTTATCTTTTTTATTTTTTTTTCCCCAATCAGCTCTTCTCCTGTTAAGCCGTGTCAGTGATGCCAGAGGAGTGGAGCAGCGATGGAAAGGCAGCAATGGAGATTGGAGGAGTAACAGAGCATCTCTATCAAGGTAACGCGTCACTCGGGGACTGGCCAGGGAAACATTCCATTAGGTTACAACTGAATGGAGAAACTATTGCAATAATTTAATGGCCTTACTTCCCAAAGCAAAAAAAAAAATAATACAAGTGTACTCTTTATGCCCTCTTTAGTTGGCCAGTTAAGGAAAGCATAGTCTGTCAATCAAGAAAAAAGCTTCCAATTGTGTAGCGTGTTAGAATCATTTCATTAATAACATGTGTTTACTACTGGGAGAAGCAGACTCAGTGTGCTAAGATTTTGTTTGTCAGTCAGTCATTGGAACCCCACTGTTAATCGCATACAATGGTTTGTGGTTATGCCACAATTTAACCCAGGTTTAAAAATACAAACTAGAGCCTTGGTGGTCTGCTGAGAGCAGCGAGTGAAGCAAAGGTATTGGTTGAACCTGCCTTGTGGGCTGCTGGCTTGGAATACTGTACGAGCTAATCAAATTTATTAACTGGAGTCATGACTAGAATGCATGCACTGGTGAGTGTGGGTGGGTGCACCCAGGTTAGGCTACATTTTGGCTGCATTCTGCAAGGAGGAAGAAAAGCAACTCTTTGGCCTCCTTTCCGCAAAGACAAATTGGAAACAGATATCAACTAGATTTTGGGATCTCTGGCAGTCTAATATGAAAAAGGTATTTTTTTGTTGTGGCTTTTATTTATTGATGTAGGGAATGGCTTGGAAAAAAAATATTGAAGGAGTTTCAAAGCTGAATACCGATGGCATTCGATGCATATGTGTCGTTGTCTTATCAAATTGCCCCCCTGCATGCCATTTTGATGCTAATATTAAAGGCAGAATCTCTGACTCCACAATAACGAGGACTGAGTGTGATTGCCAGAACAGGGAGAGGCATTTGGCTACTGAGAAAAAGAATACTGGAGAGACGGTTGTGTATCTTTATATGAATCTTGACCTTCTGGCGGAGATAGAAAGAGACAAAGCGACTAAACCATCTTTCTTAATTATAGCTAGAATATGGTAGGCTAGAATTCCTGTTCACCGCAGCGCTGTGGAAAGTATCATTCATAACTGCAAGACTGGTAATACTCTGAGAAGAATATATTCATCTCCAGAGAGAATGATATCCATTTCTCTGTGTTACTTTACAGCCCAAGACATTTTGTAGGAACCTCTTCCAGATTTAGAGCAATGTTGTGATATTTTTAAATGGCAGCTTTAGGATAAAGTAAATCCCACGAATTCTTATTCAAATAAAATTGCATTAGCCTCGATTCTTTTATTCTATATAAAGATTTCACAGTTTCATCTGTCCTAATCACTGAAATTATAACTGGCCAAATTGCTGTAATTTTGAAATGCCTAGCCAGATTCATTCATCAAGGCAGTGAAAAACTATAATTGTTTTAAATTTATATGGGTTTTTTTTCATGTTTCTGATATTTTGGTTATTAATATGCATTATCTCCTCACTGTTGTGTTTTCTTACTAAGAAATTAAATGGGTTGAGGTTTGCTGAAGATACTTGTGCTATTGAAAGCATTAAGCTTGAATATTTTTGTATATTCAGGGCAAGGTTAGATGTAACTCTAACAGTGAGCTGAGACAATCCTTTGCTCATCAGGTCATATTCCACAGAGCCCTCCTGCCCTCTTTGCCCTCCTGCCCCATGTCTACCACTCACAATGTACTCCACAACTTACTTTTTTTCTGGTTTTATGGGAGGTGGAGGGGAGCTTTGGAACTGCACAGCATCTGGGACTGCTTAAACTGTGGCAAGGAAGCAGAAGACAAGTGCTAATAAGAGGTGAAGAGGTGAAGACTGAAACATCCTTACACCCACCCATAAATCTGCACCTACTATAACTATTAAAGTCAGTGGGAATATTGTATGTGGTGGCCTTTTGGGATAAGACTACTATAAACATCTCCTCCCTCACAATAACAGTGAATTATCTTTTTTTAAAAAAGTCTGGTGCTTGGAGCTTATTTGCATTTTGTCTGCATTACAGCTGGCTGTCCTTTCAAAATATTTTTTGAGTTTTTGATTTTTCTGTGTCGTAAAGGTTCCTGTAGAGCAGCAAACTGGTTCAGTGGCAATATATAGGTAAATTTCAGACCTGTATTGTAATTATGGGTAAATTCCTTTTCAGAGATGTAATACTGCTTACGTGTCCCTCTCTGATTTCAGTATTGAAATTAATTGGACTTAGGCCCATGATGCCCTCGCCTGGCATGACGACTGAAATATGGTATTAGCGACTCGACGTGAGAAGTCCAGTCAGACACAGGCACATACTGCAGTATACTCTGCAAACGGGCTGGCATGGGCAACATCACTACTGCAGGATAGGACTGACATTTAGAGAAAATCTGTGACTGTCACAAGAGTTAGCAATGGTACGTAGATATCATGAGATTTTATGCATCAGTTCTTGAATAAAAGCCCCGTAGTTGAAAACAGATGTCTTGCTGGTGAGCAATATACGTGATCTCTGATACCCATTCCACCAGGGTCACTCATTCTTTCCACAACATATGCTGACCATTCCTTTCCTTTTCTTGTAAACAGTATTAAACCACGACTGAGGCAGTGGCTTGTAAGCAACTGCAGCCCATGTCAAATTTAGGAATTTCTGTATTTTAGGTGCAGTGCACCTCTGTCCAGTCATGCAATTCCCTTTGTTTCTCTACCCAGGATTTAACTTACGTTTTACAGAATGTTCTAAATGAAAAGAGGAGAGAGGTTGAGAAAGAGAAAGGGAAGAAAGATCATATAGGCTTAGCCAGACTTAGGAAAATGTGGATTTATTAATCACCACTAAGTTTGACACTTGAGCAGTGTCCATGCTGCAAAAAACCACAGTCTTAAATGGAACTGACTGACTGAGGTGAACTAAACTGCGAAAACAACAAAAAACCCCAACCAACAAAGACCCAAAAGAGCAGGAAATATTTTAACCAAATTAATGTCTCAGGTTCAGCCCCAGCCGCTTTATAGGCTCTAAGTTTTTTTCAGTTCTTCTGTAGATTTATGTGGTAGATTTAGCCCATTATTGTAAATGGCAGACTGCCTATGAGTTTGCATTTTTCAGCAATTTACATTTTTCTTTGCTGTTCTCACACATTCACTTTTTTTAGAAAAAATAAAATAATGCTTTGTGACTGCAAATTTCTGAAGTTCGCACAGTGGTAAGACTTTGAAGATCATGTGTTGCCAATAATGTGTACCTCTAAAAAATGCAAATGAAGCGGTGCTTATTCTCAGCTGTCATTGTAGACAAAGGTAAAACATATTCACTGACATGGTAGAATGTATGGTAGGTTGGTACTCTGTGCATATTATCTTACTCTGCACGTGTAGAGCATGGGCTCATCTTCACCCACTGTCGCCTATTGATATAGTAGGTTTTATTCATGTCCTTTAGAGATGTTTGATGTCAAGGAAGCAAGAATGTTAATCAGGAGACATTAAATGGCACTGTTGCCATAGTGGTTTTTTTATGTTTGTGTTTTAGAAGATGAATTCTCTTAGTTGTGTGTCATAACTTGGCTTTTGATAGCGCTAAATTAAAAAAGAACATCAGGTACTAGTAGAGAAAACATGTCCTTCCTTTCTATACCGTTAAAGCCTCTGTTGCCCAGCAATCCAAGGAGGTCTGATCTCCACTCAGACGTAGGCACATCCTTTAAATAGGTAACACAGTTCTGAGGACTCTTCCTCCCCTGTGAGGTGAAAAGGATTAAAAATGGTGTGGGGTTCTGGCTGCGTCGCAAGGTGAAGGTTCAGACCATTCAAGTCACTGCTTCAGGACCCTCCTCTACATGAGAAGTTGCCCAAGAAGTTTTGGCAAGGAGAAGTTGCCACTATAGATTTACCAGTTGTTAATACAGCTTTGGAGCCTTGCTTCTTTCAGCAGCTGTATCAAATGCTTTAGAGGAGTTGTCTGGAAGCTGACCTTGTATACTTATATATGCTGTATGTGTGTATATGTATTTATTTATTTATTTATTTGTCACACAAACACACATATGTATATAGAAGGCTCAAGTTTTACTTTAATCCTAGGCAGTTAGCAGCTGCCATACGCTCTCACTCTAATGTGACTGTGAATAATACAAATGTTTCTAATCTTTCTAATATCTTTTGCCAAACACAAAAAAATAACATATTTTCAGGTTGCCTTGTGAAAGAAAAGAGAGTGAAATCCTTTTGCTGAAAGGCATATCAAAGCAAATATATTTAGTAGGTTCTTAAATGAAATTGAGTAGGGGGAAGGGCAAGCATAGTTACTGTGCTGTTCAATTCTGTATTAGTGTAAACAGGAGTTTAGTTTGGGTTGGGTTTTTTTCACCCTTTTTGATCCTTAGATTTGTCTTTTGTTTTGCACATTGTATTAATTTTGTAGTTAGCATTCCTGGAAAAAGAGTGGAATGTACAGAATTTGGATTCCATCACCAGAAAAGCTACGGGTCAAGGAAGTCATTCTTCCAAAGCTGTGAATATCTGTTTGTGTGGATATGACAAAAAAAAAAAAAAAGTTTATCAGAACCAGTCTGATGCAGAAAATAGTTACCAACAGCTGCAGGGACAGATTTTCACGTGGCACTTAGTACAAAAGATCCATGTTCCATTTGAAATATCATCCAGTTGAAGGTGGCCTACTTTTAGGGCTTCAGGAGCAGCTGATGTGGTCTTTTTTCACCACATTAGCTGACATTCCCCCGTTTCTGAGTTTCAACGTTTGAATTTTAGGTGCAGGGAGGAACATGGGCAAAAAAAAATTCCCAATTTTTAAAAAAAATTAATCCATATTAGGTTTGTGTTTATCATCAACTTTGCATTTCACCAAGAACATTTTAGTGTAAGAAGGTCCATTCAGAGAATGGGCAAAGTGGCTCCAAAACTCAGCCAGGTGTGGAATGACAAAAAATTACAGGCTCTGTATGACTTGAGACATTCTTGCTGTTTTGAACATTCTGTGGTTGAAGACTCTACATCTGTCATGGAATTTAGGACTATATTTATATATGATTTTACGCATGCTAATTGGATAAACAAGGAGTTTGGAAGACAAAGGGAGTAAGAGAATCTGGCAGTGTGACATGTGAAAGTCGGGAGAGCACAGCAACACATGGATGTACGCAAGCGCCTGCCAACTTTCATTTTCTCATTATTTCAGTCCATTGTCACTAAAAGAACTTCCCTGACTCAGGATTTACGGTCACGCACCCGGGAAGGGTTCTTCACCGCTTCATGCCGCCGTCGGCTCACCTCTAGGACAGGGCATGCTGTGTGCCCACGCGAGGCAGGCTGGTGCACCACTGAAGGGCTTGTCCTTTGATTAAAGAGATCTAGCAGACTCACCTAGTTTTGCCTCTCTGATCTTCGAATTGTTAACGTGTCCCTGTTCTCTTTGACATGGAGAGAAATTAGGAGGCCACAGAAACAGGAGTTGCCACAGAGCATATGGCATATTTAAATGGGACCTGCCAAGGCTTTAGTACGTAAGAAGTTCACTTTTATTGGAGACGTTTGAATGTTCTGTGGCCAATATGACTAAGATAAGTTAGAGTAAACGTCAGGAGTAAAATGCTCGTGTGCCCTTCTGGTTTCGCTCCGACTACCTTTCCCTTGTGTCCAAACATTTTCCCACAGATAGAAGGGTGGTTCCATGCTGGCCCTATAGCCCCAGTTTGTACTAGGAGTTTGCACACACAGAGCAATGTTTGACTAATAATTCTAATTTATAAACCATCAACAATCCTAAAAACAGATTAGCCAGCGAGGACTTTTTGTGACAAATACCATGGCGCTTTTCCATGCCGAACCACATAAAAGGACTCTGGGTCAGAAAAATGCATTCATTTAGGATCAAGTCTAGCAGAAGTCCCACGATTGCCAATGGAACAAGAATAACACCCCTGTTGCCAGACTTTTTCTAGGCAGTGGGTGGCCATGGATGGAGTGCTGTCCCTTCCCCCACCAACATAGTCTCTGTGTTACAAGTTGATTTCTGTTGGAAGCCCAGCAACTACAGAGTCTCGGGATAGCTGGCTATCAGCCTGTGCTTGCATTCCTGCCTTGACTGCAGGGGCTCTGACAGCAAAGGTAACCGTGATGGTTAACTTCACTCCTGGTATGGCACAAGTCTGGTGGAAAACCCTAACAACTTTGGAAATGCACGCTAAGGTTCATGAACAAAGCACACAGGGAGCTCTGAGCCACCTCTGTCACCTCCCTGGCGCTGCAGGGCTATGTGCTCGGGTCTCAAATCTAAAGCAATTCACGTGTGCCAAAAGTTACCCTGGCTTATTCAGCAAGCCAGAGCTCTTAAGAAACACGAGCAGCCAGGTTCCTCTGAGCCCGTGTGCTGATGGGTGCAGCCTCTTTTCTTTGAGCACAGCCCTTGACCCAGGTGAGAAGAGCTACTTAAAAGTTAGAGAGAGGGAGACAAATGCCCGAGTAAACGACCTTACTCTGCAAGCTCAGAGCAAAGAAGGTAGAGCAAGGGTAAGGACTTGAGAAACGTATCAATCGTCCGTGGAAACCAGTGAGGGTTTCAGCTACTGAAGGAATCAGAAAACTGATGCACTTGGCCCATCTGTTGGGTTCACCAACCTGAACATGTATCCTCCTAATCAGAATGCTGTTTTCCAGCTGAACAGAGATTTCTCATCAAGCAGACTTTTTTAGGGAGGAAAGAAACACCCAACACAACAACTGAATAATTGAAATAGAAGCATAGTTTTGGAAGATGATGAAAGTTAAGAAAATGGGAAGGGACCAGAGGCATAAAATATTCTATTTGCCAGGTCCAATATTTACTTCCTCTAGTTCCAGAGCTATATGATGGGTGGATGAAGGTAAATGAGTCTTATTTGTAGTAGATTTATGGAAACGGAGATGAGCTTTTCCAGGATCTACATATATTCACCAAATATGAAAACTGTAGTAAATTATTACAGTAAAAATGTCAGAAGCTTCCCTGAGATCAGCAAAAAAAAAAATCCTTGGTTCTTCAAACCCAGCTACATAACCCCATCTCGTATGCTAATACCCTTACCCTCTGCTGAGACCCGCATCCACAAAGGCATGGAGTGAGCTTAGTAGCATATCCTGAATATCAACACCTCAGGATGTTTTTATGTGAAAGGGAAAATTTAGGGCCCGCTCTCATTTCTTTTGATGCCAACTTCTGTCTTTCATGGGCATATTCATAAAATACATGCAGTTCAATGGTGACTTTTCTGTCAAGCTAATTCAGACTTTTGCCAGAAGGGTTGGTCCTGTCCATCCCTTCCTGTGTTTGCTGCCAGCGCCAGAGTTTGTGCCGATATAACACACGCTTCCCTGACTACAGGGTACAGAGAACTGATCCAGGTGGAAGCTAATTTCCAGTTGTTGTTGTTGTTACTGTTCTTGTTGTAGAGTGGTCGCTGAGCTGTATCTCATAATCCAATATCTAACTCCCTTTCTTCGCTAGTAGCAGCCTTTTTGTGAATGCACCAAGTTAAAAAAAAATACTGGGCAAATCCTGTGGGCAGTGAAGACTCTTATCTGGTACGTGGTGATGCTGCAGTGGCACAGATGGGTTGCCCAAAAGAAGCTGAAAGCAATTAGATTTGCCCCATGGTGAATTCCCCACGCAAGCACAGTTCTCTGCTATTGCTGGGGCTTCATTCCCTTCCCGAGTGCGTTGGTCCTGGTATAAAAAAGGCTTTGGGTTGGGCACAGGCACGGCAGTGTTGTAGGTATGCCACGTTATGCTCTGCTTGCACTTAGCTGGCATTTGGTGTGAGCTAGGGAGAGGAGGAGGAGAAGGGAAAAAGCCCGTGAGCAGAAGCTGCAGGAGCTCACAAGAAAAGACCCTCCACCAAGTTCTGCGTCCCAGATCCTGCCTCACAAAGCTTCACACAGCCCCTTGATAGTCTTCCCTGCTGAGCGGAGCTGTCTTCCCTGCTTACCTTTGATCACAAGCAGTGCCTTAACTTGTATTTTGCAGGATCCTTATTTTGTGCCTTGCTAATCCGAGGGTGTGTAAGATGCAGGCTAGAGTCACGTGTGTTTCCACGCTCCTTTCAGGAGGATGTAGAAAAATCAGAAGGCAGCCAGAAGTCTCAATCTAGCCTGATTTTTCTTTTTGTTCACACTATCTAGGAGTCGCAACGCGTAGGGCATTGTAGACCAAAGTTTATAGCGCTGCATTTAACTACACCTTTCACACAGCTCGTAAAACAGATTTCCAATAGCTGTAATTTTAAATTTGTCTCCTTGGATGCAGTGGAAAATGTGACTTTCATGCTTTTCTGTATGTTTACGGCATCATAAATAACACACAGATCTGAAGTGTTTTAAGTACATCAATATGCTATTTTAAACAAAGTAGTGAAAATATGTAGCATATAGCGTCCGGTTGTTTTTACTTCTTTCAAGGGTAAGATTTCTCCTGCATGCCTAATTTTTAACTTTGTGTAACTTCAAAAATTCTTCATGTACTGCACCTCAAAGTGAAAGGAGTTCAAAGCTAGATGAAACCTAAGTGAAGAAGGCAAGCATGAAAAAAGCCTGTGTGGTATTGCTACTTACTGCAGGTTTCAGGGTTTATAGAGTTTCAATAGACTTTTCACCAGAATTTCAAGCTGTGATAGGTTTAATATCCAAAATCTTACGAAATCTTTTGACAAAACAATCTTTGAGTTGATATTTAATGTGGGAATGGCTTTTGAGGCACCAAGAGGACTTTCTGTTAGGTAGTGCTGTTTGATTATAGTCAGTTTCCATAATTGCAGTAGTGTGTTTATTACACTGTACCAGTTCAACGCTTTTATAAAATGAATCAATGCTAAAAAAACCCTGCTTCTCATTTAGGATTGTATTAGCATCATGCATTATATAAATAGCTGGTAGAGTGTGTAAACGTAATGGTTGTTACATTTAACTACTGATCTGATTAAAAAATATTTTAAGCCAATTTTCATCTTTTGGAGGTTAAAAACTGGATATATTTCCTCTAAGGGATGGCTGTGCTCTGAGCGTAGATTTCTAAACATTTCTGAACCTCTTCACATGCAAGAGGAGAACTTGGGGTATTTTGTCATAAGCGTCACTCACAGAAATGGAAAGTCCTGAATGTATTAAAAGATGGTGTGGTCTCTTAGTCAAAAAACGCAACTGGTGTTCTTGAACGTTCTGCTTCAGTGAACCCTTCACACGCCACACATGGAACCAGTAAAGGAGCACTGTTTCTTTCTTGAAATGGGCCATGCTGTTTCGTTTGAAACAACATGTGTTTCTGCTGGGTGTTCTGTGGTTCTGTCTCAACAACATTACTCAGAGCTCAAATACAGCAGGTATCAGCCAAGGAACTCTCAAGTATCAGAGGGACGAATAAATCATATTTTCAAGAGGCACCCATCCCTTTCAAATAGATACACAACCATACATCTGAGGCATATCGTGCTTGAAAGAAATAGTTTAATCTTCTCGCTCTTCCAAAAATCGAGATGCCAAAGGACTTCCAGTAACAACTTTAATTTAAGTCACAGGAGAGGGATTGAGGCCTCTGTATTGCTGAAGATCATAAAACCGATGCCTTCCCCTGTGTCTGTACCACTGGTGACCTCTAGTGCCCAAGGAAGAGAACAGGTATTCAGAGTTTCTCCAAAGCATTTCTTTGCAAGAACCTGAAACACAGTAGCGTCCTTTTCTTCGATGCTAAAAATTCTGATATCGGCTTTCAGATTCCAATATTTTAAATGCAAAGGAATAATATAGAAACTTAATGTGTTAGGGGAAGCAAAACGATTTATGCTAATTGTAAGGCTATCGAAAATTACTTATTTTTAAAAATACTGCAAGAAGATTCACATTGGTATTATCTGTTTCAGGCATTTGGCACTTCCTCACTCCATGAAAAGGAACCAAAGCTACATGGGAAATGCTGTGCTTCAGCTGGTACAGACTTCAGTGCGGATGCTGAAGATGGCCTCCAAGCCACGCATGGAGCTTCAGTAGGTAACGTTGTCATTAACCAGTTGGAATTTAGCTGAGAAAACGGGATTACTAAGTACTCATTCAAAGACCACAATGGTTTAGAGCTTGTGATTGCAGCTATTATGACATTTCTTTTAATGCCCCGCTGTGACGTGAGCTCAGGCTGTTGTTTCCTATGGGAAGGCATAAAGATGGGAAAATGTATCTCCTGTATTTCCTTCACAACAATATTGTTGAATGGAGATCAAACTGCAAAGCAGTTCTGAGCTTCACAGCTCTCCTGTCACCACTGGAAGCCGTGGGCAGTTACAAAGGTCCAGGCACTCCATGTCACTTAGGCAAAGTGCCACGGTAGGTCTAAAGGATGTATGGATGTCTCCCTTGCA
Source organism: Tringa tobata (assembly GCA_033628505.1). Lineage (NCBI taxonomy): Eukaryota > Metazoa > Chordata > Aves > Charadriiformes > Scolopacidae > Tringa > Tringa tobata. The sequence continues at coordinate 1,757,614 of JAHREE010000567.1, forward strand.
ATGAATCTCTGTACATCACTCAGACTTTAAGTAATGAGACTTTTTCTTTGGCTTGGCGAATAACAAATAATTCGTGTTTAACTGTTAACAAGCGTATTAAACTATGCTCTGAGAGAAGCAGACTAGGGAGAAGTAATAGAAAATTATATAGAAAGGCGTTAATAACTGAATGCATGCATTAATAGTTCGTAGATATGTATTATAATAGAAACAAGATAAAGCACAGAAATTATGCTTACAGCGGGGCTGGAAATCTCAGATCTCTCCTTCCAAGACTGTACCCTGACCAACAGCAAGAAGAGTTTTGCTCTCGCATCCTGCTCACCATTCTTAAACACTTTGCTGCGCTGTATTCCAGTTTTACAAGAAAGACTCACAGCAGTCTCCTTGTTGGTGGTAAAGGGCACTTTCAAGGTGGACTCGAGTCTTCTCTTATAAAAAAGGAATTGAATCTGAGTGCTCTGAAATGTCATCTGTTACAGAAGTGGGCAGTTGCCCCCTTCTTCTGATTAGCTTTGAAAAGAGAAGGCTACTGAGATGGATTCTTAATTGAAAATCCTGGATGGAGAAGGCATCCTCCTGCAGCACCGTGTCAGGTGTGTAAGCTGCAGAGAGGCTCGGTGTTGTGTGTTGTGGACAGCCATCGCTCTTGCAGGATGAACATTTCCTACCGGATGGCGGCACACAGGTCAGCCTGCAGGCTCTGTAGGTTGCCACTCTGACTTGCCTTCATCTTACTTGTCACCACGTAGACATCTTCTGCAGAGTTCTGGTGTTTTCTCCAGAGATCAGATGCCTCAAACTCGTAGCTGTTTTAATTGTTTATTGGGTCTGTCCTGAGAGGGCTAACGGGGTCAAAGAACTTTAGCGTTCTAGTTACTGAACATCTCTGGAGTAAAAGCAAGTGCATGTATGTGTGAGAGGAAGAAAAAGAGAGCGTGGGAAGCCAAGGAGGTATATACAGAAGCTAGTCTTCCCTGTAATACAAACCATGCCAAATCCACTTACACATAGAGAGACATAAGTGCAATCTTAAAATCTGTGTGTTGGGTGGCAAAGCCAATTACATGACTTCATTTCTGACGTAATTTGATGACTATGGGCAGTGAACACAAGCCACCTAGCTACAACCTTTTAAGCTTTCTGCAGCTTATATAAGAACTTAACAGGACAGTAAATTACAGTAGCTGACTGTATACAAAGTACAGCAAAACTTTGGAGTGGGAAACCCTTTTTATTTTAATAAAGGCATAGGGAACAGCTTGAATCTTAATTCAAATGTGAGCATAACATTCTAAAGGTAAACATTTTTATCCCATTATCATGTTGGCTGTCTAGCAGCGGTCCTCTGACTAGGGTCTGTAAGGTGGTATAGATCCAGAATGCTGCACACGTTGTCCGAGGGACACAAGAGGCAGAGTTTTTGAAGCAGTGCAGGGGTATAACTTACTACCAGTTTATATTGATTCATGTGTCACAGGAAAGGAGGTGCCATCGTTAGACCCTTTGCCCCTGGGAGCCCGTTCATCATCCCTGCTTGTAACACACAATTTGCCTGCCATGCTTGACATAACCCAATGAAGATGAAACCTGCATCAGTCCTCCCTCAGGAGAGTCTGTAAAAAAATATAATATTGGGGGATTATTGATCTATCATAGTAGATACTCCTGCTTATTCTTACAGCATTTTATTACCAGGCTTCCTGGAGGGGCATGATTCAGTTGCCCACCACGTGTAGCACCACTTGGCATGTCTTAGAGTACCCTAATACTCTAGAAGGTGCATACCTGCCATAGGTCCCATGTCCTACCTAGCAGCTATAAACAGCTGAATCTGAAGCTTGGCAACTTAGTTCGAGGGATAAGTCACTGCTATAAATTAAAAAAAAAAAAAAAGTTAACACAGAAAACTAGTTCTCAGGTAGTAAATGTGCACTACTGGTATAGTAGTTTGGATTTTAAAGAAATCCAAAGCACTACTCTGGTGGGGCTGTCACTATTCAAGCACCCGAGGCTGTGGGTACCTTAGACCTATGCTGGCAATAGCAGCCTCTTCTGGGGATTCAAAGGGGATATCTCCTGCCTTTAAGATTATGCTGGTGACTGGATCGTCCATAGGCTGAGCCTGAATGAAAGTAAAAATCACAAGACTACTCATTATGAGGATATAAGATCTAGTAGTTCTAGAACTTTTCTTTTATATATTTTCAGCCAGAATCCAATTTCCTTGCAAGTGCAGTTTGACACAAAAAGCAAGTAAAAACGAACCGGTTTAGGGAACGTAGAAAATGCGTCAGTCAGCATTCTCAAGCAGCGTAGCTCTCTGAGTATGTTCAAACTATATTTACTGACTGCTTGACCAGAAAGATGCAGGTATTTAGTTATATCAATTAACAAAGTAAAATAAGATAAAAATTTCCTTCTTCCTATTTTAAACCATCACTAAAATTTGTAATTTAAATCAGTCTTGTCTGAGCTGCATTCAGTAAAGCACTGGTGAGCAGAAAGAGCACGATGTGGAGTATAATTCCTGCTCTGCTCCTCTGTGGCTCAGAGCAGTACATACCCAGAGCTGGCCTCTGAAGACCAGGGTAAGCACACATGAGGAGCATGCTTTCAGGGGGTCTCTGTCACTTTTTATTCTTCTGAATAACTAATTCTACCTGAAAATTTTATTTCAGGCCATCAAGAGCTATGGAGTCTTGCTAAACTGTGTTTTTATTACTCTATTCCACTTATACATTCGAGAAAAACAGATCGGGCACAAACCCCAATTTTGAACAGGTTAAATTTAAGAATGTTGCAGCCATCAGAAAAATGAAATGCTTTACTCTCTAAACATTCCTACTAAACATCTGGGAAATCTTAGCTTAAAAATAGTGCAGCAGGCACAATGGAAAATCCTTGAGAGTGATGACAGCTCTGATTTCACATGTATTTATAATCCTGCACTTCGTTTATTTTCTTGGGATTTCTGAATTTGACAGAGACAGATATCTGAAAATAACTGACATGCTAGCTGTCAGCCTCCCCTTAAAATATGTGGTCAATAGATCAAGGGAACTAAAACACAAGGGGCTCAATGTTATTCTCCGTTACAAAATGCGGAGAGGATGAAGCATTTTATAGTTCCTGAGTGAAATGCTCATATGTGAAAAAATAAATAGCTGACAGTCTCTCACTTCAGCAACTTGTATAATGGTGCTGAATTCAAACTACTACCTGCAGCCTGTGAAGGAAGGACTATGCCACTGTAAAACAAACATGGAAGCGAGAAAATGAGAGCTGTTGCTACAATAGACAAACTTTCATCTGGTTTAGGTGTTAGTTTTTCACCAGGCCTGTGGAAGATCCTTCCTCAATAAATGGGATCATTTTGTGGAATACCTTTAGGGAAATTTAATTCAATATACAGATCAATCTCCTCTGTTCCCGTGGGTGTTACGAGGAACCCATAGTTTTGGCAGGTAGGAGAAACAGGACAGACCTAAACGAAGCTAAAAATGCATTGAGACAGAAATTTTGTGTTACACGTCTGCATTTTCTAGTATAAAGAGTTTCTTCAAATTAAACAACATTTGGTGCCCTAATACAGACAGCTGGGACAAGAAGTTGATGTAAAAGGCCAGTGTGTTGCTTTCCATTCAGAAGGCAAAGCTAATATGATGAATGTTGAAGTTCTCCATGTATGAGGTGGAAGACAGCAGTGATTTCTGCTTGCTGTCCACAATCCTGAGACTTCTTGTGTGGTGTCAGTAGTTATGCCAAGGTAAGCAGGAAGAGGAATGAACTACTTACCTCCACTTCCTACATCTGCTAGGTGCTGCATAAATTTTCCAGAGAGAACCTACCAGTAAGTCACTGCGGATCAGACTGGGCAAAATGTCTTCCACATGTGACAACGATGTTGCTCGTAAACCCCTGAGATTAAAGAAGTCTGCTCCGTTCAGTTATCTCAGTTGTGGGTGATGGCACCGTGTAACAAGGGTACGAGTCAGCAACTAATGGCAACTAGCCCTGTGAAAACCTGCAAAAGAGGGATCCTGGCAGCTCATTCCTCAGGGGAATACGCCCTGCTTCCTCAGTGGAATAATTCTGAGGAAAATTCAGCAGGGATATCCTCCTCCTTAGCCTCGCCTGGAAAAAGAACCAGAAGTTTGGATGTACGTGTGCATATATGTATGAGGACCAGAAAAAGAGACCAGTAGGCTGCAATGTGTATGACTTAATCTGCAGCAGCAATGATTTTCAGTCACCTTATAGGAAATACCTTGTTACAAGGTCTGTTGGTTTAGGAGGTATGCCACTTACTATTTTATAAGTAAATCGAAGCCATCGTGCAAGTAGGTCATTAAATGCGATACAGTTTCTAATTTAATGGTAATTATTTTTCCCAATCATAATTTTCTCTTTATACCAATCTTCTACTTCGCATCATTCACAGCTCCCAGCCCCACACAGTAGCATAGACATCAAAATCAAAGTCTGTGACACATGATGCAAAAACTGCTATTTGCAGTTTTGAGATTTGCAGATACTTGAGAAGTCTCTAAATATCTGGAGGATTCTGCACCGTTGAAAATAGTAACAATCAAATTCTGCAAGTAGAACCTAACTTGCTATGAAGGATGCAAAGCAGTGCTGGTACCACTGAGTCACACTCACTCACTGAGTCACACTCACTCATGTGAGTGCTTCCTAGTGAATTCTTTTTTTAAATTAACTTCTAGAGGTCTGTTTAGAAGATGAAAAGCATCATACATTGATTCGTTTTGACATAACACAGCATTACCATGAGATGCAGGGCAAATAACAGGGTTTTTTTCAACTTAAAACTTGGACTTTCCTGTTGGCAATATTAGTCTGCAAAAATCCAAAATTTTAGAACTTCAGGCTGTATGCTTTTTAAATGCTGTAACACACTGGTTTATGATCACATGACACTGATGTCACTGGAAAAACATTTAACTCTTCAGACATTTTTCACGTTACTCTGAAAGGATAATTTCATAATATTCTCCAGTACTTGCTGCCAACATCATTTATTACCAAAGACAGTTGATTTTTTTTACAGTGCATAGAAGCCAGCTTCTTTATGCACAAATTTGGAGACAAACTTTCTGTCCCATAAAGCTAGAAGGTTTCGTTTTATGTAAAACAGAATTACTTCTATAGGCTAACAGGCTGTAGAAAGGGAAGGGACAACTTTCATCGTAGTAAGATACTATGCTTTGTTTCTTTTTGTTCTTCCTACTTGATGGTACTCTTACCTTTTACAGTTCAGCTCCTCAGGGGCAGTAGCTAATGCAGCTCTGCTGATGCTAATGGCTGATCATTTCCTCCAGGGCAGGACTGCACATGCTGGCGATACGTCAACCACTGCAGATGGCTCTTGATTACTGGTGACTAATGTTCTTACGTGAAGAGCAGGTAAGTGTACCCATTTAAGTTCCTCCTTGCATTACCTTACCTGAGTTGTACATTCACCTAGTCACCTGCATTCACCTGAACATCAGGATGCTGAGATTTTGCTGCCACCATGAATGTGGTCTATTTTCTTGGTTAATCATTTCTCTGTTGCTTGTATCTATATTTGCTGTCGCTTCAGGAGTCTTGAGGTACCCATATTTGAATGTGTAAGGACAAGAAAATGACTGCAAATGAGAATATGGAATTGAGAAAGATTGGAGAGGGGTTCCAGGTACTTAGACTACTAGGGAGAACCGGGCTGTCAAAATGCTTCTTAATTTTGCAGTTTCCTCAAAGTTGTTTACAGGTGGCTTTCTGAATTTTCCCCTCCTCTTCCACTTTGTTTCTTAGATCATTGTAGTTTGTCATACAGTGCATCTATTGCTGCTATGGCACTTTTTAAAATTAGAAGACTGGATTCAGTCTCGCATTCTTGCTAGCAGTGGTAATGACAGCAGATTTCAGAAATGCAAGATATGGCAACCAGAGTAAGAAAGATTGACAGGGGTGAAGATTAAGAGCATTCTATAGAGAATATGGGCTCTAAGAGGGATGGGGGAACTGAAGGAAAGATCAAGATCATAAAATCACACTGGAAGCAAAATTCATCTGTTCTTCATCAGTCAATAACCAGTCAATGACAATTCCACTGACATCTTGGCTGTTGATTTTCTGTGGGGAAGATCTGTATATCTGGAGATCTGTGTATCTGTGGGGAGACTCACATTCCCTGCAAGGGAGAAAGGAAAAGACATTAACAGCCTGTCTCTCAGTACTTCATCTCTGCATTTGAGACCAGAATTACCATTGAATCTGAGCTGACTGGCCTGGGATCAGGTCAGATGAGTCCTAAACACTCATTCAGGCAGCTGTGCTTGAATCCATAATTCTATAGACTATGTATCTGGTATATAGAAGTCAGAGATGTGAGGCTCAAGCATCGCTTAAGCAAGTATTGTTTTCTGGTCAGGCCTCTGTACAGTGCCCACATTCTGACAGATGTGTGGTATCACGTGGTGTCCATCAAGTATGCTTTAAGACAGACAAAACCGTAATAACTACTGCCCACTTTTTTAATTAAAAGATTGTCCATTAAAGTAATTATTGTTTCTATGATTACTGCTAAGAATAAATAAAATTTGGCATACATGGCCAAATTCATACATAAATAACTTCCACAAAACAAAGCAATTCTATTTGATTTGCCGTGGGTTTTGCATTGTGTTTCATTTCAGAGACACATTACTTCAGTTTAAGCACCTCACTTTGTTTTTGGAATGTGTAGTGCCACAGATGCAGACCTACAGTATTGCTGACCCACACATCCCAGGATTTCAAGGGCTCGCTTCAGCCTCCAGGTGACAAAGGGATGGAAATCTGGGAAATACACCTTCTCAATTAAAACTTCTAATCTTGTTTCTTGCACATAATACACCTGGGAACTCTAAACATCCTGGCTGTGGGGCTGCCTATCATCAGGCTGCTTGTGAGCCTGGCTTCTGTGCATTCCCGTGTCCAAAAGAATCCACATGTATGTCTGTCATGAAGTGGCCAGCTCTGGGAGCACAGCATTCTAGGCAAGCAGAAATTTAATGGTTTCCTATCAGAGATCTATCAGAATTGAAGCATTCCCAAAATTATTTCAAAATAAAACATTCTAACAAAAATAGATTTTAGGTGGGTTTTTTTTTCCCAAACAATTTTAATAGGAGCAAACAAAGCAAATGTCAAAACTTAGGAGAGGAGCTCGTAGGGAAAGGACCTGTACCTGTGGCATATCATCTAATTGGTTGCTGCAAAGTATGAGGAGAAATGGAGATAGAGTAGCCACCAACTAATTGGCCACTGTTTATTAGAAACTGAACTTTCCAAAGCCAATGTGTAAGAGAAAGTAGTTAGAAAAAACGTACATACACACACATATATGCATATATTTCTTTTTCCCTCTTTTGTGACACTGCGTAGAACTTTAATCATTCACCAAAGTGTAAGTGATCAAGTAGGCATGGTATTTATTGGATATTAATTTGGTACAATGCACAGTGATCCTAAAGCATTAAATATATTTCTCCTCTAAACTTTTGATCTCTGTAAAGACATGGAAGAATTTCTTCTATATATATTACTTTGCTCCCAGTCCTTCGTTCTGGAAGCACTCATGTGACAGGCAGTAATTCAGGAAAAGTAATGAAATAATAGGGATTAGTACCCCCTGGTAAGTCAGGTCACCTAGAGAGGAGGTCTGGAGTTCTTGGTACCATTTTATAAGGTATACATTGGAAAGAGATTTTGTCAGTACCAAGATATTTTTGTCAGGAAACAGCGGACTTGAGCATTTTACAGTTTAAGCCAGCCAGACATTAAGGATAGAAGCACTGTCCTTTATGGGTTACAAAGCTCCTCTGTGGTCCAAGGGAAGCTTTCTGTTATGTTTAGTTGCAAATGAGCATCCAACACATTTTATATAGAATCATAGAATCATAGAATCATAGAATCCTCTAGGTTGGAAGAGACCCTTGGGATCATCAAGTCCAACCATCTACCCTACTCTACCCTGTTCCTCTCCTGTGGGTAGGTGCAGCTTTTAGAGAAGTTAACTAGATGGTCAGACAAAAGAGGTCGATCTTTCCTAGGATCCATCTGAACTGGTCAACGTGCTCGGGCACTTCAGAAATTCACAGTGCCTTTTTGGGGCTCTCCCTCTGAAATGCTGCTTTCTAGTGGCTGTAGAAGCTGTAGTTCTCCCTTTGTGTAGTGGATTTGCATGAATACTTTTTTTTTTGGTGTATGTATGAAGATATAAATGTCTTACTCCAAAAATGTTCATAAAGTATTATGAGAAGGGACAGAAAACAATTGTTATTGGAGATACTCTTCAAACAAAGTCTGAGAAGAAAAGGTCTGTTACACAATAATTTGGGAGCAGTTTTTGAAAGAAAAAGGATGCGTAATGAAAGTAGGTTCAGTAGACTTGGAAGGCAGAAAACTGTGTGCCAGCATTTCTTACTGCAAAGGTCTGCTATGACCTGATAAAGAAATGTTCAGAAGAAAAGATAAGGATATGGGCACTGAAAAAAAAAGCTGTTAATGTAGCGTTGTTGCGAGCATTGTGCTGTCTTGTAGAATGGAGGTGTCTCTCCAAGTGCTTTTTATTACTGTTTGCTTGGTTTTAGTGCCATTTGGCAATTTATTCGTATAAAGAGACTGTAAACAGTTGTGGGGGTTTTTGCTGATCTTTAGTGAGACAGCAGCTTGTCATTCCTGAAAATCTAACTGGCAAGTTTTTCATGTGTGGAGGTTCATGGCCTGAGGAACATCCAGGAAGAGCCTGCTAACAATGAGTTGTAGAACAGTGCATGAGCCCATGGAGACACAAGTATTCTGCGTTGTACTATCGTACTCCTTTTACCTGACAAATTTATTCCCTTTTTATTCAAATTGTCAATAGTTAACTTGGCATCATCTGTGGTATACACTCGGATGAAGTACGTTCCTGTGTCAGACCCCTTGGAACGTTGACCAACAATTTTGAGATGCGCTTGAGAAGCAGCTATTGAAGGCTGTTATCTTTAAATGATCCTAAATAAGTAGGTTTGTGACTAATCATTACACTTCACAGGCTGGCAATGGTTTTGCTTCAAATACTTATTTTTATGGTGCACGGAATATTCAAGAATATATAATGATCTGTGACTAGTGCAGAAGAAAAGTGGTCATCTTTTGTGATTGACTTCCTTGTGTCCAGGCTTTTCCATCTGTGAAAGGATACATTTTCCTGCTTACAAAGAGCTTTGAGATCTACACAAAGTCTCCCCGTAGGTATGACACGTGAGAATATCCTCATCACAACTCCAGTATTTTAGTAAATGCGCAATTCAGAACTTGTTTTACGTATGAATAAAACTTGCTGTTTAGCTGTTGGGTTTGTAATTTTCGTGCTCCCTGCACACTTCTCTTGGTGGTAAGTAAATTCTGTTCGGCAGATCCAAAGCTCCTGGAGTTACACAGCCTATGTGGCATCTAAGCCTTTGTAACAGCTGGTTTAAGAAATGGTCTGATTCAGCCAATAAGCAGCTCAGAGCTGATAAGTGCAGCAGGGTTGGGCTTTTGAGGTCTTTTGCCTCAGAGAGTAACGACCACAGCTTCTTTGCTGGGGTGACGGTGACCTGGGGGTTTTTCAGGTTTGTTTTCTGTTGGTTTTGCCCTTTTCCAGATACAAAAGGAAAAAAATGAAGATGCGTAAGGCAGTACCTATGTTCATTCTGTTCCTTACAGGTGAGTGAACATTTCTTTATGTTTGTTTTCTCAGCTATTACTTTCTCTTCAATACTTGTAATTACTTTTTGAAGATATTCCTAAGTATATTCTAAAATATTACGTATGACTTGATCTATAAGTCATTGTACAATCAACTGAAGATGTTTTCTCTATTCATTATTATACTGTACCACGTGAATGATTACTACGTCTCTATTAGTAAGGTATGACTCACTTAAAAAACATACAATTATTTTGCCATACCAATATCTGTAGCACCCCTAATAATAAGATTTCAAGAATAAATTAGATTGTTGTATTTTAAAGAACTCCCATGCAGGCACAGAAAGACACGTGTGCCAATAAAAGGTAAAACTTCTTGTGACGTTAGTCATCTTAGATTCACTAATGAATGAGAAAAGTAAATGTTAATATCAATTATGATAAATATTGTAAGAGAACATACAGCTCATCCATTTTTTTTTTGTCAGCACCACTAGTTGCAAGGTACAGTGGCAGTATCTCAGTGATGCTGCAAAGGAAGCAAAAAATTGAATTATTTTAGCCCATTTAACAACAAGCACCAGGTCTTCTTGATTCAGACTGGCAGGACCCCAGCCGCTTGTATCAATTCTGTCTAAAGAAGATGTTTATGTTTAATACTCAGAATTTGTGACTGGATATAACAGAAATCCCTTATATAATTTTGTCTAATATTAGACTATAATGAAAGGATTTTATATTTAGCAGTTAGGATTTGTAATTGATTGTATTGGTTTCATAAATTTCCACTAGAACGTTCTTTCCTTGTGCAAAAAAAAATAAATTAGGCTTAGGTTGGTGTGAAGACATAAGGTACTTTCTTTACACCTCTATCCCACTAAAAGCTGCAATAGAGAGAGAATTTAAGAAGGTGCTAAGAGGTGGAGGGGGGGTTGGCTAATGGACCTTCTTATCATGAACATACATGTGCTCTTAAGAGCATAAGCCTGGCTGAGAACTTATGTCAGCCCTATTCAAAGGAGTTCATAGAGATATGTATATCATCAGGCCCCCTCTGTAGAGCTGTCCTCCGCTTGTCAGAGTCCTATGAAAGCTTCAAAATGACAAAGCAAGTTTTTCTCCTAACCACTGAGCAACTTAAACCCATTGCTAACAAGTGCAGCATGTTCTCAGACAGAGGCAGTGTCTGCCTGTAAGTAGTGTTTGCTCTTAATTTTCACATCATGGGTGTATCTGTTTTCTCCTTTCCAGAGAAGCTGTGGGTGTTATGAGTGGAGATGATGCTATAATCTTTTATATATAACTTTATAGATAACAAGATCTCAGGGAAGACCAGAGTTATACAAAATGTTTCATGATGTTAATTTTTTTTTTTTAAAACTTGTACGTCCATGGCACAGCTTTGTCCCCCCTGTGCTGTTTCAGAGTCAATTACTTCTCATGTGGAACCTTCTGGAACTTCACTGGCTAAATTTGCTTCCATAGAAGACATACTGTTTTGTTTTTCATGTCACAACTGAGACTGTGTAAGAAAGCGTCTGCTTAATGCTCCAATAAGTTAACACAGAGTATAGTTGTCCTCTCTTCTTGTCATTCAGAAAAAGTTCAGGGAAAGTATCTTTCACCTTTCCCCAAATCATTTTCATTAACTTCAACTGAAGTTGAGGGGGAGTGTGAAAGAAAGGGTGTTTTCATTTGTTGACTACAGCAAGCAAAGGAGTGTCATCATCTGTATTAATGGGCTTGCTTCCCATTTGAGAAGCCTAAAGGACAAGAGGAAAAGTGAGAGTGAGGATGGGTATCAGTAAACATCCCAGGTGAATTTAGCTGCTGTATCCTATTGAGCCCCATCAAAGCAAACGAAAATGGTTTTGCTAATTTTCAGAGTGCCCAAATCTAGTGAAGGCTATAGGTCTGCTACTGTTCAGTTATGGTTTTCATTTTCTCCTTCCTCCAAAGCAAGGAAACAGTATCTGAGAAGAATATCTATGAAAATATTTTTTAAAGCTGAGCAAATGACTGTTTGTTTTTTCAAAACTTTTTCTGAGATATGCCTTAACAATTTCAACTGAAATGTTCATACAGAAAAGCCAGAGGGAGGGAAACATTCCAAGTGTAAAACAGTAGGGAAGATTGTCCAAGTTGTGAGCATTTGAAAGCAGGATTTTGTAACTGAAATTCTCAAACAACCTTAATAATAATAAAAGGTATGGCATACTCCAGCAATAATTTATTTTTTTTTTAATTTTAGGACATCTTTGTAACAATATGAATGTTGCTGCAGGAACACCATCACTTCACGAAAGCACAACAGAATCACATAGTTACACAACTGGTCCCGAAGTCATGCGAGCTCCTGAATCAGAAACAAGGCCGTACGAGAACCACTCCGATCCAGGTCTGCTTTTTAATTCGTTGCTTCCTCCAAATCCTGGGTCAGTTCTTCCCTCAGTGTGCAGACCCAATTCTTTTGAATGCACTGTTCCATGTTGTTTTCCACCCAGTGATTCTTTAGATCCAAAAGCATTAAAAAAATTGCAAACAGGAACCGATCTAGCAGCACTGTAATCCTGTGATTGGTTTAAACAGGTTCCCCCCTGTTTCTACGGAGTTGGAAGCTGAAGCACAAAGAATATTTTGGGACATCTCATATAACACAGTCTGTTGGAAAGCAGAAAATATGTCATTTAGTATAAGGTGTCAGGCACTTTTCATGACTAGCGGATAGCTTGGTATTTTGTGCGAAAGGAAGAAAACTGATGAGGAAGATAATAGCAGATAAAGGCCCCATCGACCTGCTAAGTGTCTTGATTCTTTCTGCGACACCCCTGTGTGCAGAATCACCAGCACCTGCCTCTGTGCGTCCCAAGTGATACCCTGCTCCTCCTGATCTTTCTGGAGGCTTTATCAAGTGACGCCTTTCACAAGCCCCATCTTTGCTCTTAAGATACAATCATAGAGTCATCTAGGTTGGAAGGGACCTTTAAGATCATCTAGTCCAACCATCAACCTAACTCTGATTAAAAAAAAAACAAAACAAAAGAAAACTATGCAAAAGAACCCCCCACATCACTAAGCAGTACGTCAACTCGGCTTTTGAATATCTCCAGGGATGGTGCCTCAACCCCTTCCCTGGGCAGCCCATTCCAAGGCTTAATAACCCTTTCAGTGTAAAAATTTTTCCTAATACCCAATCTGAACCTCCCTTGGCACAACTTGAGATCACAGCAACGAGCTGCATGAAACTTTATAGGTACAGGCCAGGGCTTCAGAACATTAATGCTTTCTTAATTCCTATGTTTGTGAGGCTGCGTGTGGTGGTGGGCTCTGAAGCAGCTTCTACAGCAACGTTCGTAGCTGAAGAGTCAAGAATTTTTTGGGCCCAGTTTCTTCCCCGTGTCTTCTCTGTGCTTCTCATGGTGAGACACCCCTCGAGGCTCAGTGGTGAAGATGGCAAAAAGGCAAAAACAAGGAGGAAATTTTGGGCAGCGGTCTTAAGCAGGTCTTACCTGCTTGCTTCCTCCCTCCTTCAGCATGGCAGGATCTGAAGAAAGCTGCTGTTCTGACTTGGACTTAGTTATGCTAATTATAAATATATGTAAATGCACAGCTCTCTAAAGATATGAGAGCACGCTGGCACACAAAGCCTTACCTGCCAAACAGGCAAAGCACGTGTGAAGGAGAGCAAACAGAAATCAGTGTACAAGTTTAGTGAATGGAGGTACAGAGTAGTTAATAGCTGCCATCTGTTATCTTGGGCAGGAAATAATGAGTTAAGTTTCTTCCTATCGCCTGACTGTAAACTCAGTGATTTGCAACCACCTGAAAAGAAGTAGGGAAAACAGCTTTAGCTTTATTACCCATAGTTGTATAGTTTTCTCATGTTTCTAATTTTCATTCTTTTCCTTTTAACAGGACGTCTGCCAACTATAGGTATGTTGACAACTTAAATATATATACTTCTACTTAAATATTTTTTTTCTTTACCTAAGTTTTGAACTTTTAACTTCTTTTACAGTGATTGGTTATAGAAAACAAAAGCTATGTATGAACTTGCCTGCACTAGCCTGAAAAACGCTGTTTTTATAAAAGAGTATTAAAGACGCCTCTTAATTGCAAATCATGGTATTTCTCTGGTGATTTGAGTAATAAGAATATCACTCTGCTAGACTAAACCACAGTAATTTACTTTCTTATTACCGTAATTAGTATTTGGGGCTTTTTCTTCCAGTAAAATCTGTAGCACCGATAATTTTGTGAGCAGCAGTAACTGTTGGTGTATTAAGATTGGAGATGAATATAGCACATACTTTGCACTGCCAAAGAATCATTGAGTGTAATGAGCTGTAATGTGCTTGGTTCATTTCCGTACAAACCCAGACTTGAATAAGATTTTTCTTTGTAGGAAAAATAAAGACCTAGATTTTAGTGTTGCATATAAGCATTTTATGCTGCATAATTATCCTCCACAAATGTAGGTATTATTTTTTTCCTTTTTTTAATGGCTTAGAGTCGTGAGTACCTTTCTTTTTGCTCTTCTAGTGGCAGGAGTCAGCATTTCCCTTTTGTTGATTTTTCTTCTTGTAATTATTGGTGTTTGGTATGTACGAAGAAGATCAAAGGTAAGTCCAAGCTTTCACCTTTGGATATTTGTTTATGTATGTATATTTATCTATATATATTATAGAATATGTAGTGTCAGCTTCCCATTTTTTTCCCTTTTTACTCAGATTTCTGGTATTCATTTGCACTGTAGTTGCTTTTCCACTGGGATATTTTTGCCATTGGATGGCATTCGTAAAACTAGTCATCTTGTAATCAAGCTTTAATTTACCTCAGCTGACCTCCCTTCCTGGGTAGTACCTGCTCATGTTTTAGTAGGAATGCGTCCTGGTTTGTAGTTTTATTCTCCCTTTAATGATAGCTTTTGTCATTAAGGGTCCTGCATGAGAGATGACAATTAAACAGTTCAAGCGAGTTTTATCTGAGTTACTTCAGATGCTTTAATTATTTCGCAACCAGTCTAATCTGTAATAAGTTAACATTGCTAAAAATTAAAATACTAGGTAGCTTGTTATTGTAAGAATAAATGCAGTAACAGTTACTAGACATTCAGGTATGCAAAAATAGTCTACTATATTAATGCAACAAGTTGACATAAGGAAAAATATCAGCAGAACTATTACTAATATTGTATTGACAATATTGATTTTGTATGTGTGTAGCGTGGATGCATACTGCAGTGATAATAACATATTTGTATTTCTTGCACAGGGAAGTTCAGCTGAAATGAATTGTGTCCCCTCTGGTGAGCCTGGAGTGTCCTTAAAAAAAATGTCAATACATGAGAACCAACACGAGTGGCCTTTTGAAAGAACATTGTAATGACAACTGGAGAACTGTTGCGTGACCTTCTGGTCTGTGCACCTGTATGGCAGAACCACACATACCATGGGACTTTGAGTCAGTAATTTTCCCTTTTTTCAGTGAGTGTTTCAAATTGCTCCAAAATAATTTGGAATAGCAGCTAATAAAATATCTGTTACCAAAAGAATTTCAGTCAAAGGTCTTAAGTAAAACATTAAAACCAGGGAGGTTCTTCAATGCCACCTAAGTGGAACATGTTGCCTGTAGCGTAACAAAAGAAAGGCTTTTCTTATGTCCTTTTCAGGAGGAAAGAAGAAAGGAAAATCCTCTCAGTTGTAGCTATTTAAACAGCACTCCTAAAGAGCTGTATCTTCTGAAAAGTTAAATTCTTGAAATTAAAGAGATCCTGGTTACATAAAACGGCACACTTAGGCTATGTCTGTTTTAATAAATTAAACCTGCCCAGGAACATTGCTACTGTTGAGATGAGCTGGAATAGCCCTAATTTATGCTTGTATATGTGTGAGCTTCCTATTGGAAATGGCTCCTGAAAGGCTCTGGCTTCCAGAATTTGGCTTGGGCCAAAACCAGCTTACCAGCATAAATAGTGCTATTCCAGTGCCTGGGAGTTTCCTAGGCATTGTTTCATTTACAAACTTAGATACACAGTGTTACTGTTTAAAGCTATTTTTAAATGACAGGATTGATGTACTCACTTGTTTATTGACACTTACTAGCAGTGATTAATCAAAGCTGGCCACTGCAAACTTTCATGTACTCCCTGCCCTGTTTTCCTGCTGCATTATAGCTGTCTAAAAAGCCAGCTGCTTGAATATAAGGCTTGTTGCTAAAAGCTTATGATGCCTTAGACTGGACCATGAATTTACAGAATCGAACTCTGTTGCACACTCTCTATAGAATAGAGTAACAGAATAGTCTCACATCCTGACCTGAGGCCAGAATTTTCGCATCCTCACTGAGTGAATGCAGAAATCACTAGTGCAATGGAAATTCATACCCTGGCCTGTGGCTCTGTGAGGCTGCGAAAATTAATCTGCGTGAAACCCAATGTTGTGACAAAGCCGCCAGTAGTACCCAGAGAAATTCCATAGTCTGCAACAAAGACATGCAATTCAGTTTTCAGCATGTCCTCCATTTTGTAAGAGAGGGAATAAGTAAATTTCAGGAAAAACCTGTTTTTATAAAACGTGAAAAAAATAAGTTAATGCCTTGATAAAATTATGTCCATTAAAATCAGCTAAAAGGTTAACACCTGCGTATAAACTGACATACTTTCCTTCCTCTAGTTCTAACCCTTGATAATAATCATAATCAAGAGTCAGGCTGAAAAGCTGAATTTTATTGGGTGATGCCATCATTATTCCTCTACTTCTTCCCCGAATGGAGTAGTGCTTACTAACTGGTGTCAGGTGCTCCCAGCAGCAAGTGATTGCTGTGGAGCTCTGCTCAAGCAGGAGCTGGGGATCTGGGGCACAAGGGGCCAGAAGACACACACCTGAAGGGCTGCTCCCAGGTAACGTGGTAGAGGAAGGAGGACCAGAGAGATAAGGGGATAGTCTGAGGTGGCTCCACCAAAACATTCCTGTGTGAGCTTTGGCAAGTGACCTTTATTTCTGAGACTGGGCTCCTGGTCTACAGGACAAAATCAGTAGCGTGTCCCTACCTCTTACTTATTTGTGAAGATGAATACATTTGAAAGTGTGGGGTGTGTAAGTCCCGAAGTAACGAAGCTATCCTGAGAGTTGTAAATTTACAGGAAATCATGGATTCTGTTTGTCTGTAAATCTTCTCAAGCCAGTTATTTTTCCCAGTAACAGTAGAGAAGAATGCGATGTCAGCTTCCAATTTTGGGTACTGATTGACGTTCTCTACAAATAAAAGGTTATAGCAGTTTCTTGCCAAGGTCTGCACTTACTTCATGAAAGCCAAAGAGATACTTTGCTATTTTCAGTTGGCTTCAGTGAAATAACAATTCACTGTCTGTGAAAAGGAATATTTGGAAGTTCACCACTCTTCCCATCTGCTCAGTAGATAAACATATCTTTCTTTGTGTGTTTATTCTGAGTTTAAGAATGAGGGAATTATGAATTGTATCTACAGCAATTTTATTTGGGGTGGGAAACTTGTGTTGGAGCTGTTTCCTATGTGTGCTTTTTTAATGTCCATCTTCTGTTTTCCTTCTGTTAAATAGAAGTTCAATAAGTGCTTAAATGCTTTTCTAGATTCTAGATCATGAGTGGCCTGGGCAACAAACAGTGTTAGGTGAATGCAGAGGAAGTGAGAACAACAAGCATTTCATCATTTGCCAGGAATAATTCATATAAACCATGTTTACAGTACTTTTTAATTGATGTTTGCAAGCCTCTGTGTAAATAATTCTGCTTTTGGAAATGTTTTCGGAGTGGCTGTATTTTATCTGAACTTTTACAGAATTTGTGTACTAGAAATAACACTTGCTATTCGGTGTTCGCATGTTGTTATTGCACCGCTTAAAACGTTTGTGATTGCTCAAGTGATCAAAAAAAAAAAAATATATGCCCTTAGCTTGGGTGACTGGAGTGGAGGCTGAGGATTTAGCGGTTAAACTACCTGTGAATTTGGGATTATTTGTGTCGGTGGAGTCTGCAACACACGGCCTGACGCACGCACTCAGGAAGCGGTTTGTTGGGCTCATTGTGCTGGGGTTTCCCTGCATTGGCTCGGCAGAGGGACGGACAGACGTTGCCTACGGACGGGGTAGGTGGTGGTAGGAGCTTGCTGGGAAAGAGTGGGGAGATGGTATTGCAAAAAACGGGTTTAGACGATAAGGCAAGGGAAAACTTAAAAGCACCGTGTTTTGGAGGCTCTGATTTGGAAATGAGGCGCGCGGCATAGAAAAGTTGGAGGGGATTGGCATGAGACAGGGGAGGTGAAGTGTTTAGTAAAGGGAAAGGGAGAAGTGTGTGGAAATCGGGGAAAGTCCTGATTTGCAGAAGCTGGGGGCATGGAATTCAGACCAGCAGTACATGCTGCCTATGGATTCGTGGCCCTTACATTAATTTGAATGGTAAGCCCATTTTTAGTTAGTTTTTTCATACTTTTTTTTACCCAGTATGGGGAAGATGAGAAGGCATTGCCTTAATTTGCAAGAAATAAGCTTTAGATCAGATAGCAGAGAAATCTTTGTGAGCATGAGAAGGGAAAAGCAAACTATCCAAACTGTTGGTGGAATCTTGCTCAGTGGAGATTCCTTTTAAGGACATATTGCACAGAATACCACTATTTCTGGCACAATACGAAGAAGGCTGTATTAAATAGTCTCTGTAGGTCCCTTCAAGCTTTGAAATTCCAATTTCTAACAAATACCACAGCTAGGTAGTTGTGTTTGTACAATAGCTAGCTCCATTTGTGAATAACTTGCAAAAAAGCAAAAATGCTGAGAGCCCACTGAGCCCAGTACCCTGCAGCCAGCAACGCCAGCAGCAGGTGCCTTAGGAAAAAGATGAGTGTAAGGCAGATATAGAGTAATCCTCCCTTTGCATTCAGATCTCTTCAAATTTGCTGCCTTTTTAGCAGTGCAGACTTGACCTGTACAACACGCTGAAGATGTGAGTTCCATAGCTCAAGATCTCTTTTTTTGTTTTGTTTTGTTTAAATCTGCTAATAGTCTTATTCACTGTCCTCTTCATCTTTTTACTATGAACAAAACCAGTGGGCAGTTACTCTTTCCCTTTTCCATGTCATTTGGGACATTACAGACCTCTAGCATAACTGCTTTGTCCCCCAGAGTAGTAGTGTTGATTATACTACGTTGATTTAAAGCTTAGAAATGTGAGAGCACATCTGCTTTTAATAACTGCAGGCTGAAAATGGCAAGCTTGCTGTACTTTCTGAGGTAATAATGGCAATTTGTATGGTTTCTATACAATATTTACAAAAGTTAGCATCCGTACTTATGGTGTGGAACACAAGTTAGAAGCAAAAAGTATGCTTCTTCAGTTTGGTGGTAATGAACATTGATAGTATTTTATATAGTTATTCATACTAGTTATGTATTGTCCCTGGTTTTTTATATATTAGCCACCTTGGTCAATCCAAAAGACCTTGGTTAGTCCAAAAGACTTACTTTTGCTTAACATAAAGATGAAGACAGATTTAAGGGTTCACCCACAAGTTGCATTAACCTCTGTCTCATAAATGGAGAAAAATATTTTCAATATGATTAAAATCCAAAGTCTGGCAGTAAAAACTTAGGCATTTTTAACCCTTAATCCCTTTCTTATGCAAAGTCACCCTTCAGGCCTTTAAAATATTATTTCTGTCTTGTGTTTTCTACTCCCCTTCTGCTTGTACCTGCTAGAAGCAGGCTCAGCAGCAGCCGGTGTGTTTTCCTGTCTGTAGAGGACTAACCTACAAATGAAACCAGACAGAATATTGTAGATGTTAAATATGAGACAGGGGGAGAAGGGACCAAAGGGCCCAGGGTATTTTTAACAATATGTGTGTCTGTCTTTATTTAGTCAGACAGTAGGTGTGATCAGTACTGCCAGGCCATTTCACGCCATCTCACACAAGACCATGAAAGCACCTCCCAGTGAATTGTCAAAAATCAGTAGGACTGCTTCTGTTCTTCAGCGGTCATTGCCAAGAAGCAAAGCATTAAATAGACACACACACACACATAAACACATGAGACATCTTTTGTCTCATAAACATTCCTGCTAATGAGCTTTGAACCAGGCTGGAAGCCACCATGTTGGAGACCAAATAGACCCTTTTGTTGATAGCACTTGTTCTTTTGATAGAAAGGCATGGGTCCGTTGACAGAGAATTTCAAACCAGTTGCTTTCAAAGCACTAAGTTTTGGTCTTAGATGTCACTTTATAATTGTGTTTTGATACTGTTCAAATAATTGACTGTGCTTTCCTATTCCCTCCTAGGTGTGGTCAAATACAGTAGAGAGAAATGCCCGAGTCAGACGTCTGTGCTGTGTGATTTGGGGACTGCAGGCTGCCTAGAGGAGCAGGAAGGGGTGGATTCTCATGTCTGCCATTGATAGGGTTTGTGTCAGATCCCCCTATAGAGATATATTCTCCTGTGCCCTGCCCTTGCCTCAGTTAACCCGTGAACGCCCTCTTTTGGACTTTATGCTGGATATAACCATTCTTTTTTGCATACCAAGGGGTTTTTTGAACAAGAAGCAGCAAAGGTGCTTTTGCCAGGTGTGTGCCATCAAAATTAGTCCAGACAAGGAGACTTTTTCCTGAAACTTGTGAGGTGAGGGACCATTTTGCAGAGCTGTAGTTTAGCCTTACTAAGTAGAATGCCTGAATTAATTTTAGTGGCATTTCTTTGTATGTATTTCAGGTATACCTGGCAGCGGTTTTGTACCTCCGTTTAAACAAAAAAGGAAAATGAAATTTCTGGAGGACCCTCTACNGGGAGAAGTGTGTGGAAATCGGGGAAAGTCCTGATTTGCAGAAGCTGGGGGCATGGAATTCAGACCAGCAGTACATGCTGCCTATGGATTCGTGGCCCTTACATTAATTTGAATGGTAAGCCCATTTTTAGTTAGTTTTTTCATACTTTTTTTTTACCCAGTATGGGGAAGATAAGAAGGCGTTGCCTTAATTTGCAAGAAATAAGCTTTAGATCAGATAGCAGAGAAATCTTTGTGAGCATGAGAAGGGAAAAGCAAACTATCCAAACTGTTGGTGGAATCTTGCTCAGTGGAGATTCCTTTTCAGGACATATTGCACAGAATACCACTATTTCCGGCACAATATGAAGAAGGCTGTATTAAATATTCTCTGCGGGTCCCTTCAAGCTCTGAAATTCCAATTTCTAACAAATACCACAGCTAGGTAGTTGTGTTTGTACAATAGCTAGCTCCGTTTGTGACTAACTTGAAAAAAAGGAAAAATGCTGAGAGCCCACTGAGCCCAGTACCCTGCAGCCAGCAACGCCAGCAGCAGGTGCCTTAGGAAAAAGATGAGTGTAAGGCAGATATAGAGTAATCCTCCCTTTGCATTCAGATCTCTTCAAATTTACTGCCTTTTTACAGTGCAGACTTGACCTGTACAACACGCTGAAGATGTGAGTTCCATAGCTCAAGATCTCTTTTTTTGTTTTGTTTTGTTTAAATCTGCTAATAGTCTTATTCACTGTCCTCTTCATCTTTTTACTATGAACAAAACCTGTGGGCAGTTACTCTTTCCCTTTTCCATGTCATTTGGGACATTACAGACCTCTAGCATAACTGCTTTGTCCCCCAGAGTAGTAGTGTTGATTATACTACGTTGATTTAAAGCTTAGAAATGTGAGAGCACATCTGCTTTTAATAACTGCAGGCTGAAAATGGCAAGCTTGCTGTACTTTCTGAGGTAATAATGGCAATTTGTATGCTTTCTATACAATATTTACAAAAGTTAGCATCCGTACTTATGGTGTGGAACACAAGTTAGAAGCAAAAAGTATGCTTCTTCAGTTTGGTGGTAATGAACATTGATAGTATTTTATATAGTTATTCATACTAGTTATGTATTGTCCCTGGTTTTTTATATATTAGCCACCTTGGTCAATCCAAAAGACCTTGGTTAGTCCAAAAGACTTACTTTTGCTTAACATAAAGATGAAGACAGATTTAAGGGTTCACCCACAAGTTGCATTAACCTCTGTCTCATAAACGGAGAAAAATATTTTCAATATGATTAAAATCCAAAGTCTGGCAGTAAAAACTTAGGCATTTTTAACCCTTAATCCCTTTCTTATGCAAAGTCATCCTTCAGGCCTTTAAAATATTATTTCTGTCTTGTGTTTTCTACTCCCCTTCTGCTTGTACCTGCTAGAAGCAGGCTCAGCAGCAGCCGGGGTGTTTTCCTGTCTGTAGAGGACTAACCTACAAATGAAACCAGACAGAATATTGTAGATGTTAAATACGAGACAGGGGGAGAAGGGACCAAAGGGCCCAGGGTATTTTTAACAATATGTGTGTCTGTCTTTATTTAGTCAGACAGTAGGTGTGATCACTACTGCCAGGCCATTTCACGCCATCTCACACAAGACCGTGAAAGCACCTCCCAGTGAATTGTCAAAAATCAGTAGGACTGCTTCTGTTCTTCAGCGGTCATTGCCAAGAAGCAAAGCATTAAATAGACACACACACACACATAAACACATGAGACATCTTTTGTCTCATAAACATTCCTGCTAATGAGCTTTGAACCAGGCTGGAAGCCACCATGTTGGAGACCAAATAGACCCTTTTGTTGATAGCACTTGTTCTTTTGATAGAAAGGCATGGGTCCGTTGACAGAGAATTTCAAACCAGTTGCTTTCAAAGCACTAAGTTTTGGTCTTAGATGTCACTTTATAATTGTGTTTTGATACTGTTCAAATAATTGACTGTGCTTTCCTATTCCCTCCTAGGTGTGGTCAAATACAGTAGAGAGCAATGCCCGAGTCAGACGTCTGTGCTGTGTGATTTGGGGACTGCAGGCTGCCTAGAGGAGCAGGAAGGGGTGGATTCTCATGTCTGCCATTGATAGGGTTTGTGTCAGATCCCCCTATAGAGATATATTCTCCTGTGCCCTGCCCTTGCCTCAGTTAACCCGTGAACGCCCTCTTTTGGACTTTATGCTGGATATAACCATTCTTTTTTGCATACCAAGGGGTTTTTTGAACAAGAAGCAGCAAAGGTGCTTTTGCCAGGTGTGTGCCATCAAAATTAGTCCAGACAAGGAGACTTTTTCCTGAAACTTGTGAGGTGAGGGACCATTTTGCAGAGCTGTAGTTTAGCCTTACTAAGTAGAATGCCTGAATTAATTTTAGTGGCATTTCTTTGTATGTATTTCAGGTATACCTGGCAGCGGTTTTGTACCTCCATTTAAACAAAAAAGGAAAATGAAATTTCTGGAGGACCCTCTACTTAAAATTTTCAGCAGGCTATTACATTTTGTAGCTGTCTCCAGCAGGAAATTCTGGAAGTTTAACAGTACAGACTGGGCAGGTAAACATAGAGATGTGTAAGTAATGTAGCAAGATTTCTGTGTTTCACATACTCTGGTTAGCGCAGTTGTTGAGTATATATATGCTCTTAAGAATTTACTGAGGAGGTAGCCTCCTATCCCGCTGTCAGAATTGCAGTAAGTTAGAACAGTTGAACTGTGGGACACGGTTTTTGACTAACTCAGTGAATTTTGTTCCACAATAAACTTTACAAGGGAGAGCTCTCTATCTCGATGATTACTTTCTGAGTGAAAAACAAGATTATTTCAGATCTCTACAAAAATGAGAGATGAGGTCTAGAATGTTACTTGCTGTGTGAGACTGGAGACGATGGCAGTAAGGGTGCAAGAATATATCAGCCCTAGAGGTTGTGCTGTGATCAAAGTGTAGAAAATCTTGGGTTCTGAGAAAGATCATGAGGGAAAATATGGTGAGCGCCTGAAAAAAGCTCTGTTCCAGCAAGGCACCATATGTGTATCAGGAATGCTCCTGTGTTTTCTCTTATTGCTGTTGCAGAGTGATTAGGGGTAATGGAACTTGCTGCTTATTTGGTAAAAGATTCCCCATGAGGGGAGAGCCACACGTGCTGATATGATCAGGAAGTTTTGTACACGTAGACACGTCCACATGGAATCACAGAAGGGTTGAGGTTGGGAGGGACCTCTGGAGGCTGAACTTGTGCAAACATTTTGTGGTTTTCTTTATAAAAGGCAACATCAGAAAAAGCCAACTTCAGCTCCCTGTCTTCTGTACAGAACATAGAGTAATCACTGCTGTGAGCAGTGACTAAAAGTATACCAAGGGATCAAATCTATAAGTCAGTAAGTGACTGTAACAGGCTTTCAGATATGTAGCTACTACTAATAGGGCATTCTGGCATAGCAGTAAACTACAGTAATCTAGTGTTAAAAAACAGTAAATGGTTATAGATACAGGATTCTAAGTGTGAATCAGAAAGTGTAACCTAGCTGTTGTTTTATAGGAAAAAATATATTTTGACATCATTTCTTCCCCCATTTTCAATAGTTGGCAAAAGTCTAATAGTTGCACAAAGACCACTTTTTAATCTGGGACAGGTTTTGTAATGTTCTGTGATCCTAGTGTCTGACGGTGACTGGTGTTAAGCAGCTCTGTGTGCTTTCCAGAAGTCAGCCATGCTGCTTTGTGCCTCTCGAAGGTCAAGCCCAGCTCATTCAGGAGGTTTCAGGAGAACTATTGCCAATGACTTCTAAAACAAATTAATTTTCACTGTAGCTGTGGGCCAAAGCATGCAAAATTTTCTCGCATCACTAGTCCACGGGAGTCATCAAGACCATTCATGTGAGCAATTTATTGAGCTTCATTTCTCTTGCTCTGTGCTATAGATATTGTGCCGCTATTTTCTTCTCCCATACAACTTCTTTACAACTAAAACTCTAGTTGTAGATCTCATTTGTGTTAACAAAGGAATTCCTTTTAAAGTTTCATCTAGTCAGTCATATTCTTTTAAGGAATATAATTTCACAGTTGCCTGTTATTCTGAGCTTGACAAGTGTCTTATGACAGCAAAAAGTTGATCTCAGATTCTCACTTAGAACAAGTAAGCGTCGATCCAGTGCCTGCAAGTTATATCAAATGGAAAGCACTGTCTGAATAATAGAAGAGGAAAAAATAATCTACCATTCTTCACTACAGATTTGCAATTTCAGCAGCAGATGGCTGAGATACTGCAGGGTCTGGGTATATGAATAGCGACATTGTTATTCATCCATCAGCCTCATTACACCTTGGCAGTCTGTCTGTGCCCTGTTATAGGCACCCTATTGTAACCCAAGAATGCGTTTTGATCAAGATGTATAATCCTGGCATTAAATAAGTACATTTTAAGATGGGATTATTGTGGAGATGATTAACATGGCATCCCAAATTCTGATCCTACGGTGATTAGGAGAATGAATTCATCACCTCTGCATTTTTGAATCTTAGCACCTTGAGACAGTCTGGTGACTCAGGAGGCTGGATTCGCTTTCTTATCTGCATATTGAATTTCAAGACCGATGGTAGACCTTGATGATAGAAAAATAGTCAGTAATCATCGGAAAGATTCTTATAAAAATAATGACATTTCAAAAAGCTTTAAAAGCAAAAAAGGAAGTATCAACTTCTTTGAAGCCCATGGATTCAGTACGAGACAGAGGACATTACAGCTAGGCTTAATTTAGTAGCTGAACTGAACTGGAAACAGGGAACATATGCAACTGGAATTAGGGGATAGTATGTTTAAGGTTTTCAAAGAAGATTAAAAATATATTCTGTTCAGGATTTGCATTTGTCAGACAATAAGGCAAGATGTAGAGCTGGACAAGGAAAAAAAAAACCAACTGCCTTTTAAAAGATGCCTACCTGGTATTTTTTGATCTTATTAAACCCTTTAAATGTGTATTCAAACGTATTTGTAATACTTTTGTTTAAGAAGCTGAATCAGTTTCTGAGATTTGTAGTGACTGAAGTTCCCAAGTCATGAGTTTTAGATATGCGTTTGCAGGAACTCCCAGTATGGATGTTAACAAATAGAATATATATGGATATATAGAAATATCCATATATCCATATAGAATGGATATCCAATATCCAATATATCCATATAGAAATATATGGATAATAACAAATTAGAAAATAGAGAAAGACTGAGAGGTGGGTTGCTGTGCCAGAAAATAGAAAGTGGCCACCAGCTGCAGTAAGTGGAGGCAGGAATATCTGTTCCCCCATAGAAATTTACCTCAGTTGCCTTGGCTTACTGGAAGAAAACATGGGAACTACTGAGTTGGTTTCTGTTACGTAGTTTGGCATAGGTGTCCTTGATCTGTGTACCTCTTACAACTATCAAAAAGCAATCTGGCCAAACAAGCACTCAGCTTCACAAGAAATTGTTTCTTCTGCTGATTTACTGTTTAAGGTTGGACAAAGCAACTACCCTTACTTAATTTTGCTGAATTCTAACGTGGAAGCATCTGTATGTTTCACAGAACTACAGAATGGTTGAGGCTGGAAAGAACCTCTGGAGGGCATCTGGTCCAACCCCCCTGTTCAGGCAGGGTCACCTAGAGCTGGTTGTCCAGCACAATGTCCAGACAGGCTTTGAGTAGTTTGCAAGGATGGAGATCCCACAGCCTCCTGGGCAACCTGTGCCAGTGCTTGGTCATTTCTATTTCTCTTACTCCATTTAAAGAGAACTCTATTTGTTGTGGGGTTTGGTTTGGTTTTTTGGTTTGTTTTTTTTTTTGAGGGGGGAAATGGGGAAACAAACCCCAAACATATTGTTTCATATTTAGTTTTTGCAAGCTTCTGTCCTACTTCTCATTTGGTTGTTATGTTGTAAAAATAGCTATGTGCTATTATGTATTTACACCACCATTTATAAAATTCCTGCCATAGACATCCATGGTAAGTATATATAAATGACAAAGTCAGAATTCTAGGGTTTATAAAGGCTAGTTCCTAGTTTTAAATAATTTATTCTGGGGCTTCCTGTTAGGGAGACAGAATGCCTTAATCAGTGCTCAATTCAATCCCTGATTAAAAAAGTTATTTTAATGTTGCTTCACTCACTGTTGCAGTTTATAAGGATCTTAGGTAGAGATACGTCATTTTTTAAAGCAATTTAGACCTTCAAGACGTTAAATCATGATTGATTTGTATGCTGTTAAAATGAGATTTGGCAATCTAAATTTGTCAAAACCTCAGAAATGCACAAATTGTTTCCCCTGGAAATCCAAAACAGTGTCTTTCCAATAAGCTCCTGTGCTTAAACTTGTGCTGGTGGAGCCGAGGTGAAGAAGCTTCATTCTACTCATTTTATGCTAACCAAGCAAATGAGAAATGCGAGACTCCTTGGTCATAGGCTTGGTCGTATTTGTCAGGAAACTTAAACTGATTCTAGAAACGTTCATAGGTGTTGCAATATCTCTGGAAATCTGGATCTCAGTTCTCATGCACAGATTTTACTAACAACCATTTTGGTTAGTACCAATACGGGGCATGGTTCTTTCCCTATACACATGTATGTGCTAGGAAGCCAACTGAGAAAATTAAGCAAATTTGCATGTGCCAATTATAATAAATACGATCGGCAACCCAAGCCAGTGGGGAAAATCGTTGAAAATTTAACTTCAGGTGGAAATTATCCAGAACACTGATAGATGATTTGGCACCTTTTTAATGGCCTATCGGTTCAGCTCCTCAGCTGAGTTAAGAGCTTTCAGTTTGTTGCTGAGGCCGCCAGTTTCTCACTCATAATGAATTCATGGCAAAGCTACGACTTGTATGTCATTCTGAAGTGTCTGCTCTTCCCCTGCGAGCAGAGTTGTGAAACGCAGAACAGTGCTGTCTTGTGAGCTCTCAGCTACCTAAATAATCTGCTTGCCCATACAAACATAACAAACAGCCATACATGAGTAACGGAAAGATATCTGGGATCCATAATAAAGGTAGTTGTTTTAATTTTTGCCAGTCATGGAAGCATTTGGGGGTCATAACAGGAAAGCCCTTCACTTACGTACATGTAAATTTGAGCAATGGAGTGTATTTGAGAGGTTATGGCAGGCACAGTTGTCCCTATCTCGTAAAACAGCTTGAATCGGCAACTCAGGATATGACTGTGCAAAACTAACAGCTGGGGTTTAGAGGAGAAAACAACTGCTGCAAGCAAGGAGGAAGAAGCTGTACTTTCCATCTTCCTGGCTCCAGAGCCTTAAAACTTTCTTTCGTGTGCTGTTATTTCATGGGAAGTGAAGGGCGTTCACAGAGAATGCAAGAAATGAGATGTAAGCGTGAATGGGGCCGAGCAGAAAGGCCTTGGAAGAAAGTCATGAACTCTATGACAGGATTGTAATCCCTGTCTCTGCTCTTCTCCAAAATGTTCATATTGGATTCAGCTACTCTGACAACTCTGAGCCCAACCTACACGGACTTCATTAGTGTTACAATTCATGAGTTTTGTTTATTGCTCTGTTCTGAACAAAATCCAGTCAAAAAAAAATTACATCAGGGAGTTCATCCCTATTCATCAAGGAATATGATTTGTAATATGCTTCTCCTACCAAGGCACTTCATTCTCTGCCCTTTCCATTGGTGCAAGTGGGAGAAAAACACCAGGAACTTTCTCCTACTGTTTTTTTTACTCAGGCTTAAGAAATGGGAAAATATTCCTTCCGCTGCCCTAGGGGATGCGTTGCACATGGGTGCACTGACTGAGGTGCTACAGATCAGTCCCAGCTCTGCATAAGGCACTGTAGGATCAGCCTTTATGAGAATGTATCTGCTTTTCACAGAAACTTCAGTTTCCTGTCTGTAAGACATATTAGGTATGTTTTAATGACAACTCCAGACTAGTGAAGGCTAGCGCTGAGTATTTTGCAGCTCTGTGGATTATGCCAGATTCAAAAAAACCACAAGACTGAAGCTGAATATCAGGTTAGAGGTAGATATGGTTGGGCCAAGTATTAACTGAAGAAAGTGGATATAGCATCAGGCCTTTGAACACTGGGGTTAGCTTGGCTTTTACCACACAAAAAAATTTCGTTTGGACTCCCAGCTAAAAATGTCACTGCTGTGTGTACTCACTTCAGCTCAGAATGAGCTGTCAGTGGAAAATACGATCTTCCAAAATTCCCTTGTGCTTTTTCACCACACAGAATCCTGGAACCCTCAGAGGTGGTGTGGAGACACAGAACAATGCAATTTTTATGTAGTCACACAAAGTGCATGACCAAAATGCTTTCTGCATATAAATAATACAGATACAGATGCCCCTCTTCACTGAGATGTAAGAAATCAAAAGTGCAGTTCTGAAATGCTATGGCAAAAAGCTGTGTTTTCAATTTGAAGTGAGAGCTGAGAGCATGTGAAGAATAAATTAAATGGAGAGATTAAGCAAGTCTATGGGATAAATATTCTAGTTCAGACGTAAAGGCTTTAGTGACAATGTCAGATGCCTGGGGGGAAAGAACAAAGCAAGGACAGAGATCAGGGTTAGAAATAGTTTACATAAATGGACAAAATAGGTCTAAGAATTCCAGAACAGTATAAAGGATGAAACAGCAAAAAAAAGTATAAAAAGATCAGTGAGTAGAAGAACAGATGGGGAATTGAGATTTGAAGGGTGAAAGCAGCCAAGAGAGTAAGCAACGAACAATGATGAGGTCTGAGGAGGAGAGATCTCGGAAGTGAGAGAAGGCAACTGGAGGTGGAGACTCGGAGGGCTGAAGGCGTGAGATAGGAGGAACTGGAAAGGAAATGCTGAGATTGAGAGAAAAATATCAAGCAACTCAATAATAATGGTTGCAAAACTAAAGATGAGTGCAAACCAAAGTCACAGGTATTGATTTGAAGTGTCTAAATGTTAGAAAAGACCCTCATGTTTCAGAATACTGGCTTACACGTGACCTCAGTACCGGAAGCAAGGACTGTCTTTATAATGGGAAAAACAAAATGGTAGTTTTAAGTAACCCTGAAGTCAGGGTGTTTTGGCCCAAATATTGATGATGTAAGCATTCTCTGTTTTTTTTTAAAAAAAAAACAAACCCGAACTATTTTGTACCTTCAGCAGCTTTGCAAACACAGCTGTTGGGCACAGGCTTTAATTATATTTAAGTCAGTATATTGGCACAGCTTGCTGGTTAGAGGATACCTAACAATTTATTTTCTTCCTTGGAGGCCTTCTAGTTAACAGAAAGATCCAAATGAACTGGTACTTCTAGTTCAGATTGAAACCAGCTCAGTAAAACTGTTTCTTTTCCAATGTTTCTTCACAAGATAGAATAGAAAATCTTGCAGTCACTGAATGTTACATAGTGGGTTTATAAGGAAACAGGAGTTTTGTGCAAAGGACTAGGTATTTCTAAATATGTATCTTATTTTTTTCCTAATGGTAGAAGCCCTTTCTATGGTGGTTTCTACACAACAGCCCTACTGTCTCGTTGTGTGGATGTGCATATGGATTTCAACAATCAAATGCAATGCAATTAATGATGCACACTATATTCCTAAGTGAAAGA
Source organism: Tringa tobata (assembly GCA_033628505.1). NCBI lineage: Eukaryota > Metazoa > Chordata > Aves > Charadriiformes > Scolopacidae > Tringa > Tringa tobata. Next base: position 1,787,751 of record JAHREE010000567.1, read on the forward strand.
TTAGTAATAATCTTTCTTCTCTTCAGGAGAATTCTTGCTAAACATTAATATTTGGGGGTTTGGTGAGGGAGGGTTTTTTGTTGGTGGTGGTTTTTGTGGAGAAATGAGCCAGTTTCTGCTTCATCGCTCATTTCTAAGTTAACCTTACTTAAATCCCTTCCAATGAAAAAAGTTAAAATTTAGAATGGGCTCAAATTTTTGGAAGTTGTATCCTGAACAATTCTGTGGTTCTCATGCAGATTATTCCCTTCACTTCATGAAATGACTGATAAAGTTCTCTAAAAATACAAAATTCTCCTTTAATAGAAAGTTTTATTTCACTTGCCGGGGATTTCATAATAGAAGTATCTGAAGAAAAATCTGCTTGAATGCTGTGACTGGCACATGCATATTTTCATCAGCAACTGAAACACCATGGTCTGTTCAGCTGATAGTTAGGAAGATGAGCCAGGTCCTGCACCTGGGCCATGGCAATCCCAGGCACAAATACAGGTTGAGCAGAGAATGGGTTGAGAGCAGCCCTGAGGAGAAGAACTTGAGGGTGTTGGTGGACGAGAAGCTTAGCATGAGCTGACAATGTGCGCTTACAGTCCAGAAAGCTGGCTGCATCAAAAGAAGTGTGGCCAGCAGGTCAAAGGAGGCGATTCTGCCCCTCTGCTCTTGTGAGACCCCACCTGGAGTACTGTGTCCAGCTCTGGAGTCCTCAACACAGGAAGGACATGGACCTGTTGGAACGAGTGGAATGAATGGAACCCGAGGCTTCTGTGGTGGAGGGCCACAAAGATGATCAAAGGACTGGAGCTCCTCTCCTATGAAGACAGGCTGAGAGAGGTGGGGTTGTTCAGCCTGGAGATGAGAAGGCTCCCGGGAGACCTTATAGTGGCCTTCCAGTACCTAAAGGGGGCCTACAGGAGAGATGGGGAGGGACTCTTTATCAGGGAATGTAGTGATAGGACGAGGGCTAATGGTTTTAAATTGAAAGAGGGGAGATTTAGATTAGATCTTAAGGAGAAATTATTTACTGTAAGGGTGGAGAGGTGCTGGAACTGGTTGCCCAGAGAAGTTGTGGATGCCCCATCCCTGTGGTGCCTAGTTGCTATCTGGGGTTAAGCCATCACACACTGGAAGATTACATGCTGGTGTATGTACATAGCTTTTTGATGAAAATTGTCTTTACTTGGCTGAAATGGAATTCAGAGCTTAAACAGGCTAAGGAAGCTAAAGAAGAACTCAAATTTCAACACCAGGTCGGACAATCATGTAAATCTAGAGCTATCACTCTTAAAGAGACTGAAGACCACACAAATTATTTCAAGAAAGATCTCCAAGCAGAGTTGTTGGCTTTTTTTCCCTTTGGAGAAGCAGGATTTCTGCATCTTAATGAAATCCTTTTCTATGGCACCAATCTTTTTCCTTTCCTCCCATAAAACAAAAAATGGCCTTTTTTTTCCCCCAGCTGTAACCTACTCTGCAAGTACAAACATACGATCATTTTATGCGAGACTTATTGCACTGCTACCAAGGTAAAAAAAACTCCACATCTTTGAGCTGTTGCAGTGCTGGAATCTTGGGCGAATGCAAGAAAGGAAGACTTTGCATCCAAGGAGGCTGATTGCAGCTGTGCTGGAATTGTCCAGTGATACAGGAAAAATGATTATTTGTTAACAGAGAATCTGAAGCTACTTCTTTAGTTCAGTATTTGGTTAAATCCAAACTGCTCTAATAGTTGTACAACATGAAGTTCTTACACATACACAAGAATTTAGATGTGAATGTGGAGCAATTTGCGTGTTTTTTTTTCTGTCAGACCTTGGTGATTAGGAAGTGGACAGCATCTGATTTTTGTATATTTTAAAAAATCTGGAAATGTTTAGTCTATCTATGTAAAGTCTTAAGAAAAAAATCCCCTCGTTTTCAAAAAATTGATTCTGTGCGAAATTTTGCTGCTTCTGTGTAAGTGTTGTTTTGGGGTTAGGCAGAGTAATTTGGCTTATAGCTGCCAATTGAAATATGACGTGTTTAGAAAAAAATGTGCATATTTAATCTGTCATGGTTTTCAGAGAAGCATCTGCAGTTTGTTTCATTGTGGTATTTAGATACATATTCAACTTCTTTCTTCAGCAAGTCCATCTTTCTTTCCTAGTAAAAACTGGCATAGAAGTTTACATACAGAATGTATGGACTGGTCTGGGCAAGAAGCATTACAGATAATTTGGAATGAAGGTAACTGTGTCTGCAAAGGTGATCATAAAAATGTCTAGGTATAGGTAGAGCCCCTTATCGTGGATAAGATACTTATTTTCCCTTGGTGCAGAAAGCTGAATGACAGTCTGGATTTCTGAATGTTTAGTAAATATTTTGGACTTCTGCTGTAGTTCACAAAACTGTAGAAAGTCTCTCCACAACAGATACACCCAGCAGACTGCCAATGCTGTCTGCTGGACTCAGAGCCAGGAATCACATGCTTTTCCTGCCTGTGCCCTACTTCAGTTTCTGTTTATCTTTTTTTTTTTTCTTTTAAAATCTCCCCAAACATTTATATTCTGTGTTTTAGGCCATTGATAGCTTAGGACACACCCACTTCACAAAATAATCCAGAAAATGCAGTTATTTTTAATTGGTTTCTTGTTGTGCAGAACTCGTGGTTCCATAACAAAAAAACCCAAACCTGCAGGTCCTTACTGAGCAGGTGAGGAAACATATGGAGCAGTGCGTGCGAGACAGACTGCAGGGATGCTCATGGCTCCCCGTCCTGCCGATTTAGCGTGAACCCACTTTCCGTTCCTGAGTTCCTCCTTTGGTGAGTCCACAGGGCTCAGGTGTTTAAAAGCATATGGTGGGTGGCCGCCGGAGGGATCCTGACCCAGCCAGGCCAGGGGAGAAAGCCTCGGTTGTTTGAGATGACCTGTACAGATACAAGAATTCCTCTCCTTGCCCCTCTTCACAGCGGCTGCTCAGTCGGGGCTTTGGGCAGCTTCTCCAGTGTGAGCTCCCCAAATTGCCCAGCGTGCATTCAACATTAATGACTGAGCATGTCTCTTATGGGGACCCCCAGCGGGGCTCCTCTGTGCTGTAAATCAAGTAAAATCACACGGGTTTTGCTCTGCCAAGGGTATTGCCCCTGCACATTGCCAGGCTGGAGGAGCTGGAACATGGGAAGTTCCATTCAAATACGAGGAAGAACTTCTTTTGGGTGAGGGTGCCAGAGCCCTGGAAGAGGCTTCCCAGGGAGGGTGTGGAGTCACCTTCTTTGGAGATCCTCAAGATCCACCTGGATGCAGTCCTGAGTGATGTGCTCTGGGCAACCCTGCTTTGGCAGGGGAGTTGGACGAGATGATCTCTAGAGGTCTCCTCCAACTCCAAGAATTCCGTGATTCCATGATTGCGCTCTCCCCCAAAAATACACTGCTCCTGGCAGCGTCCTGACTAGCGAGTCTCCTCTGGCAGGACTCGCCCCTTATCTGTATCAGCTATGGGTCAGTAATATAATAGGCATAGGCGTAATGGAAAAAAATGGGGTTCTGTTCTGTTTTGTGGTTGTGTTTTTTTTTAAAACAGTGTATAGTGAAGTGTGATGGTGAGATGGAGAAGTACAGCATTTTACACGGCACCGTATTGATAGGTGCAGGTAAGAAATGTTGTCTTATTTGGGCTTTCCCTGGTGGCAGTTTAAAAACTGTTTGAAGAGGCTGCTGCTCCCCTGCCTGAAGAGACAGCCCTCCTGGTAATCAGCTTGATTGGTGCCAGCTGTGGCACCTGGGGCCCTGCCTCAGAAAAGCCAGTTGCCTCTTCAGAAATCTTGCTGCCGCATACCACAGCATGAGGTGAGTTGCTGCTCACGTTCTTTTGGGTAGAAAATGGTTAAAAGCTCCTCAGAAAATAGAATGGGATGAGGAGGGTGGGACAGTCAGACACCTCACCCTAGTGGGAGGCAGGAGGCCCGCCATTACAGGAGGCCCGCCATTACAGGAGGCCCGCCATTACAGGAGGCCCGCCATTACAGGAGGAGCCAGCTTGATGCCGCTCGCCCCCCTGAGGGTGAGAGGTGCATTGCATGGCCGAAGGCAGAAAGCTCACAGCAGGGTAGGGTTGCGGAGAAGGGTTTGGGGGGTACCGTGGAGCCTCGATTGCTGCTGGGAGAAGGTGTGGGGGCAGCTTTGGATTAGCACGCTGAGGTGGTGGCCATGTTGTATGGCACCACGCAGGCCCTGGGGCTGAGGCCACCTGTGTGGAATTAAACTAAACTGAGTTTCCATGTGGCCTTATGTGCCTCGTGATCGGTAATGGTATAGGATGGTACATCTAATAAGGGGCAGGGGCATCTATAACATTCTAGTTTTTTGCTTTTTTGCATTTCCTTGTCTCCTTGTGGTGTCCCCTGTGGCACAGTGCAATACGGCAGGGGTGGTGTGAGGGGGGAGAAGAAACCTGAAAGTCTCTAATGGAAAAATATCCTGTTCTCTCCAGCTAGCACAATGACCTTTATTACCTTGGATCATTTTTTCCTTCCCACATTATTTTGAAGATGAACTGACGTAAATTGACTCTAGTTCAGTAAATCTCAAAGTTATCTGAGTTAGATGTGTGGAACAAAATCATTTATATATATAAAGCAGCATTTTATGTGCTAACATGAATGTGGAAAGCTGGGGAAGAAAAATATGGATTCTGATACTTGATCTGCTTGAAATCCTGCAAGTACAGTTATGGTGTGTTTCAAATAACTGCCTTACTGAGGGAAAAATGTCTTACATTATTCAAACCCATGCTACCTGATTTGAATTTATGACTGTCTAAATATGCTCTGTGGCTGAATTACAAGGCATGTGTGTATATTAAACCTGGTGACTGTGGGAAGTAAGTAACAGTGATATACAACTTATAAGAATGATCAAAACCCAAGAGCTGATGTGACCAATGGACTCTAATAGATGTAAGTAGTTTGAGTGCTTGTCATCTATTCACATGATCTTAATGTTGGCAGCCTGTTGAAAGTGATGCGTGGGAAACTAGTGCAAAGTGCTGATTTATTTTATGCTAATGGGGAAAAGTCCATATTGTTCAAATTAAATCCTAAAGCAGAAACAAATCATCCAGCCAAGCCCATCCTATGGAGTTTCATTGAAACAGTTAGTGGTCTCTTTCGTGACCTCAAAGTTGTAAAAATTAAACAATGTTAGGGGGCTGCTGTTTTCAAGTGCTTCTGGCTGCTGAAAGCAGCTGAGATTCTCCTACAGATGGCTATTTAAGTTAAAGCCAAATGGAGAGATCACAGCAATTAGTGCACATTGGCTTCTAACTGCATCAGAGTGAATAATGTGGGAGAAGTGAGCCAGGACTCTGCCTCAGTCTGTGCTTTTTCCCACCAGAGGCTGAGTACCAGCAGTTCTTCTCAATTAAAAAAAAAAAAAAAAAGAGGAGGGGGAATTTCTTGCTGCTTCACTTGAACAAAATAAAAGAGATTATGCAAAGATAGACTAAAGTGGGAGGAAAGAAAAATATATTTCAAAGGGAAGAACAGCCTACTTCAGGGCTCTCTGGGTCTGTAGTACAATGTTTCTCCTAGTTTGGCTATTAACTGCCTCCCCACAGGCACATTGCAGGCTTGTTGTAGGACATAAAGCTCTCCCACTTTTTTCTATGTAGCTTGAGCCCTAGGAAAGTGTAATAGGACTTGAGCATTTTTACTTAAAAGAACTAAAGGGCAAAGTGATTTATCATCTTGGAGATGTAGACTTTCCTGAGGAAAAATGGAGGGGCAGAAGATTTAAGAATTAACATTTTATTATTCTACTAAGGGAGCTCATTTGTGTAAGAGCTAGAGAACTATACCATAGTATAACCACAGTTTCACTAAAATTCTTACAACATTGCCCAACAAGGTACTTTCATCATCACTCCTGAAAATATTTGAATTTTCATTTTTCCAGGGGTTTCTAGCCATCCCCTGGAATGACTTGGAGCAATGAGATTGTGTTGGAAGATAGTGATCAGAGCACTGGTTTCAGATTTCAAGAAATGCCTCTGAAGAATGGTCAAACACAAACCCAGCATTTTTTTCCTTCAGGTCTTTTTCTTAGGGAGCATGCAAAACAATGGCAAAATGTTTCTGTTTCATGGTCATTGTTGAAGCAGACATTCAGCTTTTGCCTCCACCAGATGGAATGATACAAGTTTGATTGTCTGATGCTCTTTGGTGACTAGTCATTAGCACCTTGGGACTAGTAATCTAGTAGTGTTTATTCCATTGGTGCTCCAGTGAAAAGGTTTATCTGTGACAAATTAAAGATGGAGATTGCTTTCTATGCTGCTATTATAGCCTCCTTAAAAATGAGGGATGAGGAGCCCACAACTAATAAATCCAGAACAGAGACGCTCCCAGTGTTGTGTGAGGAGTGACTAAGAGGTTGTTCTCAATAATCTTTGAGTGGTCATGGTGATTGGGCAAGATTCCCGAGGACTGGAAGAAAGAAATGTCACCCCTGCCTTCTGGATCCTCCTTCAAGGAGGATCCAAGGAACTACAGGTTGGTCAGTCTCACCTTGATCCCTGGGGGGCTGAGGAAGCAACTAATCCTGTAAACAGTTTCCAGACAGAAGGTCAAGATGGTTACCAGGGGTGGTCAGCAAAGATTTATGAAGAAGTCATCCTTCACCAACCAGATAGCCTTCTCCAATGTGATGGCTGGCTTGGTGGAGGAGATGAGAGCGGTGGCTGTTGCCTACCTTGACTTTAGCAAAGCTATTGACACTGTCTCCCATAACATCCTCATAGATGAGCTGATGAAATGCAGGCTAAGTAAGTGGACGGTGAAGTGGGTTGAAAATGGACTGAGCTGCTGGCGTCAAAGGGTTGTGACCAGCAGCATGAAGTCCAGCTGGCAGCCAGTCATTAGTGGGGTACCCCAGGGGTAGGTACCGGGGACACGCTAGTGCAGAATAGAAAACTGTGAAACGTTTTCTGCCACTTGATGGCATCTGACAACTGCATATACATACACAAGGTTGTTGAAAGGACACAGAAACTGAATCGATGCCCAGGGGCACAGCCAAACTACCTCAGGATTTAGCAATATAAATTATTTCAAGTAAAGGTTACTAGGGTCACCGGAGGAACCAAACTTTGTGTGGAAGAAAGTCTCAAGCTGATTGTAAATTGAAAGAATAGAATAAATCAATGCCAGCCAGCTGTGAGAGCTGGTGACAAAGACAAGAGGCCATGGAGCTGACCCTTGACACTAGCAGTTGCAATTGCCTGGCATGAAACCTCCTGTATCTCTGGCAATAGAAAGACTGGGAACAAACTGCTGGTGCCAGCAGGGGGGTTGAAGAGAAGCCAAACCGAGCTGCAATTCCATCAGAATTTATTTACTCAAAGATCAGATGAAATACAAACCAAACCAGGGAACTCGGCCTTATTGGTGTGCACCAGAACTGAGGGGCTTGTACCATGTAATGTAGGCGAGTGTTTGAGAACATAGCTACTTCCCAGCCTGGTGGCCAAGCACAGCTGCAAACACCAGCATTGCAAAAGAGCTGTTTTGTAATGGTTGGAAACAATAGGATCATTCATTTTTGTCACGACCATTGAAGATGAAATCATAGCCTACCTGCTTTTCTTCTTGATTGTAATGTGCTTGCCAGCCGCCTTCTCTATGGTATATTTCAGTGGAGAATTACAGCAGGTTGACTGTCTTATGCTATTTAGAAACTTGTCATTAGCGCCTTGGGACTTGCCCTTGCCCCCAGTTTCAGTATGTTTCAGCTCCACACATGAAAGTCAAACCCATATTTCTTATTCCTTCTGGAGCAGCAAAACACTGCATTCTGATAATATTTGCAGTTCTCCAACATATATGCTATAACTGGTGCTCTTAGGAAAACTAGTATCAGAATAATTTTTAGCAAGCTCCAATTTTATTTTATACTGGACTTGCTATGCTATGGTTTGTGTTTGGCCCACGCTGCTCTTGATGCTAAGCTTTTTCTTCACACTACCTTTTCCTTGAGTAATTCTGAGAAGTGTCTTAATTTACGAAAATACACACTGCTTTATATTAAAAGACACAGGGTGACGCAGGAATGTAGTGCAGTGTTGGCACAGAAGTGTAGTGAAGAGTTTGCACAAAATCTGCAAAAAGCAGTCCCCTGGGTGGATGGTTTTGACCAGCTCTGTTTCCTTCATCTCTGAGGTATGGGTTCATGCACGGATCTGTATACGTTTTGTACTATGGAATTTATGCTCTACAGTGCTTTCTGCAGCAGTAGAAATACTGAAATCTTGCAGGCACGCATGGGTGATCTTAAATGATGATGAATCCAAAATTTATGGAAACTTTCTTTCAATTGCTAGGAACAAAACTACTTAGGAACCACTTCTTTTCCTTATGAAAACTCCAGTAACTGTTCAATATATTAATATAAAATACAGAGAATATGTGGCTAAATTAACTTTCTGCAACTTGTTGATTGGGAGTACTTGAATGTACTATCTTTTAATACAATTCAGTATTGAAATTCAGTAATATATTCTAGGTGAATTATAGAAAAAAGATAATTCAGTAAGAAATTAAAATCAGCTCTGCCTATAATGATCGCAGTTATTTCTAAATGAAATTGAGATGTTTGTGTATATATGTGTGGTGTGTTGACCGTGAGATGAATCATAAGGTTAGAGATTAAGAACTCCTAATGCTTTGAGGCTGATGGAGGGGGTTATTGATTTGAAAGGGTAATCTTCGGGGATGGTAGCATAGCTGTGTTTTGATTCTCTTTACTGTCTTTTAAAGATCTGACAAGGTTCTTGCCAAATGTTTCTGTCTGTTGCAAGCCTCACAGTTGAGATAATGCCAGCTAGCTTGGTTGTCTGTCTGATGGTCCGTAGCCTGACTGCACGGGGGTGCTGGTGTGGTAGGACAGTTTAGAGGTGGCGAGTAGAGCGATTGCTCACAGGCTCATAAGGCTGCCTTATGAAGACACTTCAGCAGAACTGTTTCTGTAGAGTTTGATGGTTTTGGGATGTAGTTTGGGTAATTTGTGTTAGATTGTAGTTTGAGTGCTCAGTATATGAAAGTATGAAGTCCTTTGTCTCTCACAAAGTCCACTGAAGAGACTCCTGTTGCATTTTGGATTAGGTCCTTACATGCCAAATACACCTGCTCTTCTCATGCACAAGCCCACGGCATTCATTGAGAAGACAAGTATGTGCTTAAATTAGTATGACTCAATGATCTGAAAGGTCCCTTCCAACCATGAAGATTCTGTGATTCTGTGTTCTCCCTGCTTTTTGATAGACCTCTGTAAGCACTATCAAATTTGCATGTAGATAAAATAAGTAGAAATATAATTACAGAAAGTAAATCCACACCGTATTACACTTCATCTGTGAAGCTGATCCACTGGGCCTCTAGATCTTTTAAAAAATACTAAACACGACATAAAGCAAATATAAGTGATAAACCCAATATTCCTATATCTGCACATTCCTTTATAGTGCTGCAGTAATTCATAGAAAGAAGGAGTGTAACAGTTGATAAACAATAGCTTTAAAAAATATTTTCTTAAAATAAGTTAAATTAAGTCATGGAATGACATACTCAACAATGCACTCCAAATGTATTTATTACCCCTGAAAAAAGAAGCCATTGTAGAATGAATTTGAAACAACCCACACTGGGGGGCAGTGTTGACTGCTACAATTGCTGTCAATTCTCGTTAACCCAGAAGGGTTTCTGCGATTTGGGATTTGGAAAGGCTGGGTGTGACATTAGTGTCGTTTGTTTCTCGGAAGGCTAAATATACAGACATATGCCTCACATGCTTAGACCTCACATATAAGAATTTTTTTCTTTCCCTTTAGGAGGGACTTAGGGTGTGAGCATTGTCCTTGTTCATGGCAGTATGCAAAATATTTTCATGAAATGTAGCACATTCATAGTTTTTCTCATCTGCTTCGACATATTTTTAATATCACTCACATATGGTGTAAACAGCATGCTTCCATTTGCAGATTATTTGGAGGAGCATTTCAGCACATATGAGGAATTAGATGGATTGTAATAACACAATCCCAAGTAAAGGGAAAAGCTGTTATTTGTTCTAGCTGAAATATGTTGTTTTGATAAACATAAAATGTCTGAGAAACAGCTGAAAAAAAGCATTTATGAAAGACTAATAATAATGAGAATTTTATCAGCAGAGTGTTTTGTCTCCCCGTTTCCTTCTGAGACCCAATTGTAACATGTATCATGATCACACTTAACTGTGTTAATGTCTTGTTGTGTCATCATGTTCCCTAAACAAGTAATTTCTAGCTTAGTTTCCAAAGTTTTAAAAATTTTATTAGATATAAGATAGAAAGGTAAAACCAAGCCTTTTTCTTACCGCATAAGCTCATGTTTAAATGGGAGTGTCAGTGTTTAGGAGAAGGAGAAATAAAAATTCAGGAAAATAAATGCCTTTATTGGAGAAAACTGCAGCTCAGCAGCATGATACTTAGCAAACATTATTGCTACAGAAGTGGTTACCATCATACTAAAAAAAAAATAAACCAGAAACTAAGTAAAAACAAAACAAGAGTAAACATTTTGTTTTGTGGCTTTATCAACTGATGACAAGTGATTGACTTCCTCCTCCCTAGACATATCACGCATTGTTTGTATTTCTCTGTCTTCAAATTAGAGGCAGGTGATATCTCTGCTGAACATGTTGTCCTTAGGCTGTCAGAAGCTTACTTGCATGTCTCTACTGACAAAGAGAAAGTGGTATTTCCAGCTGATAAGGGTCCAGCGTAGCTTTTAGAGGATTAAGATTTGTACCTGGGAATGTGAAAATGGAAATATCTCATGCTATGTAGTGAAAAGTCACGTAGTTCTCTTCTGCAGCTCATGTTCAGAGAATGGAAAGCAGGAAAATACCACAAAACCCAAGGGAAAGATTATCAGTATATGCTCATGACTGTATGTACTTTAACATGAGTCTTTCCTATTGTCCTGGAAATCTTGCAATATTGTGTGATTCTGAGATGAAATCCAAGTTCTTATAAGTCTACTTCAGTGACTGGGGGTGCAATTACTGTATCACAAGCAGCCCTTCAACATAGGAGGAATTAATGCAAACAGAATGTTGGTGTATTTTAGTAACTACTTAAAAGGATTGAGAGATCAAATACACAAAATCACTTATTGTTTGTGCTGACTACTGTAGAGTTAAGGACTTTCTTCATCTCCCCTTTTATAGTCTTACTAAATAATAAACCCAGGCTGGAGAAATGTATAAACTCATTCCATTGTGCCTGTCCTTTGTGTGTAGCAGAGCAGCTGCAGACCAATACACACATAAAATCTGAAATTCATAGTCATCTTATTCCTTAAAGCACCTTAAAAAGCAGAATATTTCTTAAGAAGTTCAAGTGTTCTCATCTTTTGCATTCTTCAGGTTTTAAAATATGCCGAAGAAAACACTTATTGCCGCAGTAATTAGCAGGAAGAAATAGTTGCAAAAAGCAAGGCATTTTTATTACTTATGTAAAGAGGTTGAAAAGAATATGCTCAGCAGCAATAATACCTCTTCCTACAAACATTTTGCATCACTGTGAGTAGTTGTGGTAGAGTAATATGCACATCTACATATAAACCTAGCAGCCAGTGCTACTTATACATTCTCATAGCTGTGATGTTGATGGCTCATTTTCACCCTTCGTAGAATTATGTTTATGTGTCAGTGCCAAGATCAATTTCTCCCAGCAGTAGGATTCTCTGTAAACAGAATTAAGCAGAATCTGTCATAAATCAAGCTTTTTTTAGAAACCATTTTTCTGATCATGATTTTTCTACCCTTTGCCTTTATTTTTTGTCTTCCCATTCTCCTGTTGCTTTTATTTGGCATGTAGCATAAGAACTTGAAGATCTGTATCCATCAAAAATGCATACAATGCACGACTATGCGAAACTATTCTTTGCCACCTTTGCATGGCAGTACTCGCCACCTGAGTAGCTGAGACCCTACTCCATACTGAAGCCACAGAGCTGCTTCTGGGACTGTTTATGGTGGTTCTTTGCAGCATGGCAGTGCATTACCTTGTCTAGAGCTATCTCTGTGTGAGGCAAGGCTTGCTTGCGGTCACCGAAAGAGTCTGTTAGATCTAGCTGTAACCTCAGATCACTTAAGATCTGGCAACACTTCAGTTAATATAAACGGAATCCACTTCTCTAGTTCTGCTGTGCTGCGGATATTTTCATTTCAGGTTATACAGGCTGGACTATTTTTTAAGGGCTAGGTAAAGCCTTATGCACTTACCTTGATGTCTGTATATGTTGTTTGGTCATGTAATCTAAATAGACATCTGCAGGGCACCTCAGAGAGTATAGTCTAAAATAGAAGTCTTCTGTTGCTTTGGACCTAAAATATCAATTTCCCTGAGGATGGCAGAATACAAATTTGAATCTACAATGTAGGCAGCTCAAAAGGGAAGTAAGTTGGTGGGCAGTAATTAGCAAAGTTGCAAATTTAACGAGGATACCCAGAATTTACACATTCATTTTTTGGCGGAAAAAATCATCTGCCACCTGGGACTGATATTTTAAAAATTCTTATCTGTCCCAGTCTAGTAGATATACTTAGAGTATGCTCAACACTTTCAGGTAGGATCAGGTCCCTCACAGAATATGTACATGGAGACCTTCTTTTAAAGCAAAAGTGAAAATAATGTTGCTGATGTTCACCTTTACCTTTTTTAGCTCTTTAAGTGCTTGTTCAGAAAATGGGATGTGTGAGTACGATAATGAGGAAATGTAAAATGCATAGCTCAGACCCAAAACAGCAGAGTATACTGGTAGGTTAGTCACTGTTTTGGATGGGGGTGCTCTCTTCCCCTAATATAAAGGAGGTGCTCTCTGTCCTCCATATATAACTGCATTGCAAGTGATCACTTATGTTTCTTTGAAAAGACCCTGGTCCTAGTCTCAGACTGGATCTCTGACTTCTCTCTTCATGATCCCATAAGTCCAATGCTTTTTTGTCGTTGGACAGCCCACTTTTCAATTGGGATTCGAAGAGATCACATTCTGAATGAAGATGAATTTCTTTACCAAAAGAAAATCACGTTGACAACAGGATCCCACGTGTGAATTTTTTTAACAAGTTCACTTTACCTTTAGCTCAGCACAAGCTCTGTTCCCTTCCCTGGGTGAGGACAGATTCCCTTGGTCTTGGTGTAACCCCCAAGTCTGCTGGCAGCCTGTTTCCATGGCCACTGACTCTAGGTATAACGTAACCCCCATCCTGGGGTCTGCTCAGGAAATATAAGTTGGTTTCACTTAAATGGGGCCCAAAATAGATCTGAATTCCTTTGAAGCAGTATGCATCAGGTGTCTTATCTTTGTCCTTGTTTCAGTTTTGTTTTTAATTCAGCTGCATAGATACAAGTCTGTCATAAACAGGACTCATCATGCATTCCTAGTTTGCCACTGTCTCTTCTGTTCTTTTGTGTGGGATCCAAATGCCCTTCTTTCAACAGTGTTCGACATTCCGGGCTTAGCTGCCTGTGCATCCTGCAGCTTTGCGCTTTTGAAAATAAGACAATATAGTAAGGATTGTTAGAAGGCTGTTTAGTAGGATTCTTCTCCATTTTTATATACTATAACACTCACTTCAGATATTGTAGGAGGAAGATTTAATTCCATTGGAGATAAATTTCAATGGAGGACTAAGCTGCAAACTTTTAAAAATCTATTTTACTCCATTGGGTCTTAGTGCTCCACTTGGATAATTAGGCATGGCTTCATGAAGGAAACCAGATGCAGTCATTAATGGCAATCTGAGTGTCTGCTGATTTCCAGATCAAGTGAAAAAGAGTAAGAGGAAATTGAAGGTTTCAGTAAACAGAGATCTTAGCTTCTAGGTGAATTCAAGCTTCCTAGCTACAACTAAGGCTATACATAGAGAAGTTGTCTCCGTACTGAAACAGCTCTCCACTCCCCCTCCCTGTTGTATGAAATGATCTGTAGTCTGCTATTTAATTACTGTGTACAGTTGCTTCTCAAAGAGAATACCTTCTTTATGGTCACTAGTTGCACTACAAATCAGAAATAAGGCTTTACACTAAGCTAGTCTTGAAAAAATCTTTTTGATCCTTTACAAGCCTATCTGTAAGCAATGAAAGAAATAAATATTCTCAAATTTCAAATGGTCCAGGACAATCTTCTTTTCCTTCGTTATCTGGAGACACGGCTTTCTTTTTGTAGCCAAATAGGCATCAAAGGATCACAAACTTGGAAACTGCAAGTTATGTAGGATTATGTAGAATGAGTGCAATGAACCCTTTTGTTATCAGAATCAGTGCGGTACTCCTTTTGCAGTTCCCAGTTCAGTATTTGTTATAGACAGAAACGCTAGTAAGTGAAATGTTATGGGATTCATTATGTGTAATTTTATAGGTAGTATAAAACCATTGACACTCAATAGAAATTTATAATAGAATGCCTTTTTTTAATGCATGATATTGAATATCATATGTATATCCAAGATGGTTCGGTCGTGGTTGTGTTTCTATTAACAGTGATTAAGGGCAAAATAACATTTCTATTACTGCATAGTTCAACAAATAAGCTGCACACAGAGACTGAATTCTAATCCAAGAAATATTTCCACATAAGGAAGGAAGGAACAATTGCTAAATACTGCTGAACCAGCCAACATAGAATGAGTGTATGCCAGAAAAGTAACAAATGAAACCCTGCTATGTATATTGCTATATGAACCATTGGGAACATCATGATTCTGGGTGTTCTTAAAGGGGTGCCAGAAATCTTTCTTCTTTCATGGTGGTCAGGGGAAGATGCAGAGCACTGCCTTGCTGACTCGTACAACTAAAAGAAAATGGAATTTTTCTCCTTTAGATAAACTGGGGAATGTATATTTTGCAGAAGCAAGAGGAGGGAGAGGAAAATCAGCATGGGAACAGACAGCATCTTGATTTATATAACTCCTTTTTGAAGGAAAGGAACCAAAGCCAATAGAAAATATTTCTTAAAAAAATTCTCTAGCTTTTAGTAAGAGTATCACGTTTTTAGGAACAGGTGAGCTGACATGAGAAGGAAACAGCTCAGTATCACTATTTCAGGGTTTGTCTCTCCCAGCGCAATACGGCTAAGAACATGGCAAGGGCTTCCTGGCATCCCCAGATGAGATGATCTCATTTAAGTCTTCAGTTTTGTGATACATTCACAAAGGACAGTGCAGACCTGAGAAACTTCTATACTGTAGTCTGAGCCCATCAGTAAAGTCATTCAGATTAAAATCTTCCTCACCTTCTTAAGCCAAGCAGAATCTAAGCAGAAAGGCATCTGACCCTTTGCCCTGCCATACTGCTTTTGTTCAGCCTGGCCTAAAATGGTTTGTCTACTTAGAGAGACAGTAGATGACAATTCCCATACTTGTTAAGCTCTTGAAACAAAGAATGAATAGATTGTGAAGTGCTGTTGAAATGTTCAGTCTTAAGTTTTTCATGTGACTTGCTTTTCATACCTCGGCAGCTATAGGCTCGCAGGTCAGTATGGAGGCATGTGCTACTGGACCTGATGTGAGACCAAGTGTGACACCACTTACAGGAGATGACAGGTTTCAAATATTAGCTCAGTCTTTCAGGGATCGCTTTGACATGCACTTTGGAGTGTGAAGTCTTACAGATGCAGTCTCAGAGTAAACACAAAGGACATGACACAATGTAATGTTCCTATTCTGTCATTTTTACCAAGTCATCGTTAATCAAGAATCCAAGTTGGTACCATAGTCTACAAAAAATGCTGAAATCTGTCAGTCTTAGGAGATTATAGCAGTGTTGTCAGACCTTCAGTACAGACAAAATAAATTTAAAGCAAGATTTACTCTGTGGAGTTAGAAAGTCCAAAATGTAGACAGCTATTGAAGCTGGCAATCCCAGAGGAAGCTGTAGAGACTGCTGTGAAAACTACATTCCAGTCGATGTAAATGTTGTCTGTCACTCAATACAATGCCCTTCTTGAGTCGCTTTAGAAAAGTCTTCTATTCTAATCTCTATAAGGTTGTTTGCAAGTTCTATTAAATTGTCAGTAAGCTTTTAACAGGCCTCTTTCTTATTCTCTAAAGGCTTCTGAGTTAAAGTGCCAGTGAACGTGCTTTAGGGGAAGGGCTTTTGAAAATTTCTACTGCACCAGATACTTTCTTGGGCAGAACTGCTTATGAAGCAGAGCAGTGATTAAGAAGCTGAACTTTTGATCCAATTCTGTTGCTTGGGCACGTATAAGCATTACATCTAACCTGTAGAATATGAAACGGAATGAAATACATTTGGTAGATCTAATTACAAAGTTCAAGAGTTGAGCAGAAAATTCAGAATTTTACTGTTTGTGTAGTAAAGCTCTCATGCAGACAGAAATATTTGACTTTACAGGTGATTTGCCAAAAGAGTAGGTGTTTGTTTTCCTCTTTCCTGTAAATTAGGATGTTCTCAAGATGTTTGTTGCAGCTGTTAGAAACTTCTTACAGGAAAATGGAGAAAAATTGGTGTTGTGCTTAAAGGAAGGGGAGTAGAAAGAGCAAGCAGAGAAAGTCTTGTGATAGAGTGACTCAAGAATGGAGGTTGATGGCAGGCAGATGAAGGGAACAAAAATCCAAAACAGAATTTGAAGCATTAGGTTGGCCTGGTTCTAACTGTCTCTTCAGAGACTTCAGGCAAAAGTACTTGCTTTGAAAAACACTGGCAACATTTATGGAACTTGTCATAACAGTAAGTGATTTAACCGCTTCCTGAATTGTATTGCTAGCAATGATCTGTATTTGCAGCTACTCAGAGGTAAAATAAAGTAATGGAATTGTGTAACTGTTTGCCGTGAAGCACACAGTACAGTACAGTGAATTAAAATGCAGGAGAGGGTCTGAGTAATCATACAGTTTAACAACTATTTATATGGCTAAAAATCTAGATTGTAGGAGAGGGGATAGAACACTTGCTATTGCTATTAAAACAGAAAATTAATAGAGAGATCTTCAAGCACAGAAATTATGTTCTTGTATACCAAACCTTCCTGCTTGACAGCTGTACTGTAGCTGTGACAATGAGAAAAATTTCTGCAATAAAAAAAAAACATGCCTTCGAGCCTATACTCTTATTTTGTCATATAGATAATGTGGTTATCATGCATTTATAGAATATTTACAAACTACAAAACACATTCTTCTAAACACCAGTAGGTGTTAGTCTCTAAATAGGCAGCTCACTATGTCTAACCTTTATGCTTTCTAAGAACGAGAAATATTTCTTGCAGTGTAGAAAGCCTTGTTAATTCCTATTCATACTACATCCCACAGGGATTTTCATGACAAAACTTTTTCTTCTTTCTCTCTGTGCTGTAGAGAGGCCAGAAAACCAAACCTCTGAATAGTGATCCTTGTCCAGTTAGTACAGCTGTAGCAGTATTGGGGCACTTGCCATGGGACTGGGTTGGGGTTACGTGGTACCTTGCTCCATGTCTCGTGCATAATTGGTGTTGTTCCATCACATGAGCACCCTGCCAAAAATCCAGTGAAGAACGAAGGTGTGAGGTGGGGGGAAAAAGACAGGACAGGGCAAGCCAAATATAGCTGAGTTGAGGCAACCCTAGCTAAGCCAGAAAATGGAGTCTTGAGATTCATTAGTGGATGAGGAGATGAGTGTGGTAATGGACCTGTGAAATAAGTTAGTGAATTAGCCATCTTCTCACTTGTCCTTCCATTCTGTGCCAAGGTAATTTTCAGCTTTGTGATGAAGCTAATTGTTGAAGGATGGCAAAGAATTGGTAGGACTTCCATCCACAAATGCCCAAAGCTTCTCTGTAATGAGCTGGTGTGAGTGTGGTACAGAGAGATAGCACAGGCACTGCTTTCACTTTGTGCTCCCTGTCACAGAAATCAGAGTTCTAGTTTTAGTTTTGAATGTATGAGCTGCTTGTTTAGAAATTAGCCAGATATTTGCATTTTCATCTTCTTTTGTTATGCAACAGGGCAAAATGAAAGCGCTAGCGCTATTTAGTCAGCCCTAGATTACCAAGGAGTGCTTTGCAGACTGGCTTTTGAAGAATGAGTTAAGTGCTACTATGTTGCTACTGAAAGTTTACATAGTTTTAGATCTGAGAAATGTGTGGTGCTAGGCAGTGTTTCATAGCAATCAAAACAGCAGTTATTACAAAAAGTAACAAGCAAGCAAAATGCAAACAAGAAACCCCTGTTGGAAGCATCTATCAATAGACCACACCAAGCCCAGCCTAGGCCTGAAGCAAAACCAAATTAGAACATGCATTTTTCTTTAAGTCCTATGAACATATCCTTAGAGGTTCCCATGAGGTTTGGAAAAGCTGTTTTATTATGGGTAAGTAGAGAAAGTCAAGGTTTTCAATGCTGGTTTTGGCCTATCAGGGAAGTAGGAGCCTACTACTAACCACCACCCAAAGTCATACTGTCTATGACTTGCTCACTGGTTTCCCATCCTGGTGTTCCTTGGAGTTAAAACGTAAGTGCAGAAACTCCATTCAAGGGGCTACAGAGATATAAATTTAAAAAATCACCTCTGCTTCAGCAAGCAGTATCTGGAGGCTTGGAATGCATAACTGCTTGCAAAACTCATTTTTAGCTAAGAAGCCCTGCTGCAGGTTAGTTATTAATCTTACTCATATCTACCCATTTGTGCCAGAGAACCTAGTGCTGTCTTGCTAGCTTCAGAAAAAAGGTGTTTCACTCCTAAAAAGTTTTCTACCAGCTTCTGGTAATTGAAATAAGAGAAGCCTTCTTGTTCTCTGTAAGTGGATTGCCTTGTCTCCAAATGAGGGGGGCTGTGTGAATAGGAAGACAGGAGGCAGCGTTTGAGCTGGCAAGTCTTAGTGCTTCTGAGATAAAGACAACAGAGAAAGGAAGGAGCTATGAAGAGATGTTTTGTGGCTTAGGGTTTTGGGGGGTTTGGGTGTGTTGGTTTTTAAAATAATCTTGGTGTGTTTCAGAGGAGATTATCTCAGAATCCTTGCTGCCAATGGGACCATTTATTGCTTTGAATTGTATTTGAGCTGTATTTCCCAAGCCAGTGGAAGAAATGCAGTAATTTGGTTGTCAGTTGATGTAATCATTCTTACTGTGTTATTCATTGTGTCTCTATGTTCTTTAGGTACAGAAGGTAGCAAAGAGAATTCACCAGCTGAGAAAAGGAAATACTTTTTAGACTCAAACATTTGTTAGACCAGAATAGCGTTTCCTATCCAATTATGTAGACATGTTGAAGGGAATTTTTCTTATCAGACATTCTCAGTGACAAGGAGGAACTGAGTTAAAGTGATAACAACAAAGCTATTATGATATTGCAGGTTCCCAAGCCAGGTCCTTTGGGCAGAAGTCGTGGTGAAGCTTATGACTGAATGAATGTGATACATTTCAGGTTTTAAAAAACTTGACAGTAATGATCGTATGGGAGGGGAAGTGAATTTAGGCAGAAAAGAGATTACAGATATGCAGAAAGAATATATTTGAAAAGGCACTTCCTTTTCAAGCAGGCAGTGCAACCAGTACCTGTCAACATTGGAAGCATTTGATCTTCCTGCTCAGTATATTCCATAAACTCTGCTTACATACAGCTGGCACATCTCTCTCTTCTAAAACAGTTTAGAACTTTGAATCATTTGCCATGATTTTAAATTAGTCGCTTTGCACTCATAAAAGCCTAAATCAGGATGATATATGGTGAGGTAATTTATAAAACTGGGAACTAAAGTTGCTATGTAATTATCACATGGGAGGTGTGTTTATGTCTCCCTGGGTGGTTGTTTCTGTGTGGCAATGCAGGATATTAATCCTTCCTCTTTGCCTTTCATTAATTACTAATGAACTAAAGAAATTCACCACAACATTCCTTACAATTCTGCATTTAGAGTGCTCTGCAAAGAAAAAGTGTTGGCAGTAGAGAGCCTGTTGACAAAGAACTGAAATATGTATCAAAATTAAATATTATTTCCCTTCAGGAATCAGTGACATGTTTTAGAACTGATGCATTCAGACTGCAGAATTTTTACAAGCGGCGAAAAAAAGTCATAGTTCTTCTAATAACTTGGTCTTTTTTAATATGAACTGTATTTAGATAAGGGTTAAAATCCCATATTCCTTGAAATCTATAAATATTTTTGTCATAATTTATTTCAGATAGTAGGGGGTACAAAGCTAATTCATGATCCGTGCTATATCTTAAAGTTATATGAAAAAGAATGCAGTTTATTTTTTACTTTTCTACATTTGGAAGAAATTTGTGAATGGTATTTCCAGTGTGATGGAAAAAAAGAAGCAGATAATACATCCAAAGGTATAGCAAATAGTGTTTGTCCAAAAAAGCTGAATGACATTGGTTTTATTAAAATTTTACCGTGATTCTGTTTGAAAAATTGAGTCCATTGGTTTTCCGTATGTATTGTGGAGCCTTGTCTAGAGAATAGATACTCTGAAGGGCTGATATGACTTGTTGTTCCAGTTACAGTTTTCAGTTCAAAGACACCTTCTATTTTACTAGCATTAAAGGTGACTGAGCAAGCAGTCAAGAAAGTTTGCAGCTGCTGATCTGTCATCTGTCACAAACTCAAAATTGATCAGCAGACCCTGATTAAAATCACTGTGGGTCTTCTTGAAGGGATGGTATAGTCTATGTACTTTTTGTGGAAGTTTTTTTACAGTTCTTGGCCATGCCAATTGAAAAACTGGAGGAATGAGAGAGGAAGGAAAGAAAGGTCAGTGTTTTGACCGGCCTATGTGACATGTTGACTTAAGGTTTCAGAAGTATTTTAAAAATCAGCTATGTAGAGTTATATAAACAGCTAACTGCATTTTTAGCCATATAAGCCATCCTGAAAATCTTGCTCTGAATCCCATTGTTTTACTTCCAGTAAGTTTTATACCTCTTTTTGAATTCTGTAATGTTCCATTACACTCATATTAAAGCTTCAGCTTTTCAGAGATGATTCCTCATCTTTCTGACTATTGCTAAATTAAGCTCATTTCATCAAGTGATAGTAGCCGTGGGAGGGAAAGATGGCAAAGCGGTGGCACCAGGGCAATCTCTGACAGGCAAAGCATAGGGTGGGTTTGTGTAGAAATGCAAGCAGGGTTGTGTGAGGTAAATTAGGATGTAAGAGAATTAGTGGCAGTGGAGAAAAGGAAGAGCAAAAATGTAGACTTCAAAGATAACAGGAACCAGTGGAAGGGGCCAGAAGAGGAAGACCACTGTGTCACTGCTCTGTACTTTCCCTCACCAAGTATCTTCAAGATTAATGTGGAAGTGTTTTGTAAACCCTTTTTGCCCCATAACAGCATTGTCCATATGACCCCCCTTTCTCATTCTTGCATTTTAGCACAGCCTCCCTCCAGTTACTTGAAATGCTGTTTGCTAACAGAATGCTATTAATACTAGTATGTATACTTGTTCAAATATGCTCTCAGGGTGGGTTTTGCCCTTTCAGTTCCTTTGGGGATTTAAGGAAGTAGGATGTATCTTGCTTTTAGCTGCCAAGTGCGGTTTAACTGGCCTGACCAAAAACCTGGTTAAATCAATGGGAATAATTTTATATGCCCTGGATAAAGTCTGAACTCAGGTTTGTTTAAAAACAGGAGATATCTTTGTTCGATCTATAACAGACTAAAAAGAAGTACTGAAGAAAGAAAATATGGGGATGTTAATATTGACTCTTCTACTGCTACTGCTTGAGCCAAACTGTGACTCTATGCATTGACTTGGCCTCAAGGATGTCTTCCAAAAATTAGTCATTAGTTTAATAAAGCAGATGCTTTCTAGTAACCAGAGAACTGAGGTGGAACGTTTCTGTATAACAGCAGAAGGCAAATGCACCATGTCCATGAAGAGTATGGCTAGGTCTGCAAGTATTTCTACAATGGTTATTGTCTCTACACAGTGTCCTGTGAACTTGGCTTCCAAATCTGTGCTTCCTTTTGCTGACAGGCTGGGTGACCCCAGGCCACACCTTTGCATACTTCTGGCACTGTGGTTAGTCTGTGTGATGGTAGTTAGCATGTCTCCACACTTAACTGTGTGCGTAGGATCTTTGGTTTGTAATCCTGGATCTGTCACCAACCCTCTGCTCACTTAGGAGTACACTTTGGATTTCAAATGTTAGAAGGATTGTGTTTCCCTAATGCTTTTGCAGTGTATTGCTAATAAAAAATTTCACTTAAGACTTAAAATATCTCTGCATGTGCTATCTTATGCACTTTTCTACATCCCTATTTACAACCAGTCATTAAGTTTGCTTATAAGGACACACTGCAGATAGAAAGGAAAAGCTTAACACCAGTGATTTCAATCCCAGAGGAGCCCTTTGTGAGTAACTGTGCATATTGAATGCATTAAATGACAACAAGCTGTAATGTACCTATATGAAAGTGATATTACAGGCGATTTCTGACAGTATTCTTTTTTCTTTCTGTTTTTAAAAGGATTTACTGTGTGAGACCATTGTCCTAAAATATTCTCTGGAGATGAAGTCTTCTCAGGTAAGCTTTGGGAATTATCTGTCATTCCTGAGTGATTGCTGGCTCAGATTTCCATCTTAAGCTTTCGTCCATCATGTAGTACAGAGAGATCTGTCCACCTATTCACAGGATACAAGTATGTGAAAGTATAGAGATAATGATGGCAGGACAGTTATCTAGCTATCACTATTAAAACAGATGGAAACTTACTGTAAAATAGATGTTAAATCTAGTAATTTACAAGCTGTAGTATGCTTTTGAAAATCAGTTCTTTTTGTTGATATAGTACTAACCAGATTTCAAAATTAGCATTTCAAACCAAATTCTAGCCAGGTATATATATATAAATATATGTGTATATATACATAGTGTCAATAATGCTCTTTATATCTCTTTTTTTTTTTTTATTAACACTTATTAGTAGTTCTTACGTAAGCCAAGCTTAGCTTTCATATAAAGATACAGAATGTTGCTGATTTAGCTCCTGCTCTTCCAGACAAATATAAGCATTTGATTAACATAATTGTGTGAGATGGTATAATTGGCTTATCTTTTAATATGTTTATCTCCTTTTATTTCTTTCATATGTGTTAACATTTATTGGAGTGGGTGCTACAAGCTGTGGAGTTCTGGAAAAGGAGTTACCTTTATTAGGTTTTTTTAAAGCATTTCAAGTTGGTTGCAGAAAAGGGTGCATCATGATTTTAAAAAAATCTTGAATAATCTGTTGGGATGATTAATATAAATACTTAATTTGGTCCTTAAAGGGGAATTTTCAAAGCAGAACACCTCTGAACTGGGCAGGAATGAATGGGAAGGAGATAACAAGGAGACGTTGCCAGACTAGAATGAAAAATCCTTTCTGAAAGCATAGGAAAAGTTAAGCTAGCCTGGAAAAATACAGTTTTGTTTATAATAAAGATTCAGGAATGTAGTGTATATTGTCTATAGTATGGTTGAAGCTTACAATTAGAAGTGAAGTATACTCCAATTTAGAAAGAGTAATTTGCTCCTAAAACCAGTGAGCTTTATTATTTTTACCAACAAAATCGTTTACAGCAGGCCTAGAATGTGTTTTTGAAATTACAACCTTTAAACTTGCTGCTACATTAATGACTGTAGTTAGCCAGAGAGAAATAAGTCTATCTTTTTATATCCAAGCATTTCTTTGCCAAATTGATTTCTCCCACGGTAAAACAGGATGATGTCATTTTCTGGGTAGGTAACAATACTGCCATACTCAGTTAATAAGTGGATTTGAGGGAAGGGGTGTTACTATGGGAAAAGCTGCCAAAGAAATATAGGGAAATATATGGAATACAGACATAGTACTGGGGAGAACAGTACTAACTTTAGTGAGTTTAATTGATAAATAATCTTGTTTTAGAGATTATAGTGGAAATATGGATATTTTCCATCTTTGCAAGGGCAGAGAACACAAAAAGCCAAGTGTCTTAGGGCTGCTTCAGCTTCTCAACTAGTAGATTAATGTCTCCATGAATAACGTGCAATAGACCTTATTTCCAAAAAATGTATGCTTAAGGTTTAGATGTGTTTAAAGAACTGTCCAAGCATTTTCCTCACTTTACTCTCTTTTGCCTCATCCTTTCCTCTTGCCTACACACACATTCCTACAGCTGAATATATGGTGTAAGCTTTAAATGCAGCAGGCCCTTGTGATAAGCTATAGGACTTTATGGTGTTTCACAGCTCACAGTGGAAATACTCAAGCTGTGGACTAGGAAAGCTATTAGCAGTAAATACTTATTGTTGTAGCATTAGTACACATAATTCTGAACTATACTTGACTACAGAAAACTTATTATTGCCATAAAGATCTTTGTGCTTTGAGACTAAGGTATGAGGAAGAAAAGCACTTTTAAAGTAATTGTTCCCTTATGTATGATTTCCTCCTTAATTATTTTGGTTGGTTTTCCTTCTATTTCAGTTTTATTCTTTATCAGTCATGTGTTTCATATGTGGAGAATTTCTCCTTAACAGAGTTTTGATTTCTCCCTGAGAACAGATGAAAAATTTGCACATGTTGAAAAAGAAGCCAGTGAGGGAAGTAACACGTTGCACTCAGTTTTCTAATAACCTGTCATATAATAGGGACAGAGCATTTTTTGAACTCCAAGGGGCGGGGAGGCAAGGATTCTTATAAAGTGTTTTGGATATCATAGATGGCTTATCCATAGGGAACTGTAGTGATTTGGATGTATAGGTGTGAAGGGTGGTAATCAAATATTTGCAGGTTTGTAGCTGTTTATTTTGTCAGTTTTCAAAACTTGTGACTCAAAGTTTAGAAAAAAGAATCACAGAAGCAACCAGAATGGTTGGAGTTTTTTTTTTTTTTTCCCTTGGGCCATGTGTATTCCTAGTTTGAGGTCAGAAGGCCAGAAATAGATTGTCAAGGGTATTACGGGAACTTTGCACAATTTTACAGGCTTGTCTGTTTTTATGGGTGATAAAATTGAACTAATACTCAGAACTGACACTAATACATCGTGCAAAACTGCTGGCATCAGATTTATACTTTCTCTTAGTTCTTCAACTTTAAAGATGTCATGATTAAGACATGGTAAAACAAACCAAACGGTTGTCATATGCAAAACATAGGTTTCACTATGTGATAAACATGCACCTCAGGAAGTTTAAAGAGACCCTAAAAATAAGTCATTACTCACAAAAGCAGAACACAATTATAAAGCAGATAAGGTGAGTAATTAAGGTGAGCATGTTGCTTTGAAGCTCTGAAAGATAAAAGTGCCTGGGTCAGCTGCCTCTAATTCCTTCGCCATAAACGCAAACTTCAATACGAAGTGGCCAGCATATTAGACCAAAGAAATTACTCCTGAAATTTGCTCGGTAAGCAGTTTCTAAATGTCAGTTCCTTGTGTAACTTGATGAACTTGCACTGGCAGGAGTCTGTTGAACTGTGCAGTAATTAAATGTGTCATAATAGGCTCTGATATTTCTGTGTTTTGTGTTTTCCAGTTTCCTAGCTTTTAAGTTAGGACTGACCTGATGCAGGTTGCTATATTCCTCTTTTCTTGCTCAGTTTCATACAGCTCTTATGGCTTTATTCTGTCATAGGAGAAAAATTTTTCCTATTATTTAAGAACACTTTTCACTTCAAACTGTGTGAGGTGGCCGTAACAACAAGTCTGAAATGAGTTCCCTTTCTCAATCAACTAAGCATTCAGTCATGCAGCTTCTGTGAAGGCTTAAGTTACTTACATTCAGGCTGCTTTTTCTGAATAATGACCAGATGTCAAGCCCATGCCAGGCTTAGCAATTTTTAAAGACACATGGCTGCATTCTGTCACTGGGTACAGTTTTGACAGGGATTAGACAAACCTGCTTAGGAGGTACAATTTGGTGTCACCTTCTTTTCCCACCTTTTCTCTTCTCTCAAAAATATCACAAGCATTACTGCTCTGAATTGATATTAATAGAATAATCTAAACTACACAAAATAAACATTTAGAAATATTTAGGTTTTCCAGAGATGCTTCCTGAAGTAGGCTACATATCAATCGCCACAGAAGATACAAGGCTGAATCACAGCACAACTTAGCTGTTGTATGGAATGAGCATATACCTTCCCAGGCAAATATAACTCAGGTCACTTCAGTTACCTGGCATCAATTCCTTCAGGGATTAGGTTTTGAATATGCAAAATGACATGTTTGCATTTACAAAAATTCCAATTTGAAATGCAAACATGCTTGAAATAAGTTCTGAAGTTGATATATTACAGCACTGACAGTAACACTGAAATGAGTTGCCTGCTTGAATCTGTGTCACCTAATTCTTACTCCGTTCCTTTCAAGATAAACTCCCATTGAATTCCAAGGAAACTGTGATCATGATGTGCCCACAATGCAATAGTTTGCAAATCTGCATATGCTATCTGGATCCCAGGTTATCAGGAGAGAGTCACTAAGCCAGTACTTTGTGCCAGCAGAAGTAGCTGAGTATCAAGTAGAAGCAGACACAAGATGCTCTTTGCTTTTGTGATTATTATGAATTAATACTGTTAATGGGAATTTCAGAAGTGCTAGAAAAAAAATAATGGCTTGGTTATATTAGAAATATTATAATAGTGGCATTAAAATTTATCTAAACCAGGACAATTTATTCCTATAGAAAAAGTAGTGAAATTCAACAGATTTAATTAGACACTTGGATAACTTAGATGATCTTTAGATAAAATTTTTGCAAAATTTCTTGGGTAAAAAACAGGTGTGGCCATGCTGTACCAAAATTGATAGTAATTTCTGGGAGCATATGATTGTCTCCGCCCAGTTAGCTTTTTTCTTTCCTCCTCAGGACACACTGAGGGGGCAAAAATGTCTTTCTACCATTATTGTGTATTATTCCTATTCACTTGTATGGGGTATTTTGGAGCCTTACTCAAGGTTCAGGGTTATTCACAATGTAAACATGAATAAGATTGATAAATTAACCTGGCTCATTAAGTTCCATTAAAATGAATTTAAAACCTAGAAGAGAAATTCAAAAGGTTTGACCTTACTATGGCAACCATACATAAAACCAATCAGAATACAGCTGGAGAGAGCATTACATGACCAGACCAAACTCATTTGTCTGTAGAAAAAGTAAAGTCTGGAGAAAACAGGTCACATTAATATTACTTAAAAATTTCTACATTGTCCTGTGTTACTGTTTTGCAATTGTGTAAAAATAACAGTGTTGTGGTGGTACTTTGACCTCAGGGATTATGAAGACTTACAATTGCATCTTTTCACAGGCTGACTGCTAATAGGGAACTAGGGCACTGAATCATTATTCTGTTCAGTTCTTTAGCTGTCAAGTTGTTCACGACAACTTGACCTTGAGTCAAGTTGTAAAATATGTTAGAAATTCATCTGAGATATATGCTATAGGTGGACTATATTTCTCTAAATGAAAATGGAAGTTTGAAGTAAATTACATCTGGACACTAATACTTTTCATCCATCTGCATTCATTCTCATCTGATATCTGGAGAAATCTGTTTCCAAAATGCCTGTTTCTCAGTGCTGTTTCTATAACTATAATCTCTGCAACAAAGAATTCATATTCCCATATACTGTATAACACCCGTGAGACAAATTTGGAAGGAAAAATTGAAGAAAGAAAACAAAATACAAGGTTTTCCTAAACAGTCTTGAAAATTTGTTTGAGAAAAAATGGGGTATTTCTTCACTTTAAGAGGCTAGGAAATTCCTCAGTTTACCAGCAGAGATTGTCTCCTTTTACATACTTGGGTCAATCATGCTTCACACAGAGTATGAATGAAGATGGTTTTTTGAGAGGCAGTGGAACGGCAAGATGTTTCTTCACATGGTGAAATAATCTATAAAAGCATTTAGAAGGGGGCAGAAGAGCAACACCCAGCTGGCAAACAGAAAATTCCCAAGCTGAAGAATCTGACAGCTGTCAAAGTTGATGGCTGTGAGAGTTGCTTGTGACATGAATGACTCAGGTGAGGTTCTACCCCACAAATTATTGCATCATCTTCCCTCACTTGTATCTTTTCTGTCAATTGACTAAAACTTTCATGGCTGTGTTCCTGACAAGATATAGATGGGGAAACATCATAACTGGTTGATGCCTTCAGCCAATATTTTTGCATATGTGTAAAATAATTAGCTTTTGCAAACTTTAATAGTATTCTCTACAGTTCTGCTCAGCTGTAGGCAGGTGGCAGAATGGCCCTAGGAAAAGTGTTAAAATCAAGCCAAGAGAAAAAAGTATTTTACTGTTTTCAGCACCACTAAGGCAATGTACATTTCTTGGCGCAGCAATATGTAGTTTTGAGCGGACAATAAACAACACTCACTTCTTGCAACTTCTGAGAATATACTAAAAAATATACAGCTGTTTACTGAAGAAGAGAGCACAGCCACAGAGATTTTATAGCTGCTTTTCTAGTAGTCGCAGTAGTTTGGCAATAAACAGCAATGACAAACAACTCCATTCTCTTGCTGTAAACAGTCAAATATCAGAAGAACTAAATCCTTTGTCTTTTTTTTTCTTTTTTTATTCCATTATTGCAACAACAGCACATTTAATTAACTCCTTGAAATGTGATCTTTTGGGCTGTAAACTTTTCTCCAGAGTTCTCTTTGTTGATCCCTCTTTGCTGTTCTTCTGACCTCTCATTACAAAGGCAGTCACAAGGATTGTTTGAATATTAACCATTACTTGGAGAAAAATGGAAGACAAAGAAAATGGTGGACTTTATTACTGAGGAAACTTCATCTCTTCATCAAAGCAGTCTGAAATATTTGGATTGAAGGAAATTCTTTTGAATTGGCTGACTCAAATTTGACTAATATTAGCAAATGAGCCATTGCCAGTCTTTATTTTAATTCACGGATTTCTCATGAAGAGGTCACCCTTTGCTCTATCTGACTGTCAGTGAAGTATTACCCTGAGAAGATGTGCATGTTAAGATGTATGCAGTGGTGTATGTCTAATAGTATTTATCCTGTGTCCCTAATTGGCTGAGCATGTCTTGCATGACTAGAGAGGTCAGCTCAGCTGAAACCCCATTCTCCCTCTTTTTCAGAGTGACAAGCGTCTTGAATCAGTGAATTTGTTTTAGACCATTAGTTCAGGTGTTACAACGTTTTTTGTGTTGTATTTGCATTTCATGGGGTATGACCGAGGGGAAAATATCACTCCAAAATATGATGTTGCCTAGAATTAACATAATGCTAAACTGCTGGTCTCAGGAGGACATTTTTAGCCTTGCCATCTTTTCCAAGTAGCATTTCCAAAAAATACGTGTTGCAGCGTGTTAGAGGACAGAATCTAAATGGCGATTTGCCAGGGCAGCCAATCTACAGAGCCTGAGAGGAGGTGCCCATCTCAGGACCCAAGAGGAAGGATGTGGTGGTCTCTGACAGCTGCAGAAGCTAATCATGGTTCTCCTGTTAAGCCCTGCTTGCACAGTCATGGGGATCTGCCTTGTGCCACTAATTTTAATCTAGAAGAAAATATGCCCAAATTCACCAGTTTGGGAAAACACAGTGTGGTGACAGCCCTGGACAATAGGCATGAATGAGACCTGACTAAAAGAAGGCAGAATGCCAAAGATACCTGTCAGGATAAAAGTTTATAGGTAGAGATAATACCTCTAATTAATTCAACTGAATAAAAAAAGGAAAATTAGACAGTCTTGGGCATGGTTGTATTCAATCAGTTCTATGCCTGGAAATTTGTCTGATTTTTCCAGTTACCAATAAATACTGCCAATATCCTTAAACCCTGTCTGCAGCAAAATGTTGCTAAAAATACCTTGTACCTGCTCAGAAATGTTAATGTCTTTCTCTCCAGTCAAGGCTTTAAGTGCCAGAGAATAAGATTTATTTGGCTGTAGGTGATCATCACCTACATCCCTCAGTTAGGAAACATTGTGGATTCAGCCAGAGGCACACAGATAATTTATTGGGTTGATGCGATATCCTTTAATCAAAATTATCCCAAAATTCTTCCCAAGGTATATTAAATATATAGTGACTGTATAGTGAATATATAGGACTGAAAAGCAGGAGAGTGAAGGGTAGTGAATTGTAAGTTTTCTTAAGGATGGATGAAGCAAGCAAAGAGGTAATAGAAGATACTAACTATAGTGGCATCTTGGTAGCGTTGCATTGAATGTAGTTAATGTTTAAAATGAGATCTTTTTTCCCCCACACTGGCTAGTTAATAACGTCTATGAAAAGCTTGATGAGATGCAAATAGTTGCACATAGCATGGAAAGTAGCAGAAAATAACAAGTATTGTGGTTTACTCAGGAATACTGACTTTTGGTTAAAGGATTTGTTGTTGCTTTATGCCTGAATGCTTTAAGGGTATTCGGCTTGCTTACAGAGTTTTATCTCATTAGTTCCTGTTGACCAAGAAATTCCTTTTTATATTTATTTATTTCCTCTCAGTTGTACTCATTTTTAACCTAAACTGTAGGGTTGCTTTCCTGAATGTCTCTCTGACAAGAGCAGTTTGTAAGTTGCAGTTTTATCAGGCCTGTTACTGTTGTTCAAATAATGTGGAAGAGCTGTAATAAAATGCGAAGTAAACCACTCACCATTTCAGCTGTATCTTTTGGTGAAACAGGAGCCCTGACTTATCTTAACTTTCAAATAAGTTATTAGAAGATGGGCCACCTGTCATGGCAGTGAAGAGCTTTATCTAAACCCAATGCAATTTACTGTCTTAGAATGAAAGATATTTAAGGCTACCCTGAAAAGCTGTTTGCTTTCTATTTTGCCACCTGTTTGCTATTCTGAGAGAATATTGAAACCAAGAATTCATATGCTCCCTTTTCTAACAAGTTGACTAGTATAATTTGAATAGATCACTGAATACACTTCTTAAAAATCTATATTGCATCCAAACAGTTTTTGCATTAGGGCTTCTTAGACCATGGGGATAACAGGGAGATAAAAAAGGAAGTTTCAGATAACTATACTTTTTTTTTTCCTTGCTTTACTTTGAATACTTAGGTCTGCTGGTCTCTATTTTCCCCTGATTTTTACTTTCCAAAAATCAGCTGTCAGCTTTGAGAAATGAGACACTTCACTTTTTTGTTGTATTTTTTATTTCTTATATTTACACTGTGTGGTTTTTTATATTGTTCACTCCAGAAAGGCTATTTGATCACAACATTGGGTTATACTTTCATTTTATTTTAAAAACGAGGAAGAAATGAGCTATTGCAAGCACAACTAATAAAATTATTTTCTTTCCCTTTAAAAGGAAAAATGTTTTAAAGTAATTTTAGTTTACAGAAGTACTTTCAATAAATACTTTAGTCTGCTGCAGAAGAACAAGTAGCTAACCTACTACTTTTCCATTGGGTTCTTGGCCTTTGGAAGCTAATATAAAGGTCAGTAGGGGGAAACAGGTCAGAAGAAAGGAGTTGGGAGTCTTGGATTGGAAGCAGTCCTTTTCCCAGATTAATATATTTGCCAAGCTGCCAGTGTACTCTTAATATCATGATCTTGTATGAAAATGTTGTGATAATACTTGTTTTGTGATTAGAGGAAGAAAGCGGTTAAGTTCTGTGCAACTGTCTTAAAGCATAGAAAGGAACAGTGCTGTGGCATACAGAAAGTAGAGTGTATTTGTAACTTCATTTAGAGGGAATCAGGAGACACAGAAAGGAAGATTATTCTTTTTCAACCAACAAACGCTAGCAGTACTAAAGGATAGACCATTGTCTCAAATTTATCTCCTTGAAACTGTGTGGAAAATACTATTTCTATCCCCTGAAAATACTTGCAATTTCAAAAGACAATCCTGTTCCATGTGCAGATGAAATGAGAAAGTTTAAAATATTTGGGAAGGAAAAAAGAGGGAGGGAAGATTGTGATTGTCTTTCAACTTTTGTTAGCCCAGTGGTTGGGGGGGCTCATTTGGTATATGGAGACAACAGCTCAGATAGATTCCTGCTACACCATTCTCCGCCTTCGGAGGACATCCACCATCACCAGGAAACTGTTTTCAGTTTTCTCAGGAGGGTTGTTCTAATTTGCCAAGTCCATAAGCTTTTGAGTTTACCAAAGATGTGGGCAGATCCAAATAACAAAGTGAACCTTTGCAAGGTAATAGAAGCCCTCTAGACGGGAAGCAGTGGCTGGTGCTTGGAAAGTGTGAAAATGTGTATGCACCGTGCAGAGAAAGTGCTGGTTGTGATAGAGCAATGGAAGTAGTGTGATTTGTGAATTCCTGAGTATAAGATCCGGAGTATTTGGTGAAAGAGATCTGTGTGATTTATAACTTCTTTTTTTTTTTTCCATTATGATACACTGTAAACAGTAAAAAGTAATAGTGCAACGGTCATGAAGATTTCCTGAAATAATTTAATTGCTAAGCTGGAAATCAATTACATAAAGGAATATACTCCAATGACCTTAGTCCAGTGTATCACCCATACTCGATATCTGATCAGACACCTGTGCTTCACTTGGAAATATGTGAATTCCAATGAAAAATACCCAGGGCTTGGTGAAGATGTCCAGGTGGTTGTGGTGTTGAAATGTACCATTCTGTGAGCCTAAATCCACATAGTTACATGGCTAGAAGGCAAGCAAAAGGCTCACAGTGTTTGCTGATGCTGCATACTTCAGTGAAAGCCAGTGAAGCCATACCACTGCAAACCTTAGACAAAATGCCAAGAAGTTTGGAAGATCTCTTTCCAACTTAAGGAATATCTTGTCCTACTGCTAAGTACGATATTTGGATATCTCTTGTATTCACATAAAAGTGATCAAAATTTCCTCAGCCTGATGACTTTGTGGTTCCTGCATTATAGAGCCAGCTGAAAAAAATAAATGCTTTGACACTGCAAGACTAACTTTTCATTCTTTAGGAAAGCTCAGTATACTTGAGATTTTGCAGGTAAAATAGGGCAAGACTTTTAAGATGAACAAAGTGCCTACTTGCTTTTCCTTTATTTTATTTTATTTTATTTGTTTGGTTTTGCTTGGAAGGAATGTTTGCCTGTATCTAGAAACAAGTTTCACAATTGCCAGGTAATTTCCTAATTCTCTGTTAAAGAATAGTTGCATAAAGAAGTACCTGGAGCCAGTTACTTCTATAAACAGGTGTTCAGAGACCAAATCTAAATCACTCTTTGCCTGCGTGACAAATTCTTACATCTGATGGCTGTTTGACAGTGTTGCAATGCTGCTTAAAATTGTTTTAAGCCATGTAGTTTCAGAATGCAAAATTAGTCTGCTTTTCTCCTAAATATTTTACAAACGTCAGCTAAAATTATTTCAGATATCTTATTTACACTTAGAGACTGTCAAAGCAGCTTTTTAAATAGTTGATTTTGATCCGACGTAAACAGTCGAACGGTTCTATCTTTGTCACTCTAATATGGACACATGCAGCGTGTGATAGGCTTTTGCTTCTTACAAACAAACAGATCTGAAGAAAACAGTACAAACTGGATATAAGTAAGCAGACCTGAGTGGGAGGAGAAATCAACAAAGTGCAAAAATTAATAACTAGCATGCATATCTAATTAATTAAAAACTGTTCATCACAAAAAGTCATGAGAATATCCTGAAGGTCCAACAGTCTCTAAACTTAAATGACAACAGACTATTCCTCTTACTTTGAGGTCATGCTGCTACAAACTGTAGTTTAGATCTTACGCTAGGTTTTATAATAAAAGAGAGAAGCTTTACCTTGGGGGAAAATGTAAATAAAACTATCAATTTGTATGTTAATTATATGAGTTTATTATTGCACATTAAAAAATAAGTCTGCTGTCTAGTGTCTCAAGATAAAATCTAAGAAAGAAGTTTTACGTCTTTTTAAATAGTAAGGTTTTTGTGATCATGGTATGTAATATACTTATGTAGGCAGAGTTAGCTTCTTGGTGTTTACTGTTTTGTTTTTTTTTCCAGCCAGAATACTTAATTTGCAGAGCATGCTGTAAAGTGCATACTTCACTTCCAGTAAAGTATGAAGCTTGGATGCTTTCCATCTTAGAAAATTTGTCATGTATAGCTGATACCCATTAATCACTACTGGTCAGCAGTTCATCCTCTAAAAACTAACCTTAAAAAAAATAAAAAGACTGTGGAAAGGAAAGCTATTGGTGTGCTCCCAGAAAGCTACATGAGATGTTAGGCTGTGAAGAGGGAATGGCCATAACATGTAGGTCCAAAGGGTCAGAGAGAAGAGATATGAAGTATCACTGTGATTTCAAGCAGAACCTGAAATAACTTCAGATGTGAGACAGGAAAACCAGTCAAACCTACATCCCCAGAGAGCAGAGAAGGGAGGCAGGAGTGAGAAAGAAGTATTATTTTTTAAAGTTAGAAAATAGATGTAAAACATTTTCCCCAAGGCATCAAGGGACCAGGTAGATGGCAAGAGACTAGCAGGGAATAACTTCAGACCCTCAACTACCCTTTGGAATAGCAATTCAGGTAAACCTGAATGAGAACCAGATGCAAAAAAGAATCCCTTGAGATTACGATCACTAAAAATTGCTCCCAAGAAATTGTAAAACAGCTGCCAGGAAATGGCATTTATGGAAGGTAGTACAGTGTCATTCCTTCATGCAAAGGCATAAACTTTGGTTTGAGACTCCTGAAGGGTGAAGGGGAATAAAGAAAAAAAAACCCACACCAACAAAACCCAAACACCTTAAAATTCAAGTGTTTTGAATTGTCTGGTGCAATTGACAAAGTGCCTGTTTCAATAGCAGAGGTGTCTCATCAGTTTGTAGCTACAAGGCAGCAAAATTTTTATTTTATGAAACCTTTTATTGTTTTTAGTTTCCAAGAATAATCATAAGGATTTGGATTTAATCTTATCCCAGTCATCAAAAAAAAAATCTTGTTTCCTTTCTGGTCTTCATGTTTGAATTTTTCAGACACAACTCTGAAGTATCTGATGTCCTGTTGCCACTTGAGTAGATGGGATATTTAGGGGAACTATTTCATAGTATTAGAGCTGCATTTATAACAGCTGAAGAGCTACTGCCCTACTCACAGCTATTTTTATCTATGAAGTAAATTACTCCTGTGGGAGGACCACAGTTAATTCTGAGGACCAGGAAGCTGAATACAAAAATATCAGAGTTGATAAGATTAATAAGATGTAATAAAAAATGTAATTTTTCTCTGCTGTTCCAAAATTGTTGCTCATCTTTTCTCCTATTCTCTGTATTTGCACTGTTGCACAGGATTGCTTGTTTGAAAGAGAAGGAAGGGAAAAGAGAAGAGGATGTCTTTGCAGCCTCTGGGGTGTTAACAGGTAACCTGCGTGTTGTGGGTGACAACGGTGTAATTATTTAATCAGAACACATTGTGCAGTTATAATTAATGCAGTCAGTAAGAATATCTTCTGAGTACAACCTAGCTCAGTCAGGTCTAAAATGTTATTTGCAAATTGTCCCTCAAATAAATAAAATTTACTGAATTTCAGCCTAAAATGAACCTTTGTCAATGATATAAACAAATAGAAATGGCCTTTTGTAGAAATATTCTCAGTTGTGTTTTACTACATTTAACACAGATGAGTCTTAGTATTCATTTTTTATGAAAAACCTCATCAAGGCATAAGTCTCAGATGAGAAAAACTATTTGTAAACTTTAATAACAGCCTAAAGCTTTATGAAATATTTTTCCACTGGTATACTGATCTAGGATTTTGCACTTGCAAAAACCTTTTAGGTTGATTTCGCACCTGAGTTTTGTTCTGTGTTGGTAATCCTCATCTTTTTTGCCTGGTTGTCATAATAATGTCCTCAAAGGTTTTGATCTAAGCATTCACAGTTGTCCCTGGATCCCGTTTCATTCTATGTCTTACTTCATGGATCACACTTTTCTTCATTGGAATTTTGAATCTTTCCCCGAGTAGAATACACAATTTTAAAATGGATTTGTTCTTTCTCTCTTACCTTAAAAATAATTAAAATCCAGACTTTGAGTATTGTAATATTTTGTATATTGAACAAAAAGGAAGGGCTCCAAGAGATGCCTATCTGATTAACTAATGAATAGTCAGGAAAATATTCAAAAATAATTTTTAAAAGAAATGTTGACTGATTGTAGATTATCAGAACTGCAGTTTTGCTCAGAAAGAACACTTTAACTTATTCACTGCTGTGTTCCTTCATTCAGAATGCTAAACTGTTGAAAAAGTATATTCTCTCTCTGCCTTCCAAATAATGTTTGTATTCAACTGTAGAACTGTTTCTAGCAACACTTGTACTAAACTTAAGTTGGTTGAATTACCTGACTTGTGTTTTGATGCCAAATATGTTGTCATGTCTCAGGTGTACTTTTATTTTGACAGAATTAACCCTTTATTAGGCTATTTTAACTGAAGCATGAAAACTCCAGCTGAAATGAACATATTCCTTAAAGAAATCCAGGCTTTGACAGTCCAAACCCAAGCATCTTTACAAAATTGTATAGTGCAGGGGTGTTGCTAACACCTTCTTGTGATCAATGTGTGTCTGCCACTCATTGATCCAGACTCTCCAGATATTTCTCCCCAGGTTTCTCTATGATTATCAAAGTTGGCCACGGGGCAAGAGACCTGAAAGGCAGCGAGCTTTGGTTCCTCACAGCTTTCTGCTCAACAGCTTCTTTTTCTTTTCGGTGCTGAAGTTGGTGGAGTTGCAATGCTGCGTGAAGGCAAAAGGTGTCCTCTGCAGCAGCAAAATCTAAACTCTTTTATGTTAGTACAAACTTGGTCGTCCACAGGTCTTAAATTTAATCCTTTCTTGCACTTGAGTGTTTTCTAGGCCATAGCTTTTGCGGGTGCTGTTCTCTTCTAATGTGGAGCCCTTCTTAGACGCTGCCAACTGTAAGGCATCCATACAGCCTAGAAGAAACAATCCAAACTCCAGCTGAAGATTATTCTAGCTCTTGATGTTTCTGGATTTGTGGGTGGGAAACATTTATTTCATTTGTTTTATGGGGGTTTTTGCATAATTTTATTCTATTAGTCGTGGCAGATTATTATGCTGGGGAAGCATGGGGGAAGGTTCTCTGAGACAACGCTGAAATCTCAAAGGCCTTTATGGCTTCTTGGGCATGTGAGAGAGGAAGATGAGTGTACCTGCAGCACTCTCAGTCTTGAGTAGTAAGCAATTCAGATTAGCAAATACTGACTCCTTGGTCACCAGGTTTGCTCTCCACGCTAGGTTTTAAAGCTCCTGAAACAAGAGGCAGGTCTCCCGATACACCTTTGGAGGATTACCTTTTTGCAAATGACTATAACTGTGAGAGAATGTATATACATTAATTTCTTCCTTTTGAGTGCTGTTATGACTGTACTCATGTGTTATGCTCTGTTTTAATAGTAGGGCTCCCTGTCAACACTTTTCTCATTACATCATTGTGTGGGTTACTGGTTTTCTGCACCAGCGCTTCCATTTCCTCACTGCAAAAATTGATACTCGTGTCTGTTGGGTGAGGAGACCTTGCAAGCTACTCATGGCAAACGAAAAAACCTACGCGTGTCTGTGCACGTGCACACGTGTCTGTTTGCACTAGGGAAGGCAGACAGTGGAAAGGGAAGAAGTTTGATTTATCTTTCCCATCTTGGCAGGGACTTGGACTTGGTAATGAAGCTGATGTATGCATCTTAACTGCTTTTGTGTACTATTTTTAAAGGCTTGTTGTCTGGCCCTGTCTCTTACAGTGACACAGTTTCCCAAAGCAGACAGCTCTGTTCGGGTCGACTAGCTCTCGAAGAAAGAAAGAGGCTGTGAGGTGCGTATCGGCAATGAGAATTTTGGCCTGACTTCTCAAAGGGGCTGGATTACCTTAGTCCTACACTGACTTGTTTTTTCCTTGCCCCAACTCAAATTGGGTTTGGGCCTTATTTATCAATATATTTCTCCCTGTTCCTTTGAAAAACAGAGTAGAAATAAATTAGGAGCCTGAATACCCTTGGAAACATGGGACCCAAAAGCTGAAATGAGCCATTGTACTGATGTTTGTGGAGAACAAGAGAAAGCTGAGAAATGCAGGGGTTCTGTTTCTGCCTTTTCATTTTTTCCAATTTTCTTTCACAATAATTGTAGTGCAGCATGTTAACAAAAGTGCGGTGAGATTACCAGAGTAAAAGAGGCCATCACTTTCCTTCTTGTACCTCAACTAGAAGACAAGTCAGTATGACAGGCTGGGGCAGAGGGCAAGTCCAGTGCAGCCCAGCCAGCGAGAAGTGACAGCTACGAGCCAGGCTCCCACTGCTGCCCTTTCCACCCAGCAGCCATGGGGCTTGGCTTCCCTGCCAGCATCTCCAGCTGGGATGAGACTTCCAGCACCTTTCCTGTGCAAAAAGAGGAAACAGTCTGAGAAGTAGGGCTAATCTGTGGGTGGCTTGCTATCCCCATCTATCTAATATGGGAGATGGGAATGGTGGTGAGGTGGGGGGGGGGGGGAGAGGGGCTGTTGCATTTTAATTTTAAATGCATGAATGAAAGCTTTGAATTCCATGACACATCTGTACCAGAAACTTAATTTTAGCATTTTCTAGAGAATTATTTGTCTTTGATATTTAATATTTC
Organism: Tringa tobata; assembly: GCA_033628505.1. NCBI lineage: Eukaryota > Metazoa > Chordata > Aves > Charadriiformes > Scolopacidae > Tringa > Tringa tobata. Next base: position 1,826,343 of record JAHREE010000567.1, read on the forward strand.
CACCAGTTTTTCTTGTGGGTATGTAATAAATGAAGGACTGAAGTCTAAAGGGTCTAACGGACCCTTGTTTTGTGAATGAAATTCTTCTGTGAATCTCATTGAAGGAGTTCACCTTCCATTTAAATGGATGATCAATATGGTAAAGGAGTGCTGTTTGATCATTCACTTAGCTAGTAAATGGAGGGATCTATCCCTGGTAATCTCATCAGTGAGCTGGAGTAGGACCTTCCATCAATTTTCAACATAATTTCTTCCTTCTATGTATCTTGTGTGAATTTTATTGCAACAAAGGGCTATCACAGAATGATATGACTATGAGGAAAAACAGGTTTCGATGTCTTAAATTGCAAAAAAAAACCCCATGAAATTAGGATTTGGATGGATAACCCATCTTTAATTTATTTCATCGTGCTTGTATATTGCAGGTGTATGCATGCACTTGAACGTGTGGTCATGCTTAGGCACAGACAGGAGGAGGAAGTTTAGGAGTGCTATTTCAGCCTTCACTCTCAGTCTCCTGGCTTTTGTATGTTTTGAAAACAGACCTGGGACATTATTTTAAAGATTTGTAAGCAGTTTATGAACCACCCTTGAATAATACTGTGTGTGGAATGCCACAGACAGAGATGTTCGAAAAGCTATCCTACGAGGGAGTTTAAATATAAGGAGGCCACATAGTGATATTGCAAGAATTTGTGTACAGGAGGATTTATATCTTACATTTCATCTTGGGGTTGGCTTTTTTTTTTTTGGTAGACATGAGATTGACCCACAGAATTCAGTAATGTGCTTCACTGGACCATATTCAAGCAAAAAAAAAAAGATACTGATAATGAAAATTAGAATAAACAAAATACTAACAAATTAATTTTGCATTTGGAGACATTTTCCCAAGAGGGGTAGCCTGAAATTTCAAAGATTGTCACCACTATCCACAACTATCCCATTTTGTAACTGGCCCCCCAGATTTTGGGGAACATGGGTAAGCAGAGCTAAGTCAGTCCAGTGGCACTGGCAGAAAGAAGTTTCACCTGGACAGCTATTTTGTGAAACATCTGGGATGTGGTACGGTACTGGGAGTGAAATGAGACTTTCTCCCCCTGCAGCCATTGCTGTTTATCCCTGCCATTTTCAGAGAGGACAGGAACAGGTCTGCCCTGCTGTCTCTGCCCTATTTGTATGTGTACACTAATTATATTTCTCTGTCCTTCTTCCTGGCTAATAGGCTGGATGCAGGAGAAGTGCATGTGAGGTATTCTGCTAAACTCCAGTGTTTTACTGAATTGGTTTGGCTTTGCTGTGCTTATCTGTTTCACTAGCTGTGAAGAGAGGTGTTCAAGGCAACCAAATGCAATTATGCTTCATATTGAATTGTCATTTTAGTATGAAGTAACTTGATATTTTTCCCTAGTTGCAATTCATCACTGTTTTTTTGCTGAGTACCGTAACCATAGATTATAGTATTGTTTTAAAGCCAGGAGACAGATGAATGGCAGGACTTCAGGTAGGAGGAAAGGAGTTTGGAGTTTTATCTCTTTTGCAGAAATTTTGAAGTTACATAATCGGACCCACTGGCTGTCTGAGGGTAGACACAAGCAGGATTTGTTAAAACCATACATTAAAAGTACAAGGAAGTCAGTCAATCATGGGGGTGAAGCAGTCAGACATCCAGGAAGTCTCTGAAAACAGGAGATTATGTATTGCTTCCATAAAGAGAGCATGTCAAGGGGAACAAGATTAATCAAATGCTTTTAGGTGTCATTGCCAACAGTGTTATTGTTATCTAAGTCACGCTACTTGAATCTGTCTACTGATTCTTCCTACCTGTGCAGACAGAGCAGACAGTGGGATCATTTACATGTCTCCATTTTTTTAGTGTTTTCCATGAGAAAATGGAAAAGGAGGAAAGCGGCTTCTGTTTTTTGGGGGGTGAAAAAGGCAGAGTGTCTTCACTTACGCAAACAGACACACACTGTATATAGTTCCCTACAAATGATTGCTCTTTTGTTTTGGAAGTATCATGTTAACTAACAACAATGAATTATAATTTATGAATACTAAAAATTGATGAAAAAATTAGTTCACTCACTTAAATTCAAAGTCAATGAGCAGCCATTCTCTGAGGATGAGAAAAGAAAAATCTTTGATTTTAAAACAATTTTGTCTTTGCAACAAAGACATAATGTGATATTTTATATCACATTATCATACCTCTAAATTTATAATTACATTGATCATATCTATCTACTCTGTAAATCAAATTCTAGTATCTTCTTTTTTGTCTCGTCTGTTTATTTTTCCTGTTCATAGATAGTCTGTTTTATAGAGGAACACTATTGCATTGTAGCGTTGTTGTGTTGGTATCAATTTCCATTCAAAGGCCACCTTTATTCTCAAATGACATACGGTACTTCAGCACATTTTTTCTTATAGATAAAGGCAATTAAAAGCCCTCCAGAAAAACATGATTAATAAGCAATTACTGATAAATTCTTTTCTAGGTAATTTTGGTGATCTTTCTTGACTTGGAAGACAAGATTAATGGAATCTTTAGAGAGTCTCTTATTTTCTGGACTGTTGGTAGCATGACAGGGTAGATTCACCCTGGGAGGGCACTGGAGGTGAGTTGCACTTTCATCTGCTCTAGTTCACTTTCTCCTGTTGAAGAACTGAATAATATTACTGGCTTCAAATGGGTGAGAGTGGGTCAGTCAATAAGGTCCTGTAAAAAGCAAACAAGCTGGGCAGCTGTGAGGAAATTTGAGGGAGCAAATTTGCAAGAGGGGAGGAAAAGCCAAACTATTTAGAACCTCCCTAAACCTTCTAGCTGCTCCTCCTCCATAAATGTGGTTTATAAGGGGCTTACAGGAGGTTTGCAGTGACCTGTGTAGCTCTGGGGTATGACACAGGAGCAACTTGAGAGGACTTTGAGAGCATATCCAGGCAAAGTGATAGCAGAACATGGGGATCATAGAATGGTTAGAGCTGGAAGGGACCTTAAAGATGATGGAGTTCCAACCCCTCTGCCCAGGGCAGGGACATCTGTTCTGCTTATTTAGCCTCTGGTCTTACAAACTCAGAGCAACAAGGCAGTTTCGTGCATGTGATGACTCCTTAGGTCTCAGCTGCTGGAGTGGGGGTGTGCAGCCCGTCCACAGGTGTAAATGAAGGCTGGTGCCAATCAGGTCAGCCCAGCAACACCTGCTCCTAACAGTGGTTTGCAGAGGTCACCAGTTTAGTAGACAAAGCTAACTTTAGAGCCTGGAAGTTTTCAAAGCGTGCTGGCAAGTCTGGGAAAATGAGAGTTTGCTATCAGCTGTAGAGGTAGGTAGTTTTTCTTTCTATGGATTTGAATTATTTTAGGGTTTTTTTTCAGTTGTTTTGCCTTTCTAAACTTGGGAAGATTTGTTTTACTGATAACCCAATTGAATATCTGTCAAATTACTCCTAAAAATTTTGTTCCTTGTTGAGCTTCTATTTCATGTTGCAAGTATGTTTTGTTTGGTTTTTGTTTGGGGGTGTGTGCTTTTTTTTTTAATTACACAACTAGCCAAAATGTTTGTGAGTACTGAGAAATACTAGGAGGCCATATAATATAATACTGTTTTATCAAAGGAGAGAACAAGAAAAAGTTGCTTTAAACTAGTACAGCCATATTCTGAATTTATATCACCAAATAAATCAGTATAGCTGTTATCTCTTACTGATTAAGCTATTATCAAGGTTAAGGCAATATTTTGCAGTCATAGTGAGTAAGCTTGTATATTACTTTTTAAATGAAAACTACAATTGTATGGAATATCTAACAAAAAAAATTTTTTAAGGCATCAACTTTCAAAGACGCAAGCTGTAAATGAGAACTTATTTTTTTCAAACTCTGTTATTGTTTGAGTGGGGAAATTGCTTTTGATTGGCCATAGTGACTAGGATTATACAAATAAATACCAGCTGGTTGGCTCTGAGTGCCTGAGGGTGTGTGAAGCTGGCTAAAGGAGAGAAACTGGTGGATATATTCTAAGTTGGCTGTAATTTTATTTACAATTCAGTGCAATGATAGTACTTTATACCTCCTCAGAGTCTCTTACCTGTTTGTGTTAACCTTCTTTATGTATCAGATGTCTTGTGTTTGCTGCAATACCTGTGCACAGCCAGTTCTGTTTAAGCCCCTGATTGCTTGTGTGTGTTTAAACTGCTTGTTAGCCCCTGGGGTGTGCTGTGGACCTTGCAAGTTACTAGCAAGTATGGTCCATAAACTCATTGTCCCTGTCCAAAGAAGTGGTTTCTGAAGATGTATGGTGATTGTTTCAGTCTGAAGCTGTATTTAAACAATTTCTTTGCTGAGGTATGGAACCAATGCATAGTTGGGGATCATGGGAGAAGAATGTGTCTTACACATGGTGCTTTGATCAGTGAGTGGTGGTGCCCCTACCTAAGCAAAACTGCTTAAAAGAGGTTTCTTCCTTTGGTGGGAGAGCTCTTTTTATTTCATTCTTTCCCGTCTTTTTTTTATTACTACTTTCTAGCCTTGCATTTGTTTAATCTTACTATGAATGGTCTTCCTTTTCACAAAGTTGCCTAGCCTTTCCTTATATTGTGCCAGTTCTTGTTAATAGAAGAAAGATTGTATAAAATAAGGTGTGTGGGAAGTTAGATGTACACATTAAAAGGCAAAGATGACTCTTCCTGGGGATCCAGGGTGGAAAAACAATGAGACACAGCATTAGTTATTTCTACTGCATACGCTCTCAGCAGCGTCTTTGCAGTGATGCTTGCAGAATCTGTACTGTGCCTTGGAATGTGTGACAGCTAATTTAAGTGCATGTGCAGGGTGCATGAACATCCTACTGTGGACAGCCATGTCAATAAATGAATATCCTGTATAAGGGTTTTTTTGTAGATTTTATGGGTTTGGTCTTCTAAAACACTTCAGTCAGAAACTATTTTCTCAAAGTTGAGGTATGGAAAAAGTGAATTCTTCAAGTCTCTTGCTGTTTCTTTACAGCAATGTGGTGACCAGAGTAGGCAGGAAACTGCATGCTGAGATGTCAGAAGTGGAAAAGCCTTAATAATGTGTGTTATGCTGTATTAAGGGTAACCTGAGATTCTCCAAGGGGGTAGATTCACCTGATCTAGTCTAGCCTAGGTATTAATTTGGACACTGGGAGACCTGTGTTCAAGTGCTCACTTTGTCTTTGGCCCCAGGCTGCCTGGGGAACATGTGCCACAGGTTTTCTTTTGGGCACCATTCTCCCATGGAGCTGAGCTGCCTGGAGCCCAGCCTTGAACCTGTCTCCTGAGTCCTGCCTGGAGTCAGCAGGTTCCACTGGCTTAATGAGCACTCTCCACACTATAAGTATCTACTTCATACCACTGAAGTGGATGTATGTGTTGAAAAGGTGTTTTTTTCTGCCAAATCAGTGCTTTCCTTGGGAAGAGCACTGTTTTGTCAAAAAAGAAAACAAGCAAAACCTTCAGGTGAACTCCAGTCTACTCCTACTTACTGACATATAAATCCTGAAAAGTGATTTTATTGCTTTCTTCCTCCCCTCTCACTGGGCTGTTTTGAGTAGCTTGGTAATATTACAAGCACCCACATTCAGCCTCTTTTGTCCCATGAATCTGAATAACTTTTTCATTTAGCATAAATAGAAGTAGTGCAGTAAGAAGGAGAAGGCTAATTCTAGAATCTTTTAAAGATTATATGTGGGTAGAGATATTTTGTGGTGGTGAAAAGGGGGTTTATTTTTCAAATGGTTAGCATCAACAGTAGAGTACCCTTATTTTTCTGCTTTACAGGGAAGCTAAACAAGTAGAAACTATTTCTCTCTTCACAGAATTGGTATTTCAGAAAAGTACTGCTGTGAGCAAGCAATGCACTTTTTGCTCTAATTTTTTTAAGAAACACAAGGATCTTTGTCCCAAAAAAGATATGGATCAGATCCCCTGAATGTTGGAGTGTGCATATGACTCCCCGGAGCAGAGTGGCATCACTGACTAGGAGCCAACTAAATCCTCTTTATATTTAACATACAACGGCTAGAATTTGAACTTGGATCCTCTGCTATCTATGTCAGAGCAGATGGTGCAGATAAGACGGGTGGCATCTGGTTTCGTAGATCCTGAGCAGATATATCCCTGCATCAATGTAGCAGTACATCACATGCCAAAAATCCCCAGTATGCTGTTGAAGATAAACCTGTGTGGAAAAACTTTAATACAAATACAGACAACTTCAAGTCCATTCCTAGTAGAATATTGAAATGATGTTTTTGGTTTTAATTTGTCTAAGCTTCTTCCATATTTCTTCATCACAATTAGAACAATTTGAATAGTTGCTATAGAGCTTTAGAATCTTCAGAGAGATTCAGCTCAGATGCCTAAGTTTGGGTAACACTTGGGAGAACAATAATAGCACTAAAACCTAACAGTACAGAGTTAAAATGGTGGCCCTTACAAATAAAACAGGGGGTTAACTTGACTTCAGTTTCCTAAGACTTCTGACCAATCCTACTGCTCTTCCTATATGTTATCTTCTTTTAATCCATCAGTCATCAAATATTAGCAAAAAATCATGCCATTTTCTCCTTTAAAATATGAAAAATGGCCAATTCTTCTTGCCACTCAATTGCTTTTTCTTTTTAAATATAGGGAGCAGGTCTCCAGAACAGCAGTAGCTTCTAACAGTTGTGGGTGAGCAAAGTTGTCAAATTATATTCTGCTAAATAATAGATCTGAGGGAAAATTTGCTGGTTTTATAGTAAAATTGCTAGGTTGCGGATTTGATGAAAACAGAACTAATTGATAAAATGGGCCAAATTTCTGTGGAAGACCGAATTTATGTAATCCATCCTGATTTAGAATGGATTAGAGCAAAGATACAGGTTAAATATTTGGCATATCAGCCATTTTCATTTTGCGTGAAATAGAATTTACAGTGCTTTGTATGTGATTTTTTTTTTAAATCTTTTTATATCCATAAATATTTAATGGATATAATTTATTGCTGTATTGCATTGTGGTAAAATACACGGCATTTGCTTTAGCTTAAGGTTTCTTAAATTTTCATTAACTGACTACTTCTTGTTTATTTTTCATACCTACCAACTTTCATAGGTGACAAGGTGCATTCTAAAATTGTATAGTTTCTGTTCCATTAGGGTGACAGCTAGAGGAGCCTGCACCTCAAATAAACCTCTACAGTGAACAGTAGATCATGGATGTGCTCCTGTTCTACTCCACAAATGTTTTGTGTCTGCTCTATAGAGAGGTGAACAAGCAGCTTCTCTGTGTGTGTGGAAGAGTTAAAGCTTTCCAGCCAATTCTTCTGTCAGAGTAGTTTTGCCTGGAGTACAGGCAAAGTGGGCTGCTTGCATGAAATGCTGGCTAGTCTACCTGAGCAGATCTCTCAGGGCTGTTATTGACTCTGTAATCCTCTCTGATGTTGGTAGTGCTCATGTGAACAACCTCATTGACCTTCCAGTTATTCTAAAGAATGCTAAGAGGTATTAAGAAGAGAAGGACTGGCCTGTTCATTTCAAAGAACCCAAATGCATGGTTTGGGATTTAATTTAAGACGGAAGGAAGATTATAGGCAGTAGAGTATTAGATGAATTAGGAACCTGACCTACCTGGGCAGACGTTTGTCTGTGTATCTTCTGTAAAATCAGGAAATGTCACAGGGGGAACACCTACAGGATGAAGGAGAGAAGGAAACCTGTGCCATGTGCTCAGTAAACACGCCTGTTTAGCTAATGGGCCACCAGAAATCAAACATAGATGAAGTGTGTGTACACTGAAATGTTTTTGAAACTTAAATGGGAAGAATAAAAGGCTACTTTCATTTCTATGCTTCTTCAAAGGTGCATATAACCATTGGGATCTCACTACATTTGTGTATAAGTACAGTTTTAAAAGATGGATGTTGTAAACTTTTTAGAATGTGGCATATACTTACGGAAATATGAATGTATGAAACAGTGGTGTCTAGCATTTGGTCATGGTCTTAACTACTTTTTTTCTTAATTGAAGTGTAAGGCAACATCTGTTTCTGCTCTGGACTAACATGTGTGGTTAGAGAATTTATCCCTGATCTTATTTTCATGGATAGTCACTGGATATGCTCATGGGTTTCTAACTACATTAAATTGATTTGGGAAGTACATTGTTTGGAAATATGCCTCTCCCCTTACAGCTGTCTAGTTCTACCTTTGTGTTCTGGCGCAATTATTGAGATCCATGAGATATTAACTTTCTTGGAGGGAAGAGGAGGGGTTGGTTTTGTTGTTGTTGTTACATGCCTGTACTAATTAGGCAGCCTGGGAATGCGTTTAAAGGTAAATGCTGCTCCTGCTTGCTGTACAGGGTAGAAGTGGTGTGTGTGCAGGAGCACATGATTTTAGGTGACTTCCTTTCCCCTTCACTCTGCAGAACCCACCTTTGTGAGGGGACTGGGCAGAAGTGCCCAAGGGTGTATTTGGAGCCTGTAGCCAGATACCCGAGGCTTATTGTTTCCCCCTCTCCTTGTGGTAGAATACCGTTTTGTCTGGGCAGAATGCTTTGGATCTGACACTTAACACTTAAGATTACGCAAGTAAAATGTTGGTCTTTTCAAAATCTGTAGCTTGTCTCTGTACCCTAGAATGCTGCTGCAAATTAGCAAAGGGACAGCAAAGCCATCAGTTTAGGAGCCTTGTGCACGGGGGAGATTCCTTGTTGTTGGTATGTGTCACTGCCCAATTGCTCCACCTTGTCAATCAAACTCGCTGAAGTCACTAGCTCCATCGTAGGAGAGACTTAGGGTATGAAATGCCTATTGGAGCGTTCCGTGGGGAGCTCCTGGACTTCCTTTGTGCTATGCAGCTGCAAGATGGAGAGGGTCTAAAGAGGTCCTGAGGATGGCAGCTGCATAACTGGTTTGTTCCCTCTTTAAATGGAATAGACCTTCCAAAAAGTTGAATAGTATTCAATTACTTCCAATATCAAATTGCTACCTGTTTTTAATTACATCTGGCTAAGAACTAACTTGTCTGTGAGGAAAAGAATATTGTGGATGGACTACTTAGTGTTTAAATTTTCAATCTTAATATAGAACAATCTTACTAGGTACCTTTAGTTGGTAGTACACTGCTTGGGAAACTTCATCACAATGTTTATGGCTGTTTTGCAATAATGACAAAGTTCTTAATTAGTAATGGTATTTTTACAATAATATGCAAAATTGTTATATGAACTTCATGAAGCTATTGTATGCCCTTATATCCCTCAATATAAGACTGATTATGAGTCAAACATGTTAGTCTTATGGTTATTCCTGTCACTATTTAAGTAGCTTCTTGGATACTTTTGTTTTCCTCTATTTATTTAAAAAGTGAGGAGTCATTACACTGATAAAACAGAACACCCTTAAGCATTTGCTGAATCTCCAGTCGTGGAACACTGTCGTGGTTTAGGCCAAATTGGCCAATGACGGGTGACAGATGCTCTCCCCCCACCTCTTGCTCCAAGGAGAAGAGACAAAGAGATTTGCAAGTTTAGAAGAAACTAAACTACTTTAGTGAAAGTAGTTGAATATGAAATACTACTAATAAAAAGGAAACAATGACATAGATACAATATATACAAAACCGCATCAAGCTCCCAGGGTGACATCACCAGCAGGTACTGGGGAAGTCCCAGACTGGACTCAGTGACAGATGGGAACTGGATTTCAGTTCTGGAGTCAGGAACACACGGTTTGGGATCAAAGGCAAATTAATAGACAGGGTCCTCCTGGGATGTTGGCCATTGAAGAAAGAAGAGCTGACCTTTTGATCCCTCAGCTTTTATGCTGAGCATGATGCAGATGGGATGGAATACACATGTTGGTCAGGTTTGGGTCACCTGTCCTGTCTGCTCCTCCCTGCAGGTGGGACCCCTCTACGCTTTTCTGTTTCCAACCCTCCAATGGGGCAAATAACAAATTAGCTGACCTTGATTGTTACAGCAGTAAGTGTAAGCAAGAGCCTCTCTGCATACCATTCCTTGGCATGAAGTACAAACATTGTTCATGTCATTGTTCATGACATGAACTTATCACTCTGAGAACAAACAGTTTTCTGCATGATATGCTGTTGATTTCAGAGACTTAGAAGAGGCCTAGCTAAGAGGTAAAATTACTGAACAGAAAGTTGGTTCTGTTTTACTTCAAACCAGGAAAAATGCTTATTTATTTGAAGTGAAACATAAAACTATACAAATTAAACACTGTACGAATTAACTTGATCTTTGTTAGGTTTTTTGCAATCTTTCCTTTATCTACTGTAATTAGATATTTACTTACTGAGGCGATCCTTAGCATCCCACTTAGACACATCGTGTTAGCCTACTGACCCTACCAGATCTCTCTCTGAAGGAGGCGCAAAAGTGGATAGCTCTGGGTTAATGCTAAAGTTGATAAGAATCCCCAACTATTCCTCCTTATGTTGACAGTACATCTCATCTGCATGAGGTATAAATTTTTTTTAAACTGAGCCCTTGCTGACTTTTATTGTTACTAAAAGCATGTAAGGGTAAGTAGTACTAGTATGCTCAGCCTTACAAAGCGGGGTTTGACTGACATTACTACTCTGGAATTAAGATCTAATTGCTTCCAGGGTTGGGAAGTGATGTCTAATTTGGTCATTGCTGCATCTCATACTGCCATTCAGGAATGAAAAAAATATATTAAAAGAAAAGCAAAGCAGATGTAGTTATGCACTTAGCAAAATAGTTATACTCGTTAGGTTAATTCAATAAATTACTTATTTTTACACTTTGATTATTTTTTCAGATTCGTTCATGTTTTCCAATCAGAATACCTTCAAGACCCTCTTCCCTGCAACTTGCAACTTCAAGATCAATCCAAGAAAACTCTCTTACCTCATTTCAAGATGTGATATACAAAAAGATGGACTAATGGTAGTAGCTGAGTATTCTCTTGATTTTTTTTTTTTTTTTAAACTTGAAACAAAGCTAGATGGAAAGAACTGTTTCAAACCACTGAATATTCCAGTCAGCAAGAATGGAGACTTAAACTGGAGTAAGCTGGAGCTGTACAACCAATAGTGAATTCAGAGGCAACTCAGCAACAAATTCCAAGGTAAGCAAAAATGTCAATCTGTTGTTGTACCTTCTTATATTTCCACACATTTAACTCATGCTTGTTAAGACTTGCTTATAATGCTCATTGTTAAGCATGAGAAATAACCTAACCATCAGAAAGAGTTTTTGGAAGACGTATTGGCTGCTTTTAAAGTGCTCATGTGACACTTACGTAGCAAATATTCACTCAAACGTTTTTCTGGTTGCAGTTTTATGTATATTTATGTGACTGTGAAAAAGGATCTTGATGTGATTACTGTAAGTTCAGTTC